>JBBBDQ010029521.1:0-237500 GCA_037127315.1 Ascarosepion bandense | reverse complement strand
AAATATACACAAGAACACACCCAACAATTACCTAAAAAAAGAAACCTTTAAGCAGTCAAACACACCAACATAGTAAGAGAAAAGATCAAGGCAAAAAAAGAGGCCAATACAAAAAAGAGGTCAACCTAAATGGCAAGAACAAATCAACTAAGAAAAAAACAATTTATAGAAATCCTGTTCAATATAAAACAATTAGGGGGATACCTACTCACGCAAATATTATTTAAAAAAAACAATTAAAATGCATTATAAGAAATCAAACACTTGCATAATAAAAAGAAAAAGTAAAAAACAAAAAACAACCACAAACAAGACCAATCCCATAAAATATCAAATAACGCCGAGCTCCTCTACAAATAAAAAAATGGGACTTAACAGGAAGAAATCCAGCCTTCACATCATAACGGCGTTCTCACAAAACTTGGAAGTCGGCATGAAGCTGCTCATTTAAAGTGACAAATCCTTTGCACTAAAATTATCAACGCTCTATATACACTCCGATATTGAGCCCTTTACGATAAATAATTGCCTACCAAAACATCTTTTATCATTAAAACTACTGAAAAAACAACTTGATGCCAAACATTCTCATAACTCATCAGTATATATATATATATATAACTGGAGGAAATTACGCATAGACTTACGTAAATTACCAATAAATCTGAAGCTCAACACCGGTTTAAAATTATAAAGATCTGAATACATTATACACAGGTATTATCACTCTTCCGAACAAAATTGATAAATTCATAAACCTATACAACTATAGAGCTACTTAACCTTGGACCTAACTGTCCTATATACCGTAAGTATAATCGACTTTTAAAACAAAAAAACAGAAATTGAGACGCTATACCAAAACATTGTTAAACTCCAACTAATAGAAACAACACAAGAATTTATAGACTTACTTAAGGCCGAGGCATACACGGATCGGCATGATAAAAGCAGAAACTCCTCAAAAATACTCTTTAAACAAAGATTGCAGCACAATATAAACTATGAAATCTCCACAAATATCCTTAAATACATCTTTGAAAATTGGTTATGTAAGCCGAAAGCTAAGATTGGATTATTAAAAAATTATGTATCAATATTGCAATTTTCTTTTTTCATTTAATAATAATAATGCTATGACTCTTAGCAGAGAATATGAAAAAACTTTACATAAAGTAAAATGAAAAAGATTTACATAAAATTTCATTATTTAATGAAACATGCATTAATATATATAAATATATGTGTGTGTGTGTGTGTGTGTGTGTGTGTGTGTGTGTGTGTGTGTGTGTGTGTGTGTGTGTGTGTGTAGGAGAGAATGACAACCCGGGAAAACGTAGAGGATAATCCAAAATATCTCAGTAATATAAATTATTAATTAGATAAAAATAGAGAGTTCAATGAATATTATCCATAGCAATATAAAACATTGAGAGAAAATTCAACACATAATTAAACGGTTATAAATCCAGAATTTATTTCAGCAATGTAAAAAAAATTGTGTTAGCTAAAATTCGTGACGGTATAGTTTTCTGTCCATTTTCTCTTTACTCTTTTCCTTCTTTCCTCTTTTTTATCCTTTTCCCTTGTTTATATCTGTATATGTATTTTGTGTTAATTCCTACCCCTTTTTGTGTATATATATATATATATATATATATATATATATATATATATATATATCCTTTCCTAAATAATGTTTGTGTGATTAATTCTGTCTGGGTGTTGTTTTGTGCATGTCTATCCCTTTCACCTTTTTGCGTGTGTATCATTTCTTGTTAATTGTTTATGTATGTGTGATTTAATTTCGTAGTCGTCGAACTCCTAAGATTATCATTATTGATACCTAGTTATTGATTATTATTATTTTATTATGCCATTAGGAATTTGACAAAGAGCGTTCTGTCTCCCAGCAAAACATTTGTTTCCAGTTCATTCTACTAGTTGAATTCGTCTAGAGAGGAGACCCAGTACGGTTATAGATTCAACGAGTCAGCAGGGTGCTACGTAAGCTGTGGTGAGTCCTTAAATTGCGATTTGTACTTTCTTGAATTATGAAATACCCGCGGTGAACAATGGTCTGTCACGAAAGCTATGAGATACACAAATCTTGTTGGAGACAGTTTCGTCCATTATGGCCTGCTGTATTTTCCAGTGGTCATACTTTGTTTCAGCTAAATAATATAGATGCCATTGTTCCAGAAGCGCTGGTTTCAGAAACACTTCCAGGTACTTCATTGTCAGATTTAAATTAAGCATGTATGATACATGGTGAAGAACTCACTAAATTTCTTGTCGCTACATCTAAAAGAAAACACCCTGTTATGGACAGTCATGTAACTTAATAGGAACAACTCCAGCACCTCATAGATTCTATGCAATGTTACAAAATCCAATGTTATTCAGACAAAGAGGAGACTTACGCATACCCTGAGTTTTGGCTTTTCAGTTTAAGTACTGAATATTTACATACATAGATGCATAATGTTTGTATGTATGCGCATTAGTATCAATGATACTAAATTATTTTTGAATACACAGTGAAAAACTCTTTGGGCATGTGTATCTCTCGTTTTCCTATCGATTCTGATAAATACGTTAGAATATTGCAGTTTTCAACACAAACCATGTCCCAGAAGACCAAATATGAAAATTTACGTTGTATTGGCTTCTTTGTCAAGCAGAACACTTTTTAACACTACCTTATATAATCTGCAAGTGTTTTTTTTCTAAAACATTAATTCACTAATATATATTTTATTTGTAGACATAATTTAAAATCATTTTCAAACATACAGGCATGTGTGTTTCTATAAAATGTTACATTTATATGAATATTTAAAGAAGTGTAAACAAATACAGTTATTTGTTAGTTTATACTTCTGAGATATTGTAGTATTTACACTATTTACATTGTTCGAACTATTATCCTCATCTTTATTGCCATTATTATTTGTTTCTTCATATGTTAAGAATTCCTAACCAAACTCTTTATTACTATCTCCAGGGTATATAATCTGTAATAAATTCATTTCGAAGAACTATATAGAGATTATTTCTACTATTAACGCTTCGAATATACTAAAATACATTTAAGACAAGATGTAAATTTTCATTCATTTAATCGCATTTTCATACCTACTTATGTTTTCTGGCGGACAGTTTGGACGTTGTTTATTTACCTTTTTCTTAACTGTCGACATCTCGTGTCAAACATCAGAATCGTTTGAACTTCTTTCATGGGAGGCGGTCAGTGAATGCTTTATTGCCAAAAATTATTGTTCACCGTGCTGCGTGAACATTTATTCAAAGCTCACTTTAGACAACGCAGAAAAAGTAATGTCTGTCACAGATTGACAACTCCAGTTAGAAGTTTCCAAATTTCGGTGTCTTTTTTTTTTTTTTGCTAAAATTAAAAGTGACTATATTTTGTTTGTAGTCATTATAGAAAGTCAGTCTAGGTTATTCATTGTTTGTTGAACTATCCATTAGACATTTGAACATTACACATTTCTCATGGACGGTTGGAAAGATTGAATGTAATTTTCAAATAAAAGCACATTGCTAAAATTCTGCAACAAAAGTAAAATTTGATGTTTGGAATTTATCAAGAAACGACTGACTTCAAGTTTTAAATAAAATTTTTATTTTGACATTAAAAAAAGTAATATTCTTTTGTTTGTAAAAAAAAAAGATCTATGTAGTTCTTTTATTTTAGGCACACACTGATATTTGTGTGTACATTGAAAGAAAAGAAAATCGCAACACACTGATGCTGATTTTGATATGATTACAGTAGGTGAATGCGAGTGAGCAGTAAATATCTAATATCGTTAATCTTCCGACATCATGTAATCTAGTAACACACCTACAAGAGCATTGTCCATATCTTAACCTTTGTCGTAAATGCATGTTGCCATGAAGTTCAGTATGTCAAAATAGTCCAGTGGACGAATGTGTCATTCCACGATGTACAATTTAGTTAAATTGTTTGAGACGGGGTGAATGATGTAGATTCGTGTGATTGGATGGTAATTTCGAAGAATTGATGCGCATGTCGAATATGATACATTTCGATTTAGACGCTCACGCAAAACTCATGTTCGACAGGATCAACGCATTATAAGAGCAGTAGTGGGAGCCGGTAAGGTGTACAGTGCATGGCTCAAAGCAAACGTGGCATCACGTGTATCAAGATGAATCGTTGAAATTGCACATCTGTCGTGGTGTTGTGGCAGTGTCACCTTTGGATCAAATGATGCTTTACAGTACTCAGTAATGTGAGCAGGTTTCGCAATTCTATTTTCTCATTACTCACAAGCTTAACCCCTGGTATCATGGTGTTAGATGTCATGAGGTAGAATTTTCGTTCAGTTTTCGTATTTGCGGAGTTAATATTGGGCAGTGCCATGTACGCCACGATAATGTTTAATCCTTAATGCTACTTAGCAAAAGATTAATGTTACTGATTTCCTATTGACAAGAAATGAAGATTGCAACTCAAAGGCTTTATTTCACTCTAGTCCAAAAACGTAGGATAACGCACTATCATACTAAACTTGTTTAAATCATTTTTAAAGGAAACGAAAAACTCTCTAAACGAGAAAACTTAAATGATTTTTGTGAGATATGGACATAAGTAATTTTTCAGAAACATTTTTGATATTTCAATGAAATACAGTTTTTTGTCTATATTCCTCATTCGCAATGAATACAAGCATGTCCTAAATTATGCTAAACTGTTGCTTGCTAATAGAATAACGCAGTGTATAGCATCCCCAAAAGTTTGACTCTAAAGATTAGTGGCGCCTCTGCTAAATAACAACAGACCCTCGATCACCCCGCTTTTCAATAATTTTGAGGTCCTCACATCCACAGTGGACAAGGCTGAGTTGCTTTTCTCACAAATTCTCTTCTAACTCCACACTTGACTCGTCTGGAGTGCACACACCAGTCTTCCCACCTACAACTGAGGCCCAACAGAATGATGTATATAAAACCCCGTTTCTGGTTTCTAACATTACTTCTAAGCTTGATTCACACAAAGCAAATGGGTGTAATGAAATTCCAGTCATCGCCCTAAAGAAATGTGCCACTGAATTCTCTCCGCTCCTCTTCAAACTCTATAACTATTGCCTCGCTGCTTCTAGCTTCTCTGCTTGTTATAAGTCTGCCTCTGTAGTTCCTGTCTTTAAAAACTCTAAAAATCCCTCCGATCATTTAAACTATCGCCCTATCAGCCTCTTACCGCTTTTTGGCAAAGTGTTCGAGACTATTATCAATGCTGAAATGATTCAACATCTTAGATTCACCAATTTATTTTCTGACAAGCAGTATGGCCTCCGCTTCGTCAGGTCTACAGCTGATGGGATATTGGCTATCACTAAATATATTTATCAGGCTATTTATAAGAACTGTGAAGCTTGAGCTGTTGCCCTGAATATCTCGAAAGCGTTTGACAGGGCTGGAGATGCTGGCCTTCTGCGCAAGCTTCAGGGCTACGGCCCTACAGTTTTCCTGATCTTCATCAATGATCTTTCTGATGTAATCAATTCCCACGTAGACATCTATGCAGGTTGCTTCACCATCTACTCCCGTCTCAATAAGAAATCTGCCAGGGTTGACAAAGTAAACTTCGTTTCTGCTCTTGGAAAGAACTTCCAATCTGTGATAGAATGGGGTAAGAAATGGCTCGTAAATATTAATGCTTACAAAACGATGCTGCTCTTTTTTAACCAGCATAGAGAAGCTTTTCTAACTTTCATCAGTATAAATCACGCTAGTCTACCTGAAAGCAATATACTGCACCTTCTCGGCTTCACTAATTTCAAGTGGAATGACTATATCGAATCAATAGCTATATCTACTGTTAAGAAGGTAGACTCACTGCACCGAGACAGGAAGTTTTTCACGTCTGAATCCATTTATAAATCTAACATTTGCCTGTGCATTGACTACTATTGTGTTGTCATATCTGGTTGAGTACTACTGCTACTTATCTCGGGATTCTCGACAAAATCCAAAAAAAGATCTGCAATGTAATCGGTCCAGATTTGGCAGCTCGACATCAGTCATTTTCTAACCGACAGGGTGTGGCTTCCTTCCGTCTTTTCTACAAATATTTTCACGGCTTCTGTCCTGACAAGCTTCACTCTCTGGTGCCCTGCCCACATAAATTTACTAGATTGACAACTAGGTTCCTTTCTTTTACCGTCAAAATAGGCAAATGTAACCGCCACCTCTACTCAATCATTTTCTTTTCTCGCACTTCCCGCCTGTGGAACTCCCTTCCGCATACTTGCTTCTCTGGTAGCTACAATCTCCAAAGGTTTAAGTGCAACGTCAATTGCTACCTTCTATCTCCTTAACTCCAATCTTTCTCTTATTTTTTCTTCAAAATCTCCTGTACTGTTTTTCCTCGCTTTCTTCTCCTGCAACTCCGCTGCGCACCAGTACCAGTACCTTGCTTGGAAGGAAACGATTAAAAAGATAAGTTACTTCCTTTTTCTTTATGTCAATTTGAATCTAAAAATTCCTTACTTTTACAGGGTTATCAATACTTTTGACTCTAATTGGAAAGGTATACCTATATCTGTAACGTTATCGTTACTTTAACTATATTTCATATAATCCTTATTTATCGATTGTAAGTAATCGAGCAATTTGTCATTGGAAAGCATATGAAGATTACTTCGAAGTTTACAATAGCTTTATTATTTTAAGGGTTTACGGTAAGCAATTTTGTGTTATTTATCTAAAAACTTGCTCCAGTTAAAATCGAATTGTTAAGGAAGGTTCTTGATGTTATAGAAAACAAAGTGAATTGCTAAAAAATGAAGCATTGTAAATATTCGTTTTTTCGTCAGATGACTATAAAATAATATATTTCACTCTTCAAATACAAAAGAATTATTCCTGAAAATAAACGAATTCTTGGTACTACTTTCATCTAAATTATAAAAATAAAGCCCATTTACAAAGTACGACACGTGATTGATAACCAAAACGAAAGTTATAACTAACGATAAAAGTGTTTCCCGGAAAACAGCGAGTGTGTGAAAATTGAATGAATTGCTTGCAACTATGCATATATCATTATGTAAGGCAATGTTATCAATAATAAAGTTGCAATTAGCTAATCGATGCTTATAGAACTTAAAGAATGTACTTATATTTATATGTGCAACACATCGTGTAAGGTTAAGCTCATAATAACTATTTTTATTGAAAATAATGATAATAACTTGTCATGCTATATTATTTAAACAAACTAAGAGATATATAACTTTTATTTATGAATAAAGCCAAAATATATGGGCCACATAAATATATAATTGGTTCACACAATATCCCATATACCTGAATAAACTGCTATTCTTTTACATTTTATAATTTACATCAATATTTAAATCATGCTTTCCATGCAAGGCAGTAAAGCAACAAAAACAAGGGATTACTAAGTGTGAAAAAATAAAAAAAAAAGAAATATTACTAAGAAGGGAGAATAATGGAAGAGTAATTAAGAATATAGTTGATAATGATTGACATTGTATTTACATTTTTGAAAATCATATTTGGCTAAAGTATGGAGCTAGAAGTGAGTACTACATGTGAGAAGTGCGAGAAAAAAAACTGTAAGCTTAAAACTTAGAATTGCTGAATCCTTGTCACTAATCCAGTAGTACGTTTCAATTCATAAGGTCTACGTACCAAAGCTAATAGTTCATCCAAACAATTACCATAAAAGTACTTACAGAAAAAACACATGGAATCTAAATTACAGTGGTGGGAAAGTGGCTGAAGCCGAAATGTCAGGTTAAGATCCGTAATATTACAGATTCTGCTTTGGATTTTATCAAGAATCGCCAATTATACAACAAGATCACCGCATCATATGTAGTAGCAATATTCAAAACGTGGATTAATAAATATGTAAGACTGATTTAAGAGAGAAAAACTTTCTAGCACGACACAGTGAACCAACAATATAATCTACTTCACATCAAATGAAAAAATAAACCCGAGAGCACTCAACAAGTCAGCCTCATGAAGGTTAGTCTGAGGTTGATTGATAGAGAGAAGTTTCGTTTTTGAAGTGTTCGAATAAAGATGACATTCATTTCCCCCAGTTAACAACTGTCGTCATTTTTTAGATCAGCTGTCAATTTGGCCTCATCGAAATGATCAGTCTTATTATCGAGATAGGAGTAAGTAGAGATTTTATTAATAACGCGGGACACACATTTTCTATTTTATTAATTTCCGGTTTGATCAGAGTCCTTTAATTTGATGGCATTGGAATCGTTTATCGCAAGGTAGAAAATAGCCATCTTTGCAGAATATAAAGGAGTGTTGTATACTGTTTTTATACTGCGTTTAACTTGCATTTTCTATTATATGACTTGTAGCACGCAAAAATATCTTGCCCTAGAAATTATACGAATTGTTTGTCTTTATATTGATATCATCGTCGATTTTTATGTAACCTTTAATTCTACTACCTAAATACAAGCCCAAAACATTAATTTAATCTACCCTTGTTACAGACTAAATCTGGTTGGTTAGCTATTTACATGAAGCCGGTCATCAGGTTTATCCAATGTAGTTATACATTCATCACTTAAAATTACAGTTTAGAAATCAGTTCTAATGCAATTTTCAGCTCAACTTACGGATTTGTCTTTGTTTACTTAAATATATTAATTTCTTGCTTTCATATATTTAGTCAATATATTTAATATTGCTTACATAAAATATCGGGTTCTTCAGATATTTTGTTGGTTAACTCACTTTATTCATCAACTTTCTTTCTGGAATATTCTTAATGTTTCTTCTCTTTTTTCTTTGCAAACCTTAGAAATTCTTTTTCAATTATTTTGTCATCTGTGTTAAACTTTATTGCAATTTTCACAGTTGTGTTACTTAATAAATTCAAAGCATCTTGATTGTTTTTTGAGGGTATATATTTCTTATACCATATGGAAGACATTGTATAATTAAAAATAAATACTAACAATAATTGTAGCTTTATTTTGCAATTGGATGAAACCAATATTTCATAATAAAAATTGATTTCATCAAATATATTTACTGTAAATATTTCTCATGAAATCCGATATATATATATATATATATATATATATGTGTGTGTGTGTGTGTGTGTGTGTGTGTGTGTGTGTGTGTGTGTGTGTGTGTTACTTACTAAGATAACTAAGCAGGGTAAATAAGATTATTTGCCTTTGACAGAAAAACATGAATCCCAAGCCTGAGTAAAAGTAGAAGAAGCTGGCAATTTAATTCTGAAAAAATACCTGCAACCAAAACCACAGTTGTTGCACTATACGTCAATAGCGTACTACAGAACAATATATATATATATATATATATATATATATATATATATATATATATTTACGCTCTCACACCCTGATTGAGTACTCTGGAAGAATGGGAGACTGAAAAACAGTAGCTACTCTGGCATGTACGCATCGTTCATTCACTAATGAATTAGATCACTCTGGTTATTGGGCGTGTTAATGACAATATACATGCTAAAAGGTCTGCCTTCTTCTACCGTGCGCCCATGGTCCAGAGATAGAACCGCCGACTGACGCCATTTCGGTCTGGTTTCAATCATGGGTTGAAAGCAATCGGAGTCTAACGTACTGATGAGCTGTAATACAGCGAAATAGATCTGTCTGCAGATGATTATATATATATATATATATATATATATATATATATATATATATATATATATATCGACGTTAATTAATAAATATACATATGAGAGTGCGCATATATAATTATTCAGTTTGATTGATTGCATAACGCATGAAAATCCGAGTCGTGTCATTGACGTAGGACTATATATATATATATATATATATATATATATATATATATATATGATAAACAAATAGGGTTGTTCCAACGAGAGAAATTGGTATAGAATAAAAAGTGTGAGAAGCCGTGAACGTTTTCTTTAAAGTGTATATTTATTGTTTTTGTAATTATACATGTTATGAAACATTAAGTGTCCATATTGGTATTTGTGACGCTACACGTGTTTCGAATCTAAAATTGACTCTCTTCAGGTGAATAAATTTGTGGTTTTGTGTTTTTTCGTTTGAGTTCCTTGTATTTCTGGTCGCGAGCTTGTTGTTTTATAAAGTAAGCAGGAAAGTAAATAAAATCAGTAAAACAAGTTATAATAAAATAAATCAAAATAAAATAAATCAAATGCTGGCATGTTGAATGATCTGTTTCTGAATGGATAAACAGATAAATAAACAAACAAATGAAAGAATCAAGTATTTATCCCAATTTGAAGAGTTTTTGTCTGGGGTGACCTTTTTTAGTGTGTAAAAGTTATCCTTTTGTCGCCTTGGCTTATCTTATAATCGGTCATTTGGTTGTTTTTTATTGTTTTGAAGGCGTTTTGAATTTGGCGTGTGTGTGTGTGTCTGTGTGTGTATGTGTGTGTGAGCGTTTTTTATTTATTTTGTCTGTATGTTTTGGATTTGTTTTTATGGGTCGTCTGGTTCTGTGTTATTGTTTGGAGTTATCTTTTGCGTTTGGTGTGTGTGTGTATATGTACGTGGGTTGTGTATGTGTGTGTGTATGTATGCGTGTTTCTGTATGTTTTTCGGTGTGTGTGTTTTTCATGTTGTTTTGTTGAGCGAAGGTTTGTATTTTTCTATGAATCTTTCTTCCTGCATTATTAATATTTCATGATCTGTGTTTTGATATAGTGGTGCGAAAGTAAATTTCCCATCTCTACATTCATCTAGATGTTGAGAAACATATAATTTCCTGTTACGTAACAATTTTATATTGCTCTTATGAAGTGAAATTCTATTGTTTAAGCATTGTGTCGCTCCTATGTGTATCTTTGCGCATTTATCGCTTGTTAGAGCGTAAACTACATTTTTCGAGTTGCAGCTCAGATCCGATTTTATTTCGAATGTATTAGCGTTTTTGAACTGGAAGTGTTTTCCTTCTATTATTATGTTGCATACTCCACATCTTTTTTGTTGCATTTTGTGACCCCCTGTGTTGTGTGTCGTTGTTCGAATTTCGATGAGGTGAGGATGTCTTTTAAATTTTGGGGCTGGCGTTTGCTGTTAATTATTTTAGTTGTCTTTAAGATTTCTTTTATTTTTTCATTATTGTTGAGTAATTCCATGTGGGCTTATATCTTTGTGAATAATTCTGGATTGTTTTTGTTGTGAGTGGAAACGTATGCTAGAATGTTTTCTTCTTTTTCGTGTGTTTCTTGTTTTTGTTTTTTTTTTCTTTTTTTTGGATTACGGAGGGATTCTAATGGTATTTTCCTGCTAGTTGGAAACCCTTGCCTATTAGTGATGTGGGGTATCCTCTTATTTGTAATATTTTTCGTAGTTCTTCTAGGCGTATTTTAAGGAGGGTTTTGTCAGTTACTAACGTGCAAATTCGTCGTGCTAGGGAATAGGGGATGGATTTTAGACAGCTTTTTGAATGGTTACTCTTGAAGTGGAGGTATTGTTGGGAGTCTGTGAGTTTGTGGTAAGTGTCTGTGATGATGTGGTTGTTTTCGTTTTTTATGAGTATGTCTAGAAATGGTAATTCTTTATAACTATATTCTAGTGTGAACTTGATTTTGGGGTGCAGGTGTTGTAGTAAGTTGTGTAGTTTGTTTATGTTCCCCCGTGATGGTTTCCAAAAGATAAAACTGTCATCCAGGAATCTTTTCCACGATTTTGTGAATTTTGTTTTTATGTTTTCCCCATGTTTATGCCCTGTTTGGATGTATAGGTTTTCTTCTAGATATGCTAGGTAGAGTGTTGCATATGTCGGTACTATTTTTGTTCCCATCGCGGTACCTGTTGCTTGTATATAACTTTTGTTGTTAAACTGGAAGAAATTGTTGTGCAAAATTAGATCTATACTTTGTAAAATAAATTCTTTTGATGAGCGCATGGGAAGTATTTCTGGGTGTTTTTCTATCCAAAATGTAATGGCTTGTTTTCCTAGTTCGTGGGGTATGTTGCTGTACAGGCTGTTTACGTCGAAAGTTACTAAGAGTGTATCTGGGTCTACTTCTTTTGGCAGGAAACTCAGAAAATGTATGCTGTCTCTGATGTAATTTTTTTTATTTTTGTGGTGTAAGGCTGTAATATTTTGTCAATTAAATTGCTCAGTCTGCTTATTGGGCAGGCTGGTCCTGCTACAATTGGTCCGAATTTAAAGTCACTGAGGTTTAGGGTGTGGATCTATTCCGATTTTTGTTCCTGGATCTTATTTTATCTTATTTTATTTTGTTTTACTGATTTTATTTACTTTCCTATTTTTTCCTGCTTACTTTATAAAACAAGCTCGCGACCAGAAATACAAGGAACTCAAACGAAAAAACACAAATTTATTCACCTGAAGAGAGTCAATTTTAGACTCGAAACGCGTGTAGCGTCACAAATACCAATATGGACACTTAATGTTTCATAACATGTATAATTACAAAAACAATAAATATACACTTTAAAGAAAACATTCACGGCTTCTCACACTTCTTATATATATATATATATATATATATATATATATATATATATATATATATATATATAGTGGGTAGCAAAAGTATTTGCGTGAACTCTTAACTTCAAAGTCTTTCCATAAATTTTCTTTTAGATTGAGATCCAGTGACTGGCTAGGTCATTCCAAAACATCAATTCCATTTTTAACTAAACCAGTGTTGATTTGTTTTAACCGTGTCCTGTTGGAATACAAAATCTCGATCAAGCCTTAACTCTCTTCAGTCACAGTTAAGTGCCACATGTGATACACCACAATAGGCGCCGATTTACCTCTGCTCGTAATGAGTGCAAGAGGATCCTGAATGACGTCAAGCCGTTGTTTGCTGAGAGAATGAGACAGCGCATAGCTAACCGCAAGTTCGGCTCCAAGGACTATTGGCGGCTATGCTAACGTGTGCTGAACAACAGCAAATCCTCCATCCCTCCCTTAATCAATGAATTTGAGATCCTCACAACATTTGAGATCCAACTCCACATTTGACTCGTCTGGAGTACCCACACCCGACCTCCCTATTAGAACTGAGGCTAAACTGAATGATGTTTACATTACCCCATCTCTTGTATCTAAGGTAAGATCAAAACTTGAGCCCCATAAGACGAGCGAAGGTGATGGAATCCATCAAGAAATGTGCCTCTGAACTCTCCTCTGTCCTCTCTAGGCTCTATAATTACTGCCTTTCTGCTTCCTGTTTTCATGCATGCTGGAAGTCCTCTTCTGTAGTTCCTGTATTTAAAAACTCGTGGAAACCCTCGAACTCTTCCAACTATCGTCCTATCAGCCTTCTACCAATTTTCGGTAAAGTGTTCGAGGCCATTATTAAGGCTGAAATAGTTCAACATCTTACTGCCTAATAAACTATTCTCAGACAGGCAATAAGGCTTCCGCTTCGCCTGGTCCATGGCCGATATGCTAATGACCATCACGGAGTACATCTATCAGGCCCTTGATAAGTTCGGCGAGGCTCGTGAATGGGCAGGCCTCCACATTCTACTGTACGCTGGTGTTCCTCATGGCTCTATCCTAAACCCGACGCCCTTCCTTATTTTCATAAATGATCTCCCAGACGTGATCAAGCTCCAAGTAGGCATCTACGCAGATCACACCACAATTTACTCCCGCATCAGTAAGAAATCCGCCGAGGTGGACAAACGTAACCTCGCTGATGATCCTGAGAGGGATTTACACTCTGGGGTGGACTGGGGAAAGAAGTGGCTTGTAAATTTTAATGCGTCTAAGACGAAGCTGCTGTCTGTCAATCATCACAGGCAACCTCTCCTGCCTCCCATAAGCATAGACCAATCGAGTCTCCCTGAGAGCAATATACCGCGCCTCCTCAGCCTTAGCATATCTTCCGATCTTAAGTGGAACCATTACATTGAGTCAATGACTAAATCCACTACTAGGAAGGTTGGGTCACTGTGTCGGACCAGGATGTTTTTCCCACCTGAAATCATCCTGCATATATACAAATCAACCATTCGTCCGTGCATAGAGTACTGCTGCCATATATGGTCATATTCCCCCGCTGTTCATCTCCGTGTTCTTGACAGGCTCCAAAGGAGAACCAGTAATGTGATAGGTACCGACATGGCGACTCCACTTTCTCTCTCTCACCGACGGGATGTGGCTTTCCTCTGTCTGTTGTATAAATATTTTCATGTCTTCTGCTCCGACGAACTTACGTTACTGGTGCTCCAGCCACAGGAGTTTACTCGTGCAACCAGACTGGCAACTGTGTCTCACCCATTCATAGTTAGATCAATCAAATACAGACGACAATTCTACTCTTTCAGCTTCTTTTCTCGCACTTCCCGCTTGTAGAACTTCCTTCCATATTCTTGCTTTTTCCAGTGAGCTAAGTTCATCAGAGCAAAATCCGTGAAAGTACTTGTAGAAGAGACACAGGAAAGCCACATTGCGCCGGTGAGAAAGTGACTGTATCCGAGCTGCTAAGTCGGGATCAATAACATTACAGATTCTCCGTTGGATTTTGTCAAGTGCCTCTGATTTATGACAAGAAACACAGTCTTGCACAGGGCATTGAAATTCATACACTATATTGATCATCGCTAGTTGAGATTTGATGAGGTTATTTTGATTAGAGAGAACAAAGTTTACAGTCTTCAATTTTCTATAATATATTATAAATTTTACATATTTTTGAGGAATGACGGCAGAAGTATTGTGCTTAATAATTCGTTCTTTTTATAAATATTGTGCATTTGAATGCAATGAAATATACTGATGTTTTTTTGTGTGCTATTTTTAATACTGGTGTCATGCATTTTTTGTAAGAATACTTTTATTTATCTATCAATGATATAGTTTGTAAAATTATTGTTGACTAATGTCTGTTTTGTGTTTTAGTTTGGTCAAAAATATTTTTAGGAGGAGAATTTTGATGTTCTCTTTTCCAGAAGTTCGTTATTACACCTATTTTATATCTTTCTGGACATTGGCTATTATAGTTAAGGAGACAAGAGTTCTTACTGGTAGTTTGTTTTTTTTTTGTACAGATAAGTGATAAATTCATTGTTTTTTTACCTCTATATTAACATTAAGAAACGTAATTTTGTTATTATCTTTGAGGTAAATTTTAAAATTAAATCAATAATTAATAAGATCTTCCTTGTCGGTCGTTTTTATAGAACACTCTCACACACACACACACACACACACATATATATATATATATATATATATATATATTGTAATGGTTGTTACAATGGTTTATAAATTCATAGTATCACTACACAAAAATTTTCGCGTTTCGAAACTGATGGTGTGGTATGGGGCTTGTTGTCTTTTGTTTCTACATTTTTTGTTCTGTTTATTAATAGGGTTGGTTATGTGTATTTATTGCATTTTGGGGGGGTCGTGTTCTTTTTTTATAGACTTGTTGTAGAGACTTTTGTGTTTGTTAAATATTTCTTTGCTGGACGAGTTTTGACTAATTTTATATTCTATGGAGGAGGGTATATGGTTGATTATACTAGGTGGTGGTTTGACTTTGGGTGGATATATAGTGGGTATTCGTTGGGTTTTATGTATGGTTGGTAATTATTGTTAATTAGGTCTAGTGTGACATCGAGGAAGTTTACTACTTTTAAATTTGTGTTAACTATTACTTTTAGGTTTAATCCTTTAAATTCTCTATTGATCAGTTTTCTTATTTTGTCTGTTTTGAAGTGTGTGAAGTTTTGTACTATCATTAGACCGTCGTCTCTTCAAAACAGACAAAAAAGCGGCTACAGAAAGCAAGACATCCAATGCATAACAAACTATAACCACAACGAGAAAAATAGAAACAGAAAAATCATTTGGTACACACCTCCTTTCAATCAGATGTTTAACACCAAGTTAGGACAAAAGTTCCTGAACTTAATTAAAATTCATTTCCTCACAAATAACCCCCTTAGTAAAATCTTCAACAAAAATACACTTAAACTAAGCTACAATTGCACAAACAACCTAGAAAAAGTCATAACAGACCATAACAAATATATCCTAAATCAACACGCAGATCAAAATAAAACCGACGACCCAAATACAATCAAACACAACAATGAAAACATGTGCAATTGTAGAAACCTTAGTAACTGCCCATTACAAAATAAATGTAAAATAAACTCAATAATTTATCAATGCAACATAACATCTATTGAAAATCCAACTATAAATAAAGTGTATATCGGATCAACTAAGAACACTTTTAAGCAGCGCTGGTACATGCACTTAACTTCATTCAAAAACAGCTTATACCGAACATCCCTTTCTACATACTTCTGGAAGCTAAAGGATTCAAAACAGAAACCCGAAGTAAAATGGAAAATCATAGAAAAGACTAGAACTTGCAACTCACTCGACGACATCTCCCCTTTATGTTTAAGTGAAAAGCTACACATTCTAAAGTACCCCAACAGTAGCGAACTATTAAACCGTAGAGACGAATTAGCAGTATTATGCAAGCATCGCAAATATTTCTCGTTAAAATTTAAATAAACAAATAAGCACCCCCCACACAACCCCCCAAATGCACTAAATACACATAACCATCCCTATTAATAAACAGAACAAAAAACGTAGAAACAAAAGACAACAAACCCTATACTACACCAAGAATAAGTCCAGCTACCTGAAAATAGTAGAAAAATAAAAGTAAATAACGACACTGCAAAAAAAAAAACACATACCCCAATACAAAATAACCAAAATTAAACGAAGAAGTGACCAGCCCAAAAACAAAACAACACATACCCACCCCTAAACCAAATAACAACACATACGACGCCACCAGGCTACATCCAGACAAAATAAAGAGGAAAACCTATCCTGAACTAAGCCACCCCCCAAACACCTAACCCTAAGACTTTAATAAGGTCAACAGAATCCAAATCACATCCCAACCCCACTTTCACCTAAAAAAACAAATTCACCACAAATAAACGGTCTTTAACACCAGATAATTTTCATACCAACTTGATCACCCAAAGAAGAGGCGACCCAAGCACATGGTTAGCTTCGAAACGCGAAAACTTTTGTGTAGTGATACTAAGAATTTATAAACCATTGTAACAACTATTACAATATAACGCTCTACGTTTGTATCGAGCACTCTTTATAAAAGTAAATGCATGAACAACAGGTTAAAAAACCTACGAGTTCTACAACTTTGTTACAATATATATATATATATATATATATATATATATATATATATTTTAAAGACCTGTTTGAAATATCGATATTATTTTATGTAAATTGTAGAGACATGCTCATCATAAAATGTATGTTTTGTAAACTATATATGCTGCATTTTGTTAGATATCACTATATACCTGGAGAAAATTGCTTCAGAAATCGCTCAAAGTTGCAAAGTGTATCGCACACACAGATACAGGAAACGATTGCACATTTATGCGCATGTGCGTGTACATCTCGAGTAGAAACAACGTAGAAACTATCATCCAATGTCAACATGACAATTATCATTTTCAAGATTATTACACACCCATAAGCACTTTAATATGTTCATACACATTTTAATAGATTCATGAGACTTTTTGTTGGACAGGAACGTTGATAAAAAAAATGAAAATTTTAAGCCGATGGAAAATATTACTGCAATTAATTTTATCATATTATGCCACCTTTCCGTTTCCCTACCGTAACCAAAATTATAGAAATACTGTACTGTGGCCATAATGCTTATATTACAGATAAGAGGTCGAATACTCCTTGCTTGTGGAACTCTTTTCCGGTTTCTTGCTTTCCAGTCAACTCTGATTTTCAAAAATTTAAATGCAATGTCAATCGTCAACATATGTTTGCTTGAATTCTGTCCTTTTATTTTCCTCGCTCTTTAATAATGTTTTTCTCATATTCTTTATAATCCCTTTCATCCTAGTAAACTTCGAAAATTTGCTTGGGGTGAAATGATTGTCTATATCATCTTCCTGAAAGCCATAAT
The DNA here is from genome assembly GCA_037127315.1 of Ascarosepion bandense. Lineage (NCBI taxonomy): Eukaryota > Metazoa > Mollusca > Cephalopoda > Sepiida > Sepiidae > Ascarosepion > Ascarosepion bandense. The sequence continues at coordinate 219,454 of JBBBDQ010029521.1, read as the reverse complement.
TTCAGTATTTGGGTAAAAAAATTGGAAGAATACGTTGAGTTAGTGGACTGGTTTTGTTTGGGTTTGTTTCTGGTTAACGGCATTTTAACCACTTTAGATAAAGAGTCAGATAAATGTTTTGAATTGTGGTTATTTGGGGTATAGTTTAATGTTATATATATGGATCAGAAATAGTTTTGGGTACAGGCTAGGTGTTTAAAGTGTTGTTTTCTTTTCTTTTTAAACAATTATTAGAATTGCTGGTTTCTGATACAAGTTAATTTGTATTCAGTTTATGATACAAGTTAGTTATTAAAGTTTGCATTTTTACTTTTAGTCGGAATATCTATGAAGTCTGAAAGATTCTTTATGCTTTTTTAGGCTTCAAAATATATCAAAGGTTTACATAGTTATCTTGACAGTTTTTATAATGTGATATTTTTGTATAAAGTTTGATTTCCTTTAAGATGTTAATGGCATTGTTTTGTTTAAAGTTTTTAAAGAATTATTTCGTATTATTTGGTTGATAATATAAGGTTTGGGTTTAACTGAGATGATGACAACGTATGAGCATATGTTCGACCGTGAGAGGTGCTTGACATATGTTGCATGATAGGAGAGTTTCCTTTTTTAGTAGCTGTGTAAAAGAAATTTCCTATTCGGATTCTGAATAGAAATATTTCCTTCTGTCTTATTTTTGAAACCTAGGAGTCATCTTTCTAAAGTTGGTTGAATATTGTATACTTTACTAGGTTCAGAGTTGCATATATTCTTTTATTTAGTTTCTAAAGTTTGTTTGGGATAGCTTTGTGTTGGTTGTTGTAATTTTTATGGTATCTTTAGCTAGTTATTCAGCTAGTTATACATTGCCTCATATACCAACATGATTAGGAATCCAGGTTAAATTAACTGATTTTTGGGATTGAACTATTCCAATATATGTTTTTGTATGTCTATTATGTATGAATGCTTAGACTCTTTCTTTCAGGGCTATAATAAATGACAGGGAGTCTATGAATATGATGATTGAGTTTCTATTGAGTTCAAGCACCATTTTAATGGTGCTTGAACTGGCTCGGATGTAACTATGAAATCTTAAGTTATTAATCTAATCTATTTAGATTTGACTTTCCAATGAGTACATGTTGGAAGATTCGCAAGTGTTTGAGAAGTCATCTATGTATTAGGGTTGCTTTGAGGTACACATGTCTCATGATTGTGTAGTTCAAATATTATGTTACCATACTGTACTTCTTTAAATGTTCTGTGAAAGAGGGAGTTCTTAATGTATGAAACCACATTTCTTTACTTCCGATATTATATAAATCTTTTAATATACATTAGTTTCAAGCGATGTCATAGGCCTTTTCAAATTCAAAGAAATCAGCTATTTAGTTTTTATGATAGTTGGGTAATGATCACTTCTATGTTGATCTTCTAGAACATTACATTGGTAGTCTATGAAAATCGAGAGTGAGCAAATTGTTAAGATTATGCATGACATGGCACAATTAGCTGGTTTAATAAGTGTAGCACCATTACTTAATAATCCTAGGTCTGCTGAATATAGTAGGTTACTATGATATTTTCTTTATTTACTTGTTATGTATTGTATGCACTGAATTCTCCAATTATGATAAAAAGGAGTTGGAGTTGTTGAATGAGTCTATCTATTTCGTCTTTTTGGTGGCATGGTGGGATGTAATTGAACATATTGTTATTTTTGTGTGTAAAGTCATTACTATTGCTTGTAGTTAAGACATCAGTTGAAATGTTTTATGTGACATAATATTTTTAATTAGTATGGAACTATATCCAGTTAGCCTGTTGTTGGTTATTTATGTGTAATTTTGTAACATATACTATCTGAATTTGTAGTTATGATTTTCTTTGAGGATTGTTTCTTGTAGGATTATGGTTTTTTATGATTTGATTGAATGTTATATTGTCATATGGATTTTTTCCAATGAGAGTATGTATGAGAGTCCAGTTAAGCTGTTATTTTGTTCTTTTTTTTTTTTTTTTTTTTGAGTATTTTGGATAATTTGGGTAAAACGTTATCATTTAGCATATGCGAAGTATGTTAATGCTAAATTTTGGGACATTTGTATTTCATTTTTATGTTTTATATTCAGCAACCTTGCTCTCAGATTTATTAATAGTTTTCCTTTAATTATGTTTTGGATTTGGTTCTTTTAACCATTTCACCACAAACCAGACGTGATTAAAATGGGTAGGTGGTTACAATGCAGAGGGCTTTACAGAGAGAGAAAACAACAGAGTACAGGGATTGTCGAAGAAATATTTAAAGATTCAATAGTTTAAACAGTGAGGTAGAAGATAACGTTGAATTTAAGCTTCTAAAGATGACAATCTAGTAGCATGCTTAATTCATGTGGTCAGAGCACCAGAGGAAAAAGCTTGACAGAGCAGTTCTCATGAAAGTATTTGTAGAAAAAAGGAGGAAAGCGACATCACTTCGGTGAGAAAGTGACTGAAATGGAGATGCCAAGTCAGGATCAGTTGCATTGCAGAACCTTCTTTCGATTCTGTCGAGAACCTCGAGGTGAATAGCAGGAGCAGTCGATAAAATATGGCAACAGTATTCAATACACGAACGAATGGTAGATCTATAAATATACAAGATGGACTCTGGAGAGAAAAACTCTCTGACTCGACGTTGTGAACGAACTTTCCTAGGAGTAGATGCAGTTATTGATTCGAAATAGTCGTTCCACTTCATATCAGTTGAGAGAGTAAGGCCGAAAGACGCAGTGTGTTGCTCTCCAGGAGACTAGCGTCATTCATTCTGAAGGCAGGTAAGAAATTTTCTCTATGGTGGTTGAAGGAGAGCATTAAAGCATGTTTTGGGGGCATTAAAATTTAGGAATCATTTCTTACCCCAGTCCGCTACAGATTCGAGTTTGTTTTTGTTTTTTTAAGTGCAAGCCAAGTTTTCTTTGTCAGTTAAGTTTTCTTTGTCAGCTTTGGAAAATTTTCTGTTGAAGAGTAAATGGTGGTGTCATATTCATAAATGCATTTCTGAGATTAAATGGTGGTGTCATATGCATAAATGCCTACTTGATAACTGATTACATTAAGAAGATCATTGATGAATATCAACAAAAGCCTTGAGGGATGCACGTGTTTGTATAAAAGGATCTGGAAGCTTGCCCGTTCAAAATGATATTCAATTCACAATGAGATATGAAAGATAGGATTAAATTGAAGAATCGTTCAGAAATACGCAAAATGCCAGCATGCCAAACTGTCAAACGCTTTTGAAATATCTAGAGCAACAGCTTCAGCTTTGCTGTTCTTATCAAGAGCCTAGTATATATATTCAGTGATGGCTATTAGCACATCAGCGATAGACCTGGCGAAGCAGAAGCCATATTGTTTGTCAGTGAGTAGGTTTTGAGATGTGAGATACTTAACTACTTTAGCATTTTAAGAGTGAACTGGAGATTCAAGAGGGATCTCCATAGCCAGCGATTGATATTCGCAAACATAAACTCCAGGCCATGAATGTCCTTCCTAAGAGAATAAGGTAGCAGAAATCAAAGGACTGATTCCACCCTGCAAAAATTGGTATGAATACCACGGAGAAAGATATATTGAGAGGTTTAGGAGTTTCTGGTTTGGCTGGTTTAGATTTATTTGTTTGATTGTCTATGGTCATGAGGTGAATTTAGGTAAGAAGATAATTTTGTATCAGTATCAGGAAGAGATGGGAGAAGAGTCATATCTCGAAAAAGAAGAAGACAACCCAAGCTCAAATTGGTAAGTAATACTACCAAGTAAAGTAAATTAATTCGAATCTTCGAAAAATATTTACTTTTTTAGGTAATTCTAGATGGTGACCAACTGATCACTTTTTACTTCAATATGTAAAGCTGGTAAAAAGGTGGGAGGCTGGCAAACTTTTTTTGAATGTTCTTGTTTTATTTCTTATTAGTTTTTTTGGTGATTTTACTCTTGATATTTAGGAATCTCTGGGTTGAGATGACAAGTATTTTGATGTTCTCTTCTCTGGAGGTTAATTTCTCGATTGTAGTTTATATTTTGTTGCTTTCTGGTACCATTGGTTGAAAATGTTTTGCCGGACAGGACTTCGACAAATTGCTACACACTTTGCGCATTTGCACCTTTTTTTTACTGAATGGTTAGAGTTTCACTGAGGGTATTTTCCACATATCTATTGCTTGGTGCCTTTTTATTTATGGTGACCGTACTTCTGACAATTAAAGCACCTGGTATAATATGGTACATTGTTCATTCTCGATCCCAGTGTATCTAATCTTGATCTCTTCAAGTATTTTAATGTAATCGTATATTAAAGTCTATATTGTTTCTATTTCTTTATTGTCTTTTCAGATATAGATTCTTCTTGCATGAATTACACCTTGTTTTCTTATACCTGTTTTATCTCTTCTATAGTGCAAATAATGAGCTCTGAGCCTTTAGCTACACCTTTCAAAGGTTTCATAGTTTTGTGTAGATACATTTTTATTTTTATGACGTAAAACTTTTATGTTAAGGAGAATTTTTACCTGTTTTTTCTTTTTTTATTTAATTCAATTAGCAGTGTCTTATTTTTCAATTTTTTCACTGTTTTTGGTGTCATTTTTTATAAATTTGTTGGGTTGTTTGGTGAGAGAAATTGTATTTGATTTCTCCTTCGTAGATATGATGACCATGAAATGTGGAAATTTTGTTTTGCTGATGTTAATATTGCCTGAATCATACTTAAAATCAGAGTCAGAGAGTGGTAGTTTCTTTTTATTCTTTTCTAGTGTCATATGTAAGTTATTCATTTTCATTGATCGTGCTGCTCATTAATCCCGGAGTCTATCTGTGAGAATTATACTCAATCGCCTTGGTAAGACAAGGTTACATAACTCTCACACTAGGTCAAACTCAAATCCAATGCAATTTCCAGATACTTGCACCCAAATAAAACTAGTTATATTTGTTAGAGTACAGAAGGTTGATCTCATCGTAATTGACCGCCACTTTTTAGTACGCGTCAGATATGATTTGTACTAAAGTTTGGAATGACCAGCCGATTGGTCTGACTACGCTACTTCAATTACTGATCTAGCCCAAGTAATGTCCAAATTCGTGTGTTAAGGATAAAAGCTACTCAGCCACCGGAAAGTGATATTTGAATAGTAATCTCGTTACTCTTTCCTAATTAACGTTGATTTTGTAGCTTCTGTTTTGAAGCGGAATGAAACGTTTAAATAAAATCTACATTATCTCTCAGTCAAAATTCAATATAACAAAGCAATTACTAATCAAAAATTAATAATTACAAGAATAAAAAGGAAGAGGATAATACAAGCAGAAATGTATTTAGAATAATTTAGACAATAGCATTCATGTCTATTCGCAATTCAAAAGGGAAAACAGTAGAATAAATTAACAATTTACCCCTAATGACTTTTAATACTTATTTGGCTAATTCCAAGAAAAATAAGTACCAGTATTTGAACTGAAAATCAATATGATGAAACTGAATCTATACACAGCTTCGGCAGTAACAAGAATAAAAACAACGATGGCGGCAACGATTAATTTGATGATGATGATGATGATGATGATGATGATGATGATGATGATGATGATGTTTGACTCTAGAGTAAAACTGAAAGAAAGTAAAATATTGTAAAATTATCTCGACATTACAAAAGAACTTGAAAAAATTACAAATTAAAGATGACTGCTGGAGCGCTTGGAATTGTTGCAAATAGACTAAAAGAAATGGATAACCAGGGAAGAAGTGATGATATTCAGACGAGAGCAATACTGAAATCAGTTACTAAGAAGATTCCTGAAGTACTAAGTAAACTTACTGTCACTCCAGTTATAATCACCAGACACTCCGTGTGGATGTTAAATAGAATTGTAGAATTAACCGGGTTGGTATTCAAGTGTGCTGTATAACCGCTGTGAATGAGAGCCCCTGAGTCTTAGGTAAAATATTGTCGAGGGCACATAGCCCATCTGAGCATTGAATAGCTATCGATCTAGTGCTGGCGATTATGTCACAGAGAAAAGGAATACCATGTTAGGAAAACTCCTATAAAGAAAACCTACATAAAACCCCAAATCAACTTCATTATGAAGTGTAGCGGATGAATGCAAACATGTACTGCACTAGGGAAGCGTGTAGTTGTCCAGGCCTCTTACCGCAAATGTATGAGTGATAGGAAACTCTTTCAACTAGGTCAGTCGAGTTTTTAACGATACACGAATCAGTACAAGAGGGATTTGGACAAAAGAGAACAAAGAATTACTGTTTGAATGTTACGTCAGGAGTGAAGCCGAGAAATAATGTAAACATCGGAAAGAATGTGAACCCAGAGAGGCGCTGAAGATAGTGAGCAGTGACTTGCTGATCAACTGTAGAATTGGTTAACTGAACTTGAGCAGAATTAGACTTAGGAACATATTCATGAGAACTTGCAAAGTGAAGATCTCAAACATAGCTTATAAACTGGAAGTTTTCAGAGTTCGCCTGAAGATGAAAAAAGACAGGACAGACTGAGGCACAAAACGCTCCAAAAACCGAAACTGTCCCTTTTTTGGTGAGTACACTAGGGATTCTTTCCAGGAACCTTTCTGCATCACAAGATGTTTTAGAGATACCTCACATCATTAAGAGTACACAGGTGGTACTTGTATCTCTAAGCTGCAAATGGGGTGAGCTTTGACCATCATCATCTGACTAAAAGATCTAAAATTCAGAAATCTCAAATGAAATAGTAATAATAATATTAATAATAACGAAAGAAGAAGAAGAAGAAGAAGAAGAAGAAGAAGATGATGATGATGATGATGATGATGATGAATATTTAATCACCTATTCTACATGGACGATATAAAACTCTTTGTCAAAGACAAAAATGAGTTGAAGAGTATCTTCAATACTGTAAAATGTTTCAGTGATGACATCTGTATGAATTTCGGATTAGGTAAATGCATTCAAGAAAGAAAGAATTATAGTTACACACTAAATAGATCTAGATTTTATCACAAAGATTAGAAAACCGGAACAAGAAGCCTATAAATACCTAGGATTTAGCGAAGGAGATGGAATACAGTATACACTAATGAAGGAGAAAGTAAGAAAAAATACTACAGGCGTATGCGTCTGGTGTTAAATGCTGTGTTGAAATCACACAAAAAATATCAGTCATAAACACTTTAACTTTCCCTGTGGTGCAATACAGTTTCAACATCCTAAATTAGACCATAGCTGATTTAATTAGACCATAGCAAAATGGCAAAACGAGAAAGCTTCTCATTTGCCACTGCCTGCATCATTCAGTACTTGCTAACTAGAAATTACCAAAGCACACATTCAGAAAAAGTGTGTTAACTCGAAATGCAGATTCTGTGATAAATATCCAGAAATAGTTGACTATCTTGTATCAGGTGTTACCCACTAGATATAAAACTCTGGGAGTTTACAACACAGACAAACAGAACAATCAAAGTTTATCGCCTAGACATCAAAGACAAAAAAAATGTGCTTTTTTATTGGTATGGCAGTCCCTGCAGATTGTATCTTTGAACAGCTTTAAAAACTACCAAAATACAAGAATGTTAAAATGGAAATCTAAAAAAATGTGGCACATGAGAGTTTCAATAATTCCAGTTGTAGCTGGACCACTCGGATTGATAAAAAAAGGGAACGATAGACTCATTGAAGGGATTCCTGGTAGCCCATGCCTTAAGGAAATACAAAAATTCGTACTCAAAATTACAGCCATACATTACGAAGAGCTTAAACTATATAAAATATGTATGATCATAGGGTTTTTGATTTTGTTTTGTTTTCTACATAAATGACCAGCTGAAAATAATATGAAGACATTTCTAACCTTAGCTCACTGTTTGGGACCCGGAACAAAATGTATATACAACAAAAATCAAGGAAATATTATTATTAATAATAATAATAATAATAATAATAATAATAATATACGAGTGTCAACCTCTAGATTGCATTGTTGTGATTAGGAACGGATCCATCAAAATTTGCAAATATTTTGTTCAGTAGTGGCGAACAAATGTATCGTTTATTTTCATTCTTGGTACATTTTAATAATGTTCTATATTTAAGTCAATTTTAGATTAATCATTTAAATACTTTAGAGTCGACTTCGAAGTATGATAGAAGGTACTATCATGTTGAAAAATGTACAGAATTTCATATATTCGTAATATGTATGCAACGAGTTTTTATTTCTATTCAATAAACAATTATATTTTCCCATCTACTCGAATTACAGCCCATACTGTAATTGGCGCAGAGTGTTTTATAGTTTAGGCCGTATAGATTTTCTAAATCATGAATAAAATGTGTTTTCACATATTAACTCGTATTTGGACACTGTTCAATCCCATATTTGTCTGAGACGAACCATTCCTTTGTAGAAAGTAATTTTTTTATTTATTTTGTCTTGCTTTCAAGGACTGTTTTCTAGCTAAAATTCAAGTAAATGAGATATTTCATCAAAAATGTTTGATAGTGTCAACAGGATTCGATGGATAAATTCTCGTTTAAATTACGCAAAAATGAAAATAACACTGATATCTCATTTCAACAGATATATTCACCAAAGTTGCACAGAAATATCTTCAAATACTTGAGAGTAAGTTTATTCAATAAAATCGCCATTGGCTTTAATCACGGCCTTCAGACGACTTCTCTTCTAGACGGTCTCCTTCAGTTCATCTTTGCCTCCAGTTCATCTTTGGTGTTGCAAGGAATTTTGTTGGTCTCTCGCTCGACTACACGTTAAACATAATGACGGAGATTAAAGTCTGGAGAGTTAGGTGGCAAGATATATGGGTTATGTGGTTACAGAAATTGTCTGACAGCTATGACTGGGTTCTTCTGCTTGCGTGGCATGGTGAAATGTCATGTTGCTAGATATAGGATCTTCCAGTATCCGCCGTTTTGACCCAGGGCAGCACTACCTCCTTGATATAGGCCTCCGTGTTCCGTCCGAAGCTCTCACCAACAAATTCTGGAGTTCTTTTTATCAAAGTGATCAGAGTGAATTTTCTGAAATGCCGTACCTACGTAATCACCATTCGACTCATCCAAATCTTTCCAAATCCTCTGCACTGACACCTAAAAGCTCTGAAATATTTGTATACGTGCTTGCTACGCGAAAGTACAGAATATCCTTTTCAAATCGCTAGTGGAGTAAATTGCGTCATGCTTTTTTTCGCACAAACGATACCCAACTGACTCTACAATACTGTGCAGTTGACAAAGTTTAAAAAAAATAAACAACGCGCATGCGTGAAATTAAAAAATATAAAATTGCAATATAAATATAAAATATGAAATTGCAAGTTTACCCATCGCAACCTGTATGTTTGCAATAATTAACATTAGATAATTGTCATTCGATGTGTGTTTCGGCGTTTACATTCATTTTTAGAGGCAAATTGCGTTTACGGCTAAATTTTGATTTATCTTTAAAAAGTTGCTCTTCAAAACACCATTTATAAATGTTTCGTATAGCACAGCATTGTGTTCCTAGTGTCGTAGTAATTCCAACTTAGGATTTATCTTGTCTCAAAGGCTAACGACGTTTTTTAGTTTGAACATATGGTAATAAACAATGTAACTAAAATAAAATTTGAACTTTATTATTTTTCTAAAGAATGTTAAACGAATTTAAATTCACATTTTATTAAGGTAATAACATATTTTCCCGTTAAACTGTGTAGTCCTTCTTGAAATATCTATAACAATTTATATATTTAAAATATGCAAAAAATTCTTTTAGATGAATATGTTCTCTGATTTATCGTTTATCCGTTTATATTTAATACAACTGATATTATTATTTGTTCGAGACTGTAGATCTGATCCCATTCTACTCAAAGGATAACATAATAGCTCATAATTAACAAGCCATCCAGTAATAACAGATGCATTAAGCGTCGAAATCCTTCCTTATCCTTCTTATTTAACATGCCGATTCCTAACCGATAATCACAGTCTTAGATGCCTATTCGCAAGAATAACTGAAGACCATGTCAGATCGGCTCGAAAATACCTTCCGGCAGTGTATTGACTCTTATGATTACACTTTCATCTTGATGGAATAAATTCGTTGTTGACACTTGAATAAAGTAGATGCAGTTATGGATTCAATGTAGTCATTCCATTTGAAATCATCTGAGATCATTTGAGAGACTAAGTCCAAGAAAGCGAAGTATGTTGCTCTTTAGAAGACTAGCGCCATCCATTCTAATGGTAGGCAAGAATGATTCTTCATGGTGGTTAAAGGAGAGAAGCTTCGTTTACGACGCATTAAAATTTACTAGCCATTTCCTATCCGATTCAACACAGATTGGAGGTCCTTTAGAAATGCAGCAGCGAGGTTTACTTTGTCAGATTTGGCAGAATAATTACAGAGATTGTTCTAAATGATGATGTCATCTGCCTAGATGCCAACTTGGGAATTGATTACAATCAATTGCAATCAATTAGGAAGATCATTAATAAAGATTAGAAAAGAGTACGACCTAGGATAAAGGGACGTCCGCGTTTTCATGAAATGATCTGAAAGCTTGCACATTCAAAACAACCTTCATTTCACGATTTGATAGGAAGGATTAGATTAAATCAAACAATCGAAAATCAAAATACCATAGCTGTAGAGCTTGCATATAAGGCCAGCATGTCTAACCCTGTCAAATGCTTTCGAGATATCAAGAGTAACAGCTTATCAAGAGCCTGGTATATTCAGAAATGATTGATGGCACAAACGGAAGCCATTTTGTTTGTCAGAGAGAAGGTTGTGAGATGTGAGATGCCTCGCCATTGACAATAGCTTTCAATACCTTGCCAAAAAGAGGTAACAGCTAATAGGGTGCTAATTAGAGGGGTAAAAGTTCCCCCAGAGTTCTTAAAAACAGGAACTACAGAAGAAGACTTCCAACAAGCAGGGAAGCAGGAAGAAATAGGACAATAATTACAGGGTTTAGAGAGAATTGGAGCCAACTCAGTATCACATTTCTTTAGAAAGATGGCTGGAATTCCATCACCTTCGCTTGACTTATGAGAGTCAGGCTTAGAAATTATGTTAGAGACCAGATATGGGATTATATATACATATTACCCAAGTTCAATTCTAGGTTCGAAATTTGGTGAATTTGAATCAAGTGTAGAGTTGGATCAAAATTTGCAAGCAAAGTATTCAACCTTGTCTGCTGTAGATGTGAGAGCTTTTAATTGATTGACTAAAGGAGAGATCGAGGGTTTTCTGTTGTTCAGTACGCTCTTGCAGAGCCGCCAGTAATCATTGGAACCAAATTTACGGGATGTTATACGCTACTTCATTTTATCAGCAAACAATCGCTTAGTACCAATTAGGACACGCTTACATTTATTACGAACAGCGACAAAGAGCCGCGTATTGTGATCAGATGTGTCGATCTGCTAAAACCGGAAGAAGTCATTCCTGTGGGCGACGGCAGCCAAGCAAGTAGGAGAGAACCAAGATGATAGACTAGGTTTAAGTAGAAATTTGTTAGCTGGAATGAAAGCATGAATGCCGGATTTCGCTCAGGAGGAACTTTCAGAGGTGCAGTCTTGAACAGGGAGAATAAAAACTTTTTTTCAAAGGACATCGCAACGGAAATCACGGAACGAGTTCCCGTCTGCTCGTTGAGAGCAATAAGATATTCTATTGGTAGGGGGTTGCTGGATAGAGGGTAAGTAAAAAGTGACACTTACTGACACCACAGCATGATCAGAATTACCAAGAGGGCAGAACTGCATAATATGGCAAGAATCTGGGATAAAATTAAGGAAGAGATCTCGAAGCATGTCCAAAGTCATTACTTGGGAAACGCATGGGAAAATGAACTAGTTACGTGAGAGACTGAGTAACTGAGAAGTTGAACGTTTGGACTCCAGCAAGATCAGTGACAGAGTTTTTCAGCCACTTGGTATGATGAGCATTGAATTCACCAATCACAAATACATTAGCAAATGGATGAAGGGAAATAGCCTTTTCTATATATTCAGAAATACTATCTAGTAAAAAGAGGAAGCGGGGCAGTAGAGAAAGAAAAAATATCTTACTGAGTTTAGCAGACAGAGACAGAGACACATATAGGAGTGGACATGAGATTCAAGAGAGATCTCCCAAGCCAGAAGGAGTTGTTCGCTAGCATAAACACCCAGACCATGCATGTGAACGTTAGAGTCCTTCCTGAAGGTATTCAGGAATCAAGAAGTTTGAGGAGGGAATTGTAGGGTTGAGGTTAGTTTCGCAGAGAGCTAAGATATCTTGGGATTGTTCGTAGAGGAACGATTCCACACTACAAAAATTGGTACGGATAGAGATGTTGAGGGGTTTTGATGATGTTGTTTAGCTGGTTTAGTTTTATATATCTTTGATTATGTGTTGTCATGATTTAGCTATATCAGTAAGGAGGGGCTTAGTGTTACAGTAGCAGTCGGTCGTCAAATGCAACATGTGAAGGAAAGAAACTAGCGCAGCGCAATGTGACCTCGGAGTTGCCCACCGGGAGCACTTGCATGGACACTAATCCATGCTTGACATGGCACAACAAGAAACCCGATATTATTTAAGTGTTGATCAGAGTAGCCTCTCAAGACGCTACGCAAAAGTTTGGGCTCCTAACTACCACTCAGAAGCAGCAACCAGAAAACTGCCAACCCTGTACCCTTAGTATAAAAAGCTGTTGCCACCATCCACATACGTTAGAAAAAGCTAGTGACAGTATCACTATTAAGACAGGAGAAGAAGAAAGAAACCGGAAACCTCTTCCTAAACAGGAAACAAGGGATTAGCATCTACTCTTGTTCAATAGAAGGAGCACCGGGCGATATGAGAGCCTATGCACTCCTATAAATGTCCAAAATTATTTTCCTTTCATCAAGTCATTTTACTTGACTGTTTTCATAAAGTCTTAACCTCCAACCCTCAGATCTATTCAATATTTTTCAATCAGTCAGTTTTTTTGTACTTCTACACCTAACTTACACGTTTCTCTTTGTGATATTTACTTAAAGGTGGCAGTGTAATTGTTTTCCTGTTTTTAGCCAAGGCTGAGTTAAAAATAAAAGATTATTAATTTCAGCTTTTAACAATAGATTAGCAATTGCAATTTCTTTAATACTGATCAATCTACTTTCATGCTTATTACATTTTTAATTGTTCTCAATTTTCTTTTTTAACATTCTTAAAATCAGTTTTTTCTTGTTCTTACCAATTTCTTTTTCATAAGCAATTTGCAAATTTGTGCTTTCATTAATCAAGAACTTTATAATATACTTCGTTCGGACTATGTCTTTCTATACCAAATTAAATAATACCCAATTTTTTGTGAAAACATTGCCTTGCATATAGTGTATATGTACAGAATTTAAAAGTTAGTGTACTCTTGGTATATATTCATTATCTTACTTTATTTATTATCTTATTCAAATTTGTTTGAGATGTTTACATAATTTAAATGTTTTCTTTTGTTCTTCATCGGTCTCATTGATGTATTCCCTGCTAGCCTTCTTTGCTGTAGCATTTTATATTCTTCACTTAACTTCTTTATATTTTGTTAAAATAGTGCAATAACAAGAGTTTTCTACTACTTCTCACTTTTACTTTTTAACTTACAACCTATTAGGTTAAAACATAATTCTGAGTATCAAAATGTTGTGGAAATCTTTCACTCGTTATAGGTACAAAATGCAGTGCATGTATGTATTTACAAATGAATATAAAATTAATATAATTGTAATTAATTTCCTTTGCTTTTTGAAAAGGGGTTAAATCTAAGGTATAAAAAGAACCTCATTGTCACGAGTTCATTTACGAGAAGAGAACTCGCGTAGCGCTTCACAACACATTTGCTAATTATTTAAAAATCTAAAACTACATAAACTACATTTTGAAAAATATTTTTGTGAACCTGACCATCCTTTTTTAGCTTATTTTCATTTTCTCCTTTTATCGGTGTACCTTAATCAATATTCAATCGGCATATGTACACTGAATCACACAGACAGTATCGATTAACTTACTACTACTGCTAATAATAATAATAATAATAATAATAATAATTATTATTATTATTATTATTATTATTATTATTATTATTATTATATTAAAGCCCTTATTAATCGAAAATACTGATCTACATGAAAGCTTGAAAAACAAAATTAGCCAATCTTAGCTAATTTTGAGACACTGGAAATAAAAATGATTTCCAATATATTTGAGCGGTTTTGGATTTCAAAATATTGTACTCGTGTTATATGAACATTTCGTCAAAAACATGTTGTTATTGACAGACGAATGATTATTCTTCTAATAACCTTAAAACTAACTATTATTATCCTTTCCACTCGAGATTTTAAACATTTAACTGACCTGTTGAAATGATTTTGAGGGACCCAACTGATTATGCCACTGACTGCTACTTCTACATGGTGCTAAAAGACTGTAAAAAAAGGAACTGGACAGTGCAATATCGAAACATTCTTTTGGATTTACGTCCAGTCTACCGTAATAAAGTCCCAGAAGCACCGGAATCGTATGATATTGAGAGATGATGGGGAAGGCAACGAAATCTCAAAGCATGAACCATCAACGTTATATGACTAAAATTATTGTCCAAAATCCGTCTTTGAGCCAAAAATCATAATTCAAAGTGACCTGAAGGACTTTGGAACTTCCTAAGATTAACGCAAAACTGTTAACTTCCGTATTACAGCAGTACGACTTTCATGTACGACTTTCCCATTTCTATGATCGTCACAATGATCTAGTCTTATTCTTTGTTACGGAGCGTGATTTGGTGTGCGGCATTGATATCAGTGGTCTTACGAAATCGCTTAAAAATCGAGGTTGTTCGTCGCTTAAATGAATCGAGGTTGTTAATTGATTCCTCGATTTAAAGTTTCAAAGCTGACTGTTACACAATGGTAATGTTTTACTATCAATCTCAGTTGGTCATTCAGTCCACATAAAAGAAACCTATGACAAATAACTACTGAGATGTATCAACTATGATCAACATTTTGGCACTTTACGGAGACTTGAAGGCTGTTGCTTTCTTGATAGAACTGTTGTTTTCTTTGTGAATGTGACAGCCAAGACAATTTGTCATTATATCACGAGAAAATGGCTACAACGACAATCACGAGAATCTGGGAGGAAGAATGTTCAGCAACGACCACAAATTGGATCAAAGACAATTTTTACCACATCTTCACACCAAGCTTTCGGCACCCCGATATGGTGTAATGTTTAGCACGTCTGTCTCACTAGAACAATTACGACTGAGTAATGAGTTCGATCCTCACTGAGTGCCCATGCTTTCAGCTTTGTGTCATATCTAATCTACACTTAGAAAATCACCTTCACATCAACCTTGGTCTTAGGAAAATCCCGTGACGGCTATGGACAAAATAAAGGTAGTATTCAAGTTTGTGCAGAATAAATTTCCCCGGATAAATGAAGCAAAAACAAAGGGATGCTTTTTTGTTTGTCCTTAGATTCGTAAACATTTGTAGGTTAAAATGTTGTCAAAGTACTACAGTGAAAAGAAAAAAATACTATATAGAATGCTTCAAGTGAATGGCAACTACATTTCTGGATAATGAAAGTGCAGAAAATCACAGAAAAGTGATAGAAGACCTCCCGAAGGACATCTTGGCTGTAACATGTTGAAGATTCACATCTTAAACGTGCATCTTGATTTTCCACACTTCTCCCAAAAACAGTGGTGATATGAGTGACAAACATGGTAAAAGATTTTATTACAACATTGCAGCAATGAAGAAAATATACCAAGTCAGATGAAGTTTAACATTGCTGGTTGAATATTGTTGAACTATGATGAGTTTGTGTATTGCTCTGGTAACCAACATAGAAAGCAGAGTTTATGCATTGCTCTGGTAACCAACATCAAAGCAGATTTTGCAAAGCAATATTATTTTTCTTGGAGGCGTCCATTGTACTCATGTATATGGCATGACTGACTAAGAATCTCCAAATATAGAGATTTAACTGTAATTTCTTAATTCCGCATGACAAAATACAAAAGAGTTGGCACATTTCATTTCTCAAGTAGTCAAATTGTGAAAAATTAGAATATTGTACTTCGAATCACTTAGCCATAATTTGTTACCTCATGGTTCAGGTTAAATCAAATTTTCCAGTACTCTCTACTTTCCTTGGGTAAATATATTTGGAACAAAGTTTTACTTTTTTTCTGTTTTTTTTTTTTTTTGCAAGCTCTATGGAATGTGGAGCCAGAAGACTACGAGTGAGAGAATTGCTTATCTTTTTTATTAATATATTTTTCAATAGTTGATTTATACACAGTGAAAACTGCTACAAGTAATGTATTCTTTTGTGATAATGAAATGCGTTGTAAAAAAAAAAAAGAATAGAAGCACACTTCTACCTCGCCGTTTCTGCTTCCCCTTCTTTAATTTTTAGCTCGCACTGCAATTGAGTTTAAATTTAAATTTATTTCTTGACGTTCTAAAACTGAAAGAATAGATATATTCAAAGCTTGTTGCTCCCAAATTCTTATAAATGTATATTTTTATTTATCGTACTAAGAACCAATTTTATTTATCGTACTAAGAACCAATTTGAATACCTTAAATGATTTAGAAAATAAACTTCTTTTTGTATTTCATTAAAACACTGATATACTACTGACAAAATATATATAATTTCATTTGTTTTTTATTATTGACAGTATCCAAACTGAAATCATATACTGTGAAGAGTAATTAGCATTAATTATACCATAAACTTTTGTGCTTATGCATTTTTCACGCGGAAACTGTTGTTTTAGAGATTATATTGCTGCCCTGGAATCCATTTCACATGTTCATTTTTCAGTTTCTTTCATGTACAAAGAATGCACACCAAAATGTACACTAAAATGTACACCAATATGTACACCAAAACGTACACTAATTTTAAATTTATGCACATTGCGTTCCAAAGTTGGAACCCAGACTGAATATTTATTCAGCAAAGTTAAAAATTTGCTTTTTCATTTTTACTTCCTCTTAGTCAGAAAGTATGTTGGCAGTAGATGTAAGGACTTGAAATAAAACAATTCCAACCAATTTAGCTACAAACTTTAATTGTACGTTTTTGAATTCCTTTAGCTTTATCAAAATCTCCATCTAATAGCTCACAATTCAAGTGACAGGATGAGATAAAATTACAGAACTTGCACCAACGGCAAATGGAACAACAGATTGTTACAAAATTCTGTCATCAAAATATATCAATTATTCCTCATGCCGGTACGTTGGGAAGTAAAAAAGAAAAGAAAAAGATTAAATTTAAAAAATAAAAAATTATGATGCTGAAACCAGAAATGCAGAAAAAAGCAAGGATAGAAAAAGAGTGACAAAAAAATCAGGAAATCTAAATACGAAACATATATGCGTAACTTGCAAAGCATAATTTTTAACAGGTAGCTGATGAATCTCTTAAACAGAAATCGTTGTATATATTAGATTTTACGCTATGCATGCTTTAGTAAAATATATACTCTATATACATATGTGTGTGTGTGCTTTCAAATAAAAACCGAATTATATCCTCAGTAATCAGTTTTATTTATAATCTGCCGACATTATATATATATATATATATATATATATATATATATATATATATATATATAAATTGGAGTAGATAGACTTAACTAATTGAAGTAGATAGACTTAACTATCGCCCGGTTCACACTCCACCCACGTCTTTTGAACAGGTGAAGAGGCTCATCCCTTGTTTTCTGTTTAGGATGTGGTTCCCGGCTTTTTTCCCCCCAATCTTCTTTCACTTTTTTCTTTTCTCTTTTTTTTTTTTTTTTTTGTTCCCAATTGGATTAGATAGACTTAACTATCGCCCGGTTTACACTCCACCCACGTCTTTTGAACAGGTGAAGAGGCTCATCCCTTCTTTCCTGTTTAGGATGTCGTTCCCGGCTTTCTTTTTTTCCTATCATTCTACTCCTAAGTAGCCCCATGCGCATCAGTGGCGTCACCGCCTTGCTTGAGGTGATATGATTAAAATATATATATATATATATATATATATATATATATATATATATATATATATCAGCCTTCCTGAACATCGAGTTTTAAATCTTACGCTCCAAACCAGTGATTATCAACGCGTGTGCTGACGCTTTTCTTGTGGATGCTATGGACTCACAAGCGGACTGAAAGGATTGGATTCCAGTGTGTTATCTTCTATATGCAGTGTTCCTTCAGGCTGTAGGCGATCATGGCCTTTCACATCTCATTATAACTTGTAGCTCTTAACACCCATTCTCTTGTTACCCCTCACAAACCCTTTTCTGCTGTCCATTTGCTCAAGCCCATTAAATATGTCACGCATTGCTTTTCTCTGTCTCTCATTCTCTATCTGACCTGTGAGTATCAGATTATCCAAGCCCTTCTACCTCATTACATATCTCAGAAACTTTAGCTGTCTCTTCCTGATATTAAGTTTCAGTTTCCTTTCCATTTCTATCCTCTCAAAAATCTCGTCATTGCTCACATGTTCGGTCCATGGTATCCTCAGCATCCTTCTGTAGAACCACATTTCGGTTGCTTTAAGTTTTTCCTTCTTCTTTGATGAGATTGTCCAGCATTCGCTGTCATATTGAAGGATAGATATCACATACCAATTCAGTACACCCTTGTTTGTTTCCAATAAAATTTTCCTGTCTCTCCGTACTCTACTCAGCTTCATTCTAGTACACATTTGAATCTCAGTGTCGCACTTTCCGCCCTCTGTTATAACACTTGCAAGGTATTTAAATTTCTGTACTTGTTTGATTTTAGTATCCCCGGCCTGTAGCTGACATTTTATGCTCTTATTTTTAATGATGACTATGCATTCAGTTTTCTTTTTGTTTAAATATATTACTTTTTTTCGATTCCTTTAACAGCCTTGTCTAGAGGTTCTAGTAGTTTCCTTTCCATGTCTGCTATCAGCACTGTATCATCCGTGTATCTTATATTGTTCAGACAGTGGCCGCCAATGACAAATCCTGCCAGAACTTCTAGTTCTCTCAGAATTGCCTCGCTGTATAGGTTGAATAGATCTGGTGAGAAGACATATCCTTGTTTTACACCCTTTCTATCTTTGTATATCTGCTGAACGCGTTTCCTGTCCGTGTGCAGGCAGTTTGCTGCCAGTACAGGTTCTTGATTACTCTACTGTTTTTCCCGAATATGTCTAGGTTGCCGAGCGTCTCTATCAAGTCTTTGTGGCATACTTTGTCAAATGGATTTGCGAGATATATAAAACACAGATGCACGTCCTTCTACATATATATTGCTTTCTCTGATATCATTCTAAGCATAAATATTGCGTTCCTTATTTCAGTGTCCTTGACGAAATCTTACTGTTCTTGTCCTATCTCTGGCCTGATTCTGCTCCGCGCTCTATTCATCAGAAATCGGATGATGAGTTTTCTTATGCGACCCATTTAGCTCTGTGTAGTTTTGTATGTTCCATTCCATAACGTGGCATTGTTTTCTGTCTCTTTTGCATCATGTCAAGAATCTCATTTATGATCCATTCATTTTTTTTCTGCGTCTGTGTTCCTTTGGACAAGATTGTTTGCTAATGTCACTAATGCCTTCTTTAGTGCGTCTCATTTCGAGTCCGTTTTCAATTTGATTTGTCCATCGTATTTTTTCACACTGTGTATTTTTCCTACAGTTTAAGGCCGTTCATGAGTCTGATGCATTGCAGTCTGAGTGCTGCACTAGGCTTCTTCAATCTCCGAAATTTCGTCCTTAGTTTACATATAACTGGGAGGTGGTCGCTTTCACAGTTGGCACTTGGATAAGTTTTGCAAGAAACAACTGCATTCCTGAAACTCCTGTTTAAAGTTAAATAGTCATTGTCTATAGTTTAATTTTGATTTATTTTATACATTTGAATGTACGTTACTTCTAATGATTAGCGCTGTTATAATGCATCAAAATGTAAACACATAACATTAACCCTGTTACATTAACCCTACTCCATTTATCAATGCAATGTTAACATGAGGGATGTCACCCCACTCAAATATATAAAAGGGGCTCTGAAGAAGAAAAGTTCTTTAAAATATGGGGTTTCGGTCACAGCTGCCATTGAGATTATTTTTCATTAATTACAAGACTAAACATTTCCGAAATGGAAGATATAGATATAGTTCTTCTCTTATACATATTCCTCAACTCATGTACAACGTAAAGATTGACTCTGAATGGCCTATTTATTCTTGCATAATGCATCTAAAGTTAAAGATGTTTGTGGAACACAATATTTCCGAATGTTTGATGAGGGAGGTCACAGACCAATACAAATAGACACTAGAAATATTAGCGTCGTCACTCTTGAGCAAGACCCTATAAAGGAGAATCTGCATGACCTGGGTCACCTTTATCTCAAACACGGGACTAATCTGCCCGAATTCTTCTCGTCTTATTGATTTGAACGCATTTTCAAGTGTTTTATACCCGTGTATATGGGCGAACGTTCGTCCGTTCGCCTGTGCCAATGTGCGCGTGTGTGCCTGCTTTTATTTGCGGACGTTCTTAAATTTGTACAATTATTCATAAATTGCTGCCGTTTTATTTTTTCTTCACAGTTTTATATTCTTTGTTTGCATTTTATATACAACTAGCATCATAGCTCGGCGTTGCCCGTGCAACTCAGAACATTCTAATAGTAGGAGAAGATGCCAATGAGAGGAGTAGATGGAAAACATTTATTGAAAGTTGGAAAGGAGAGCATTCAGAAGAAGGCATTGAATGCATGTTACTGTAGTATTCGAACGGAGTATAAAGTGCTACATTACTTGGAACGCAATGTTTACAATGTTTGACACGTGTGATTTGATTTCTGTAACGTAATTCAGCAACCATCTGAGATATTAGATGTTTTACGAAAATAAAACGCCGGAAGAAAAATTAAATATAAAGGCTCATTTTTTTAAATTTTTTTTTAATAAAAAATATTTTAGTCGCGTTTGACACGTTTTCCCTGTAAATATGTGTCCCTAGAAAGTTTGAATGGCGTAGCTTAAAAAATGTAGGCGTGCACAGTCACACACAGACTCACAGATTGCCTTTTATAGATGTAAAGCTCATATAGATGTAAAGCTCATAATTTTACATTTCTTTGTCAACATTTTTATTTCGGATATTATTAACTGAATATTTTTGCCTACTCCAGAGAAAAGATAGAACAAGATACACTCAGTTTATTTTGAAATGTATAGAAGATTTTCTATTTCACACATAGCTTAAATATAAAGATAAATTATACTAATTAACTTAATCTGTACCATTCCGAAGGTGCGTTTGTGTCTTGATATCAGTGTATAAATTCCTATTGTTCTTGTTTGTGTTTGTTTGAAGAAAATGAAAAATAAAAACTATTATACTTATGAAACTTCCTTAATTTTTCCTATGTCACATGTTCACAAGTAATTTTTTTGCAATAAAATTATTATTAATGTTGTGAAAATTTCAAAATATACTTATATTGCGATGATAAATATATGATCTGAATAGTGTGTTTTCTTAGAAATATTTATGCAAGTCAAGTTTTTTCATCACATTGTTCTGTTATCACAGGCCACTCTCACAAACACTATCATGTTCCAACAGAAAGTACGTTAACGTTCTCTAACAGATATCAATAGCAATCATTCAAATCCAATCTTTTAATAAGTTTTTCATACAAATTCCCTTTCCATTGTTTTCGCTTACAAAATTTTCAAGTAATGATAAATTGTTAGTAATAGAAAACAGTTAATAGCGTGAATTTTTCTTTAATATATATTGCTTTCCGCTTTCAAAACTTTCACCACTTTCCCCATGTTATTCTGGTTTTCTCTATTTTGACTTCGTTCTTTCAGTTTCTTCTATTTTTCCAGTTCGTACTTTTCTTTGCTTTTCCATGCGGTACGTTTTCCTTATCTTTTTTTTCCTTCGTGTGAGAGAAAAAACATATGGTTACATTTACAAATTTCAATTGTAAAATAAGGAGACTTTGCTGCTAATTGCTTCAAAGCAAGGAAAGCTCATCAGAATAATTATCATTGATATATAAATAATAAAGTTACAGGGAATTTACGTTACAGCGATGGGAAAGTGATTGAAGCCAAGATTCCAGGTCAGGACTTATAATATTGAAAATTCTACTTTGGATTTGATCAAGAATTTCTAAATACATAACAGAAGGCCCAAACCAGTTGCGGAAATAATCTTCAATACATGGACTAATGATAGACTTATAAATTTATAAATATAGATAATTTCTGACGAGAAAATTGACAATATTTCTAACAGCAGACCTAGCAAATGATTTAATATATTCGTTCTACTTTATGTCAGTCAAAAACATTAACCCGAAAAGGCGCACTTAGTTTCTCTCTCGTAGCTTAGGCATCAGCCATACCAATAGACGGCAAAAAGGATATGTAAGACGCTTAAAAAGAGAGCACTTTTGTTTTGTTGGTGTTAAAATTAACAAAGCATTTCTTGTCCTAGTTAACAATAGATTGAAACTCATTTTTAGACCAGCTGCAAATTTGACCTTATTGAACATATCAGACTTACGAGACAGGAATAAATAGTGATGTCATCAGTATAGATACTGAGTGGAGAACTGACGAAATCGGGAATGTTATTGATAAAAATTTAGAACGAAATCAGTAAAAAGATCTAGATGAGTTGAGGCCCAAAACAACTTTAATTTCGCGATTTGATAAGAAAGACTGAATCAAATAAAAATTCGTTCAGAAACATCATAACACTTCAACTTGTGAAGAAGACCAGCATGCTAGACCAATTCAATCACCTCAAGATATCCAAAGCAAAAACCCGAGCTTCGCCATTATAGAAAGTTTGACGTACTTTTTCAGCAATAATCGCGAACGAGTCAACAGTTGACCTAGAGAAATTATATTGTTTGTCTGAAAGTGACACTATGCGAGAAGAACTGCTTAACCAATCTTATTATAGTCTCTAATACTTTTCCAAAAAGAAATAAAAGACTAGTATGTCTATAATTAGAAGGATTAGATAGTTCACTTGATATCTTAATAACAAGAACTATAGAAGAGAAAGGTGTATATATTACATCAGTGATATTGAATTGTATGTCTAATCGTATGTACATTAAGAATTGATTTTGATAAAATTCTGGGACGCAAAAAACTTATTTGACTTTCTAAATGTGATGAGTTCTATTTCTAATGAAACTTCCCCACTTTGAAGCTTTTTCTTGATTGGAAATGAGTGCGAGAATGAAGAAAACGAAAATAGGAAATGAACATAACTTAAGAAACGAAATCATAAAATCAATTTCGGATGTTTATACAGCATTCACATTTACATCCATCAATACAGTGAAATATTTAACTTAACAGACAATGTTCTGTATCACTTTTGACGTGAAACAGACAATTGTTAGCCCTAACAGAAATCATGCAAAAAATATTGATTTAATATGATAAAAGTATCTCGAAAGAAATTATTTTAATGCAATGATTTAAAAAAAAAATACAATAAATAAATAAATAAAATTGTGAAACATTTTAGATTAAATGGATTTGTCACGTCATTGTTTTTGAAAAAGGTGATGCTGAGCTGACTATTGTCTCTGTTTTTTCAATTACTTAAGAGCTGACATTTGAATCTTGTTTACATTGACCTGCTTTAACGTAAAGATACTTTTGACTGGAACAGTAAGAATGTAGAAAATATATAACAGAATATACTCACAAGAAAAATACAATATTACAAGTACCTTGTAGGTTTTTATAGCATTCACATTTTCACGTGATATCATAATAATTAATTTGTCTCTTATATACATATTGAGATTATAGTCAAATGTATGTGTGTGTTAATGCGTGCGGATATCTGTGTGTATGTATGCGTAATGATTATTAACGTCGTTTTATTTTCATTTTGTGATTTTATCAATGATTTCATTACTTTCTTTTCTCTCTCTGATGTAATACCTGCAAAAGTTTAACTTCTTCAGAATTATATATGAATGATTTTTCGGAAAACTCTACTTTAAAATCTTTTTCATAAATATGATTCGTTATAATTATTTTACATTACACATTTTTGCAATTTTTCTCACGTTAAGGTACCTTGTATTAATTTGTATTAACATTTAAGATAAATAGCGTTTGGGGATATTCCAATAGGAGTCTATAATCAGAATCATATGGACCTATAAAATCAGCATTTAATTATTTGTTTTGTTTTTTTGTTTGTTTGTTTTAAGAGACTTTTAAAAAATGATTGAATGTCTAACCTGCTTTAATAATAATAACAAAAGGCAAAATTATTATTATTATTGTGTCATTTTTCATCATATTTCGATTTCTGCTTTGGTCTCACTACCAACCAAGTCTGCAGGGAGACCTAAGGCAGGTAGTGGCGTGTTGTTATGGCTCCATTTCATGTTTTTCTATCTTCCCTATCATCTCCAGCATTACATAGATAAAGTTTTCCTTAGTGTGTGGGCTGTACTTAATAAGACAATTTTTTGTATATCTCTTAATCTGGGGTTTCCAGGGATTCTTTCAATGTGTTGTTTTGTTCCATTTTTTATCATTCCAAGTGCACCTACTATCACTGGCACAACTCTTGTTTTCAATTTCCACATTTTTTCTATTTCAATTTCCAGGTCTTTATATTTTGACAGTTTTTCAAATTCCTTGATTGCTATGTTACAATCCGCTGGACAAGCCATATCAATTAATAGACAAGTTTTCTCCTTCTGGTTTTTAACAATAATGTCTGGCCTGTTTGCTTCAATTTTTCTGTCTGTGTAGATGGTGTAATCCCATAGAATGGTTACATCTTCTATTTCTGTAACCGGTGCTGGGTGATGTTCATACCAGTATTTGCCTACAGCTTTTCCATAATGTTTGCATATTGCCCAATGTAAATATTGCCCAACTCTATCGTGGCGATTTTTATATTCATTTGGGGCAAGCACAGAACAGCCTGAGATTAGGTGGTCTATTGTTTCTTGGTGTTTATCACAAAACCTGCATTTTGGATCCATATTATTATGCATAATATTTGCCTGAAAGTTTCTCGTGAAAAGACTTTGGTCTTGTGCTGCAAGAATAAAGCCTTCAGTTTCAGACTTTAATCCAGATGCACGTAACCATCGATGAGTATTAACTTTGTCAACATTGGATTTATTGGCACGTACTGGATATTGGCCATGCAGAGGTTTGTCTTGCCAGCGCTGTTTCATCTGTTCAAGAGCTATATCTTTGGCTTTCATTTTCATATTCTTTGCCGCAATAGCCGGCTCTTGGCTTCCGTTCTGCTTTTCTACAGAATCTACTAACTGTAAATCTTGTTTGAATTTACTGCCTTCTTTTATTATTGAATATTTTTTCTTTCTTTCTTCATGTTGCCTTACTAATTGTATCATCCAATCCTTTGTTGTTTCTATGTATGTTAATAAGCCAATAGTTGTTGTTATTATTATTATTATTAGTTATTATTATTATTATTAGTTGTTCAATAGTTGTTGTTATTATTCAATAGTTGTTGTTATTATTATTATTATTAGTTATTATTATTATTATTAGTTGTTCAATAGTTGTTGTTATTATTCAATAGTTGTTGTTATTATTATTATTAGTTATTATTATTATTATTAGTTGTTCAATAGTTGTTGTTATTATTATTATTATTAGTTATTATTATTATTATTAGTTGTTCAATAGTTGTTGTTATTATTCAATAGTTGTTGTTATTATTATTATTATTAGTTATTATTATTATTATTAGTTGTTCAATAGTTGTTGTTATTATTCAATAGTTGTTGTTATTATTATTATTATTATTAGTTATTATTATTATTATTAGTTGTTCAATAGTTGTTGTTATTATTCAATAGTTGTTGTTATTATTATTATTATTATTATTATTATTATTATTATTATTATTATTATTATTATTTCCTTCGATTTTTGTTTGTATTCTGATTTTCTTTATGGGTTTCAACCAGAGACCTAAGGTCATAAATGACATCATGACATTTATTCACTGCACATTTGTGTAAGAAATTAAATTCAAACAACATAAAAAGCACGCATTTTACATAGATTTCTTTTCCAGAAATTTCAACTAACTTCTGATTTTAAGTATTAATGTGTTTTAGTTGCAATTTTTTCAACTCCTTTGGTGCTCGTAAGTTTAGTCTTTGATATTCTTAGCATCCATCTGCAGAATAACATCTCTTTCACTTCTAGCGGTCTCCTACATTTGTCAGGAAAATCTAGTATCAACTGCCATATATGAATATTGATATACCACGCTAGTTCAACACTCCTTTTTTTTGTTTCTAATTTATTTTTTATCTCTTAATATTTTGTTTAGTTGGTGAAAGGCATCATTCACTGCATTAAAGGAGCCTTTAGTTTTCTGTCACATTTTCCGTCATTTTCTTCCACACATAATTTCCAAATCAATGACGCTTAAATTTCCCATAAAGATTTATGTCTGCGAGCTGACGCCAGAAAAACAAGAGTTTTCACTAAAACTTCGAAGGTTCTACGAAAGATTAAAAAAATAGTTTACATAAAAAAATTATTTGATTTTTCCTCTTAATAATATTACAGAGATTTTAACGATAAAACTTTGGTTCTATTAGTTAATAAGAAATTTCACAATGCATACCCATTTTTAAAGAATATTTGAGGAGGTAGCAAGAATGTTTAACACACGTTTTGTAATAAATTTCACAAAAAATCGTTCAATTTGAATGATATTTACTTCAAATATTTTAATGGACATTGTCTAATTAAATATAGAGAAAAATTGAAATACATTATTTTTATTACTTTATTGCCAATTTTGGAATTTGTGTGCAAAAGTAACTAACACGATTTCTTAATATTTAATATTGTATCCTCTGTTCTGCCTTACAGCCTGTAATTGTTTTCTGTTGTTTTTAATGAGCTTCTTGCATGAAGATTTTGGCAGTTTCAGACATTCTTCTTCACAGACTTTCTTCAGTCTCTTGATATTTTTAGATCTCTTGCGTGTACCATGTTTTCCATAGATTTTCTATCCGGTGACTGGCTAGACCATTTCAGAACATCAATTCCATTGTCATTGAACCAGTGTTGAGTTGTTTTAATCGTGTGCTTTTGATCGTTGTCCTGTTGAAATAAAGAGTCTCGATCGAGCCCCAAAGCTGTTGCACATTTTTAATAAATGGGTGGATAAGTTGTGCTTGTATTTTTCTACATTTCTTCTTCCTTCGATGACTTCCATTTTTCCTCCTTCGTTATATGAAAAACAAACCTAAATTATTACAATTCTACCCTCATATTTGACTGTTGGGATGGTATTTACTGGATTGTATTAAGTTTCTTTTTCCTCCATATTTGGGTGCACATGTTCGTCCGGAAATGATATATTTTTGATTTATCTGACTAAATAACTTTCTTCTAGAATTCATCTGATATATGTTCATACGTTTTAACAAATTTCAAACAGTCTTGCACATGTTTACGTTTTAGTAGTGGAATTTTTCTTGATGATCTAGAATAAAGGCTTATATAGGATTTAGTGATCTTTTAATTGTATCTTTACTTACTTCATTCTGAGTTTCTCTTCCAGTAAAAAATAGTTGTTGCTCCACATTCCGAGCTGTGTGTCATTCAGTTTCATTAAACACGGACGCCCACTTCTTTGAATATTTTCAGTTGTATCTTATTTTTTCCACTTTCGAACAACAGCAACCATTGCATACACAAGCAAATTTAAATCTTGAGAAATTTTTCGATACCCCTTACCATCTTTGTGCAGCTTTATAATCTTCTGTTGGATATCATTGACAATTCTTTTGTTTTAACCATTTTAATAAGTTTAGATAGCGGGTCATTTGATAGTGTATCAGACCTGCTATCAATATATGCCGATTGAATGACGTGATTTGTTAATACATATATTGAGGACAACCTGTGATTGGTTGAAGTACAAACCATATCAAAATAACTGAAAATGTTTTAAAATACTCTTTTTACCGTATTATTTGTAGAGGTATTAAATAATTTTGCACACTGTCAAATTCGAAAATTGACAGTATATAAGAAAAATATTTCTCAATCTTTCTCTATGTTTAGTTAGACAATGTTGGTAGGTTGGTTGTTGTGTTTTTATGGCAAATGAACCTCGGCGGGTCATTTATTGCCAACTAAATTTTATTTATTTATTGCTGGTGATAACTTTTTCTTTCAACAATTTATTGTTGTTTTTATATAAGTTTTGTGTATCGTAATACTTTTACTTTTCGAGTATCAAGATTCATTGGGATTTGTTTTTTAAGGGCAGGGTCTCCAAGTCCTACCCTTGTTATTTAACCCATAACTGTAGGGAAGGGACGGATTAATACCTTTCCCAAAGGTACCAGTGCTTAAGTGAATGCAGTGTATTCAACTGGAATTCGACTCACCGATTTCTCTTTCCGAGCCGATACCCACTGCACTACAATGCACATCCGTCACTAAACGCTTACAGCACCTGGTATTCCCAAGCGGTCACCCATCTAAGTACTGACCAGGCTCAACGTTGCTTAACTTCGGTGATCGATCGAGCGTAAATATCATTCATGTTTTGTCTATTTAATTACTTCACTATTTTCACGTGGGATAATCTTGAGTGATAATCATGGATTCTTAAACTCAACCTGCTTACTAATGAGTGTTTATCAGGCTTGACTGATAAGCACTCATCTAGGTAACTAGGTTTCTCTTTTCTACAGTGGTGTTGGTGTTGAAGTCTTGCTGTCGTTTATCTTTCTTTACCTCTAATATAAGATGCATAATTCATGCTCCTGGAAGAAGGAGACTAAGGTGAGTGGCATCATTTTTCATAATCTTTTTGCATTGATCGTTGAAAAATATAACCATGTTAACAGGTTTCTTTGTCAGTCCTATTATTTATTTATAAAGCGATGTGATCACTTTAAAGTGTATAATGATAAAGATAACATCACAGTCACAAATCATCAGACAACATATATTTGATTTTATGCTGATAGAAAAACTAGTTATCACTACAAGATGTAATTATTTCCTACTGAATCCGTGCACAAAAACATTTATGTGACAGTGCGTCATATCTGCATTGAGCGAGAATAAGTTGTGCAACCTTCAACCAAATGAAGAGACTTCATGGAAATATTTAAAACTGACTAATATTTCTGAAAGGTCAAATTTCAAAAGATCTTTCATATCTAGGCCTCTCACAAGAGTTAGATATAATTTAAAGATATTTATAAATGTTAATAAATAAAAAATTTCTTTCTTTATATAATTTTAAATATATTATTTTACGTTATTTTTCACGTCTGACTTTCATAATTTGCTGTCATTTAACTTTCAAAAGTTGGTATTGCATAAATTTGTTTACCGAAGAAAAATATAGATGCCATTTGAAAATGTGTTCTCGTTGCAGCAATTCATTAGATTAGATCTGGGATTACCAAAAGTTCATGTTACTAAAACTAAAAGCTATTAATTTTGATCGTTTTTATCTTTTTTTTTTTTTTCAGAATAATAACAAGATTTAATTAATCATTTCAGATTCTGGAAAGATTCCCAACTTTTTGTAATTTACTTACAGCAAATGATCATTATTCTTCATCAGGCATGCATGCTAACAACATTGTAAATGTGAAGAAGTTATGCTTTTATTTACATATTTCCTGTCTCAATCAATATTTTAAAAAATTTCTCTGCACGCATGAAATAACCGATATATCTTATAGATTTAAAGTTTTTCAAAAGAATATTAAGTTAGAAATACATTATTACAACAGAAAATGAAACGTCATTGAAGCTTTTTATATTGCCACATTTTCTTGGTCGACTCTCTAGCTCCGGGCAGAGAGGAACCCAGACGAGATAAACAGACAAGCGTCCAACCCTACCTTAAGCAGGGTCTACTGGATATTGTTGGCCGAGCTTAAGAGCTCAGTTTCTTATTTTAATTGGCATTGTGCCGCATCCGCCTCGGACATCCGCCCTAGTTGAGAGGTAATTGATATCAATCAAAAAACTCTGTCTTAGTCGACTCTCTCCTCCGGGCGGAGATGAACCCAGACGAGGCTCTACCAAGCGATAGAACCCTGTCTGGGATAAACAGACAAAAACACAACACTGCCTTAAGTAGGGTTTCGAGAAATTTTTACTCGATCTTAAGGTCTCGGATCTCTCACATAAAATTCGGCCTTTTGCTACATCCTGATTCAGTGGGGGCAGGTGAATAACGAGTCAACCAAAACACTCGTTTGATTGAATCTCTGCATTCTGACGGAGAGGAATCCAAACGAGGCTCTGGGGTGAACAGACAAGAGCCCGACACTGCCTTAAGCAAAGACTACGGGAAATTTTTGACCGAGCTTGAAATCTCGGATCTCCAACATAAAATTCGGTCTTGTGCCACATACAGCCTCACTGGGGAGGAGGGGAATAACGAATAAAAAATTGATCGAATCGCTGCCTCCGGGAGAAGAACACTGACGAGGCTCCGGCGAAGGTTAGAGTCTCGTCTGAAGAGAACAGACAACAGCCCCACCCAGACTTAAGCAGGGTCTACGGCGAGTTTCTACTCGGGCTTTAGGGCTCGGTTCTCCCACGGTAAATTTGTAGGTAGGCAAGTGAATAACGAGATTATTAAAACATATATTTAAGCTAAGACGAATTGTTCGTATCAATTCTACTACAATTTAATGAATTCTTGTTGTTAACGCTTTTGATAATGGCTAATCTACTCTGTCCAGAGAAATTGACCCAACGCGTCTGACACCGAACTAGAAAATCGTCACTGGATATGCACTTACATAAGTTTCATAAGTAACTACTGGGACAAAAATTCTAATAAGCTGCATTAACTCACAAAATATGTCTCAGTACAATTATGACACGACTCCTCACTGAGTCCAGCCAACCTTTCTGAGCTTCGGTCGATTCCGCCACGTTGTGTTGTTGGTCTCGGTTTAGCCAAACCAGGTTTGCTTGTTGTCACTTGACACGCGAAGAATTGGTATATAATGAAAACCATATTTAAGACCGCAACGACACGGTATATATATATATATCCAAGTGAGTATAGAATGAGGAGAGAAAAAAGAATAATTTTTTTTCCGTCCAAAACATTAATTTAAAACAGTGCTCGATATATGATGTATAGAGATGTGAATATTTATTATAAATTATGTTTTAGAACATGTACATAATTTCCTCTATATATGTCCTCTTCTCTATAATCATAGGGCTGTTTCGGTGTTTGGGACCCAAACACCTCATCGGGAGAAATAAAGGTTTGGAATCATTCTCTGTTTATATTTGGTTCGTTGTTGTTGTAGGGGTTGGTTGGGGTTATTGGTAATTAAGTTAATGTGTCTCTCGTTTTGACCGTTCGACCCTCGAAGAATCTGGTGTGTAAGTGGGAAATTGTTGATTCATGGTATTATCTGTTGGAATGTACGTCCTATCAGTCGGGTTAGAATTTCTAAGAGGGGTTGTGTTGAGTTGTTATTTTTATGGTTGGCTATCGTTTAATTGATTGATGTCTGCTGTTAATGGACCTAATTCATGTATTACCTTTGATCCTGTGTCTAGGTTTTCACTTTGGGGTTTCTTAGATAGACGTGGTAGGGGTGGGGTGTTTTTTCTTTCGAATTTTGGTTTTTTCGGTATGGAATATTCCTTTATATTATAGGGTTTTGGGGGTTTTTTTTAATATGTTTTTTCATATATTATATAGTCAAGCTTTTTTATATATTATATAGTCAAGCATTTTTTATCTTTTATAATGAGAATATCTAATCAAACTCGTAGTATTTCTTAGCATGATTGTAGGGTTAGGTCCCTAATGTGCTTGCAGTTTACTGTGGTTTCGTGTCTCTGATTTAAGAGCTTGTTACTATTTATATATTTAATGATTTCTATTTTTTCTTCAAGGCAAAGAAAGCATAGTTCTTTTATAGATTTTGCTGTTCTTGCTTTTTTGAGAATTTTCCATTTGACCTTAGGTGTTTTATTTTCGTTTTTTAATTTCCAAAACTGTTTGGAGAGAGATGTCATGTTTAGTTTTTCTTTGTTATTGAAGGATGAGAGGTGATTGTAAAAGCGCTTTTTAAATACGTTCATGGTATTCCCAATAATGCTACAGAAAAAATCGATCCAATAAATCCTTAAAGCAAGGTCTATCACTAAAGCCTACACCAATAACCTTACTTAACACAATAACCTTACTTAAATACAAAAATATTCCGTACTTGAAAAATCAAAATTAAACAAATAGCTCTCAAACTCGAAAAAGAATCAAAATTCATATATTCAAAATCAAGATTAAATATACTACTTCAGAATAATTATATCATACACAAAAATAAACTGTAAGCACACGTAAGTTCTAAACCTACAATCACACTAAAAAGTACTGGAAATTTGAATAGATATTTTTATTATTATAAAAGATAAAAAATGCTATAGAAATAAAAATCGATGTAATAAATCCTTAAAGCAAGACCTAATGCCTGCAAAAATATCTAAATAAATTAAATATTTAAAAAATTAAAAGAAATAAATAGAATTCTAAACGATAGTTTATTGAAAAAAGAATATAAAAAATTAAAAGAAAAACCCGACCCTCTAAACTTCAAATTAACATTAAACATGCAACTTTATACAAAAAACTGATAAAACACTAATTTGCATTTACTTCCTAAAGAATACAAATTTAGATTTCTTGAAATAACTTTGCCTAAATGCAATAATACACCAAACTTGATTATATAATATATAAAAAAACATATTTAAAAAAACCAAAAAAAAACCCTATAATATAAAAGAATATTCCATACCGAAAAAACCAAAATTCGAAAGAAAAAACACCCCACCCCTACCACGTCTACCGAAGAAACTCCAAAGTGAAAACCTAGACACAGGATCAAAGGTAATACATGAATTAGGTCCATTAGCAGCAGACATGAATCAATTAAACGATAACCAACCATAAAAATGACAACTCAACACAACCCCTCTTAAAAATTCTAACCGGAAGATATACCCGACTGATAGGACGTACATTCCAACAGATAATACCATGAATCAACAATTTCCCACTTACACACCAGATTCTTCGAGGGTCGAACGGTCAAAACGAGAGACACATTAACTTAATTACCAATAACCCCAACCAACCCCCACGACAACAACGAACCAAATATAAACAGGGAATGATTCCAAACCTTTATTTCTCCCGATGAGGTGTTTGGGTCCCAAACACCGAAACAGCCATATGATTGTAGAGAAGAGGACATATATAGAGGAAATTATGTACATGTTCTAAAACATAATTTATAATATATATATATATATATATATTATAAATTATGTTTTAGAACATGTATATATATATATATATATATATATATATATATATATATTGTATAAATACACGATTACAAGTAAGTCAAAGTTAAGTGACCAAAGAAAATCAGTTGGCTGGTATTTCAGTAGCACGATAATATTCGTGTACTATTATGTCCATGGGACGATGGTTTATTCAACTTCCAGCTAGTTAAATTTAGACTGACCACATCTCTTTCTATCTCTTTTTCTCTCTTTCTCTCTCTCTCTCTCTCTCTTTCTTTCTTTCTCTCTCAGCCCATTTGACATTATTTTGACTACACTTACGTAACTAACTTTGATAAGTTCCTTTACTTCTCCCACAAAAAGCAATTCTACACTCACTGATTTCCGAATCTGTATTTCCCAATTTTTTCTTACTTCAGCTACGTTTTCCCGATAAAAATAATTGTACTCTGTAACTTTTAGAGAATTCTCTTCTTATCCTGAAAATCACCTAAAATTAATACCGGCTTCTGAAAATAGGGTTACACAAGTTTTCGAGTATTGCACAGACGAACAAGGAAGTTTTAACAACCTGAACAGGATCTAGGTAAAAACAAAAATTAAATGGTCTCTAAACACTTACTGGCTACATACAAGGCGTAAACTGCCCTCAGATGCAATTCACGGATTCTATCAAAATTTAGTTAAACTAAGTAAAGACTGTTCTTTTTCTTCAGTATCAGCAGAACAATATCGAGCTAAATTGAGACGAGATGTCTTCATAAACAGGCTTTGATTCAGAGATATCCAACTAAGAATACTCGAAAATAACGATTTAACGTTACAGCATTCTTATGACCAGGCGAAGTACTAAATTTGTGAACGCCCGCTGATTTTCGTGTCGACGTCCAAAAACTCCGTGGCTGATTGATAGTCGATCTCTTCGTTCAAAACCTGGCTCTGATCCACGTTGTGTTCGATTGATCACAAAGCCGGTTTGAGTTGAAAGTCGCCGAAATCAGCCGCACTGATGATCCAAACAAAGGTGAGATCCACAATAAGAAAAGAAAATAATAAGGTGTTTATATACATACGTTTTGTTTGGTATAGTATTTGGTTAGAGTTTATCACTCTTGCATGCAGACAACTATAATTCTAACTCACGGCTTCTATAGGATAAATCACTTTATCTAAATTGTTTGATCTGCCACCAGACTAAAGCCGGAGGTTCTTCTAAGGCATACAGTAACGTGACATCACGTCTCTCGTGTTAACTTTATCCGTACCGGTCTAACTCAAAACTAAATCAACTCTCTAAAAACCCACAGACACTTTTTATATTGAGCTTCGCATCCAGCAGAGGTAGATGTAATGCACTCTAGACACACTAGCATTTCCAAATGACCAATCAGCGATCCTTCTTTTGGTCATCTGACCAGCATCGTGTCTTTCTCTCATGTGTGACTGCCTCTTACCACTGCCTGAAGAGCGTGGTACGTTTCCCCGATTTCCCCGAAATTCCATCGAAGCCTTTTTCCTCACTGGTCATTTGATCAACCTGTCTCTTTCTCTTTTGTGTGGGTGCCTCTTACCACTGCCCAAGTGGAGTGGTTTAGCCCAAACGGCCAAATCTAATTATCGCCCCAAAATTTCTTTTCTTTGGTGCGTGTTTGTTTTTCACATTTATAGATTATCATTTCAGTTACCCATAAGTGACAAAAAGTGAGAGTCTTTCGAGCTGAAATGCTTTAAATTATCTCTCGTTTTGTATACAACCGTCGTAAGAAATTATCAAGCCGGTTGAAAGAAAACACCACATATTTCTTTTTTAATTATCAGCGTTGCAAAATTCCTTAGAACCAAAGAAACTTTATTTCTAAAACTTACGTCTCTCTTTTTGACCCGGGAGATGGGCCTGTCTGTAAGACTCATAAAATTCTTTCAACAATTTCCATACAAGTGAAAAGATTCTGTTTCAAATCAAATAATAGTCAACTGTTATCTTATCAATGGTCATTAAATGTTCACAATAACCGAGAGACTCACTTTTTGTGATAATAGCCATCGTGAATTTGATGACAAGAAATCATACAGAATTTTTATCTTTCTGAACGAATTCTGTAGCCAGTATCCAAGAAACGTAAAAACATTTATTTCGAATGGTTGTTCGTCTTCAGTGGCCGCAAATTTATTTATCAATTTTTCTTTGGTGTTTCGTTTAAAATATCCTTCACCTAGATTCTAGCAGATGAAGAATAAAAAAATATTCAATTACATTTTTTTTCGATTGGTCTGTCAAAACAATTTCGTTCCTTTCTTTCGGGTACCAGAAATAGTGTTACAGATTTAGTAAACAAAATTCTAAAAGTACGATACAGTAACGTCAGAAACCACTTCACCAATTTTGCACCCACCTCCACCCATTGTATGAAAATCTAGTCTCTCCAAAGAAACCAACCTTAATTAAACGCACATTTTTTGTTCTGCGGAGTCAATATAAACCGCTAGAAGCTGCAAAAGCTATACACCCGGAAAGCAGGTGTACCACTCCAACGGTCCGTCCTAACAATTTCCTCCGGCGGCCGTTCTCCACGCTGTGATGTTGCCGGAAATTTGTTGAAAATGTCGGCCGGACAGCTGGGGGTACAAGATTGACTATAAGGAACGAACTTCCACAATTTGGATGAGTTGAAAAGGAAGCTTTATTCGTTTAGAGTTAGCCTTGTCTGTTGGGGCAGGCGAATGTGACACACAGTTCTAACTCTAATTAATGGAGATCAACAAACCCGAACTGAACGAAACAAGACGAACGGAGATCCTACAAGCTCGCACCCGGCTGACTCCCTTTCACTTAACTCGTCTTCACTTTTTTAACTCAACTGACTTCTATTTATTTAAATGAAAAT
Organism: Ascarosepion bandense; assembly: GCA_037127315.1. Taxonomy (NCBI): domain Eukaryota; kingdom Metazoa; phylum Mollusca; class Cephalopoda; order Sepiida; family Sepiidae; genus Ascarosepion; species Ascarosepion bandense. The sequence continues at coordinate 183,083 of JBBBDQ010029521.1, read as the reverse complement.
CCGGAAATCCGGAAATGCTCTAGACCACCGGTGACAAACACCGGCGACTGTAAGTCTGAAATTTCAGTTATCTTTTTTTTTTATCTTAATAAGGCTTCCGCCGGAAAAGGCTTAATGTGTGGTCAAGATACAGTAAAGAACAGCCTTTGACCGGGTCATCGAAAACCTACTCGCTGACCTTTATCACTGAGTCAAATATTTACCGGAGGACAATTTTCCTCATAAAAGAAAAAGCGTTTATTTATTTTTTTCCTCTTCTTTTTCACTTTTGTTAAATATGTTTTTAAACTATTTTCTATTCTAATCTATTTTCTATTTTAATCTATTATAATAAAATACATATATGTCTAGTTATCGTGTCACATTACCTCCCCCAACGGATCTTGTCATTTATGTCAATAAATTACAATAAACAAAACAAAAAAAATCATGACACGATGCTTCATCATGTCGGTACGCCATCACCACCAAAAATTATTTTGATCCCCCAGGGATATTCTCCTCCTCTCCACAAACATCAATCATGAAATTTCTTGTTAATCCATACCATTTCTTTGTATTTCCTCAACACATTTTCTTATTTCAACAACCAATTCCTCAATTTTTGTCTTCGTAGCCGGTGGCATCAATGAATCCACGCAGTTGGTTTATCGCTACGTATGAGGGTCAATTCTTCATTAACGAACACCTTTTTCAACTTAGTGTTTTGCTTTCCACTTTACTTGTTCCCTTCTATTCCTGGAAGAGACTCCGCTCTTCGTTAATTCATCTCTTGTTACCATTTTCCGGCCACAAGTCTCTGGGCCTTTCCTGCATCCCCCCCAATGAAACCTTATCATGATGGAAGTTTGCTGAGGACGTCCCCTCCCAATGGGGTCAATGGCGCCCGAAAAATGATTGAAGCATAGTTTACACAATAAATTCAAGAGAGGGGTGTTTCCACCCTCTCTCCCAAAGAAGAAAAGAAATTAAGAAAAAATTAATTAACACAAGGTGACAAAATAGTCATAACTCTGAGCAAGTCTATAAATATAGGAGCGATGTAATTGCTCTTCATTATCAGTCTCTTTTTTTTTTTACTATTTAAAGTTCTCCAGATATAGTCCATTTTCCCTTCTTTCTTTTTTTTTCTTTTAAACAAAACAACAAAAAAAGTAAATAAATGTTCCTAAAATGTTTCTTTCTGTTTTTTCTCAAAAATTTTTTTTCATCAGCATCATCCTTTTTTTCTTCTTCCAAACAAAACAACAAAAAAAACGTAATTAAATGTCTCTAAAATGTTTCTGTTTTGCTCAAAAAATATTTTTTTCACACCATCATCCTTTTTTCTTTTTTTCTTCCAAAACATATTTTTGTCCTTGTTGTACACACTCACTTAGTTTTTCTCTCTCTCATTTTTTTAACGTATGCACACTATTCTTTTACCCCCCCCCCCCCTTTTTTTTTTCAAACAATCCTTTTTCATTCTTCTCTTTTTTTTCACACCGTTTGCGTTGATCTCTCTTTTTCTTTTCAAAATTCATACCTTTTTATCGCAAAGTAGTCACACATTTTTTCCAATCCATTTTTTTTTTTGCACACACAGTTGTTTCTTGCTCTCTCTCTCTCATTTTTTTTTTAAATTTTTTCTTTTTTTTTTCGTACACATCTTTTTCTAAATGCTTCTTTCTGTTTTTCTAAAAAAATATTTTTTTCATCATCATCTTCATCATCATCCTTTTTTTTCTTCTTTCAAACAAAACAACAAAAGAATTAAATGTTTCTAAAATGTTTCTGTTTTTCTCAAAAAAAATTTTTTTTTTTCCATCATCCTTTTTTTGTTTTTCAAAACATATTTTTGTCGTTGTTGGAAACTCTCACTTAGTTTTTCTCTCTGTCATTTTTTTCCAAATAATGCTTTTTTTTTCTTCTTTTTTTTTTAAAAGTAATAACACATACTATTCTTTTACCTACTTTTTTCTTCAAACAGTCCTTTTTTTCCATTCTCTTTTCTTTTTCCGCGCCATTTGCGTTGTTTGTATCTCTCTTTTTCTTTAATTTTCTTTTCAAAATTCATACCTTTTTATCGCAAAATAGTCACACATTTTTTCCAATCCACTTTTTTTTACACGCACAGTTGTTTCTTGTTCTCTCCCTTCCTCTTATTTTTTTACATTTTTTTTCATACACATTTATTTTCTCATTATCAGTCTCTTTTTCAACCAAACATATTCCATTTTCCTTTCTTTTTTTCTTTTGAACAAAACAACAAAAAAGTCAATAAATGTTTCTAAAACGCTTCTTTCTGTTTTTCCCAAAAATATTTTTTGTCATCATCATCATCTTATTTTTTTCAACCAAAACAAGTAAATAAATGTTTCAAAGATGTTTCTTTTTGTTTTTCTTAAAAATATTTTTTTTTCATCATCATCATTTTTTCTTTTTCAAAACATATTTTTGTCGTTGTTGTACACACTCACTTAGTTTTTCTCTCTCTCATTTTTTTTTACGAATAGTGCTTTTTTTTTCTTTCTATTTTTTTAAGTAATAACGCACACTATTCTTTTTCCCTATTTTTATTTTCAAACAGTCCTTTTTCATTCTTCTCTTTTTTTTATTCACACCGTTTGCATTGATCTCTCTTTTTCTTTAACTTTCTTTTCAAAATTCATACCTTTTTTTCGCAAAATAGTCACATATTTTTTTTTCAATTCATTTTTTTTGTACGCGCACAGTTGTTTCTTGCTCTCCCTTCCTATTATCCTTTTCCATTTTTTCTTTTGTACACACCTTTTTCTCATTATCATATTCCATCTTCCTTTCTTTTTTTTCTTTTAACCAAAACAACAACAAAAAGTAAATAAATGTTCCTAAAATGTTTCTTTCTGTTTTTCTGAAAAATATTTTTTCATCATCATCCCTTTTTCTTTTCAAACAGTCCTTTTTCATTCTTCTCCTTGTTTTGTTTTTAAGTACTCATTCAGACCGTTTAAGTTGTTTCTATTTCTCTTTTTCTTTCTTTTTTTGACCAGACAAAAAGGGAGTAAATAATTCTGCTTACCTTACGGTGCTTGTTGATAACGGGTTCCCTTTCCTTTGTTTCTTGTTGTTGTTTTTTTTTCACACCGTTCGCGTTGTTTCTAACTCTCTTTTTTCTTTTCCCTTTTTTTTTTTCAAAATTTATACTTTTTTCTCTCAAAGTACTCACACATTTTTTTTTTAATCAATTCATTGTCTCTTTTCTTTTCTTTTTTTTTCGATCGTACGGCCGTTAGTGGCAACTGTTCTTCTGCCTGCGAGAATTTTGGCCTGACAAAAAGGGAGTAAATAATTCTGCTTACCTTACGGTGCTTGTTGAAAACGGGTTCCCTTTCCTTTCTTTGTTTTTTGTTTTTCTTTTTCTTTTTCTTCCCCTGAAGCTTACACCAAGCAATCAGAATTTGGCTGTGAGAATAGTTCTTTGTTCGATTGCCTTTTCTTTTTTTTCTTACGGTACTTGTTGATAACGGGTTCCCTTTCCTTCCCTTGTTTCTTTTTCTTCCTTTTTTTTCTTCTTTTGAAGCTTATACCAAGCAATAAGAATTTGGTTGTTAGTGTTGTTCTTTCTTCGATTCCCTTTTCTCCGTTCGTCCCGCCTCGTCCAGTCGCGTCGGTTCGTCGAAATCCAAACTTAGCATCCAGTGGCACTTCCGTGGGTTCCAAATCCTGCAGTCACGGCACCAAATGTACCACCCCAACTGTCCGTCCTAACAATTTCCTCCGGCGGCCGTTCTCCACGCTGTGATGTTGCCGGAAATTTGTTGAAAATGTCGGCCGGACAGCTGGGGGTACAAGATTGACTATAAGGAACGAACTTCCACAATTTGGATGAGTTGAAAAGGAAGCTTTATTCGTTTAGAGTTAGCCTTGTCTGTTGGGGCAGGCGAATGTGACACACAGTTCTAACTCTAATTAATGGAGATCAACAAACCCGAACTGAACGAAACAAGACGAACGGAGATCCTACAAGCTCGCACCCGGCTGACTCCCTTTCACTTAACTCGTCTTCACTTTTTTAACTCAACTGACTTCTATTTATTTAAATGAAAATCCGGAAATCCGGAAATGCTCTAGACCACCGGTGACAAACACCGGCGACTGTAAGTCTGAAATTTCAGTTATCTTTTTTTTTTATCTTAATAAGGCTTCCGCCGGAAAAGGCTTAATGTGTGGTCAAGATACAGTAAAGAACAGCCTTTGACCGGGTCATCGAAAACCTACTCGCTGACCTTTATCACTGAGTCAAATATTTACCGGAGGACAATTTTCCTCATAAAAGAAAAAGCGTTTATTTATTTTTTTCCTCTTCTTTTTCACTTTTGTTAAATATGTTTTTAAACTATTTTCTATTCTAATCTATTTTCTATTTTAATCTATTATAATAAAATACATATATGTCTAGTTATCGTGTCACACAGGTATACTGATTTAAAGTTTGTAGAAGTACAAAGGGGAGGGAACGATATCTTGTTCGGCATCAGTTAACACTCTTGTCTGTCAACTACAGCAACAGAGATCAAGACTAACGAATAGCCACTATAAGCATTGAATGACATGCAGAGACGTGAAAACTGAAAATGCTTCCAAAAATTGAGTTAAACTAAAATGGTTGCGTAAAATAATCCATTCCTCCTAATGCAACATGATCAGAAAGCACTGTGAGTAAAGTTAAAACTTATAAAAACGTACCTAATAGGTACCTATACAATGACTGCTATCATTGTTATAGGTACCTCCACTAAATCGCTGAAAAAACAGCATAGTATTAGGAAAAAGACCTCAAATGTAATAAAAATAAATGTTTTCCATTAAAAATGTTTATATTATTAAGAAGAAATATCAAAATATTTTTCAATTATTTTTTAAAATTTTAATCCTCTCTAATACGTTCAAAATTTTGGTAAAAAAATCTCGTTTTGATTTTAGTTAGCGGGTAACCAAATCGTTACGAGAGTTTACAATGGAGAACGTAATATTATATAACTTAGTGTAATTGTTATCTAATAATGCATTTTATCTTTATAAATATCTTTATGGTTTTATCTATCTTAAGTGTATTCACACTTAATTTTATATATTAAAATGATTAAAATAGTTTTTAATTTCAGTTTTAAATGTGTATCTAAAAAAAGAAAATGCGATACTCGCAGATTTGGAAGTATCTTTTTCTTCATATGCCGTGTCTCTTCAGAGCGTAGGTGATCATGGACTTCCACTTGGCTTTGTCTCTTGTCGCTCTCAAAATTTTTCCTATTGATATCTCTCTCAAACCCCGCTCTGCTATCCATTTGCTCGGGCCTATCAAATAGGTCTCGCGCTGCTTTCACCTGTCTTTCTTTTCCTCTATCCGTTGTGTATGGTCATCCGAGATCTCTGTGAATGGTAACACGGGTCTTACGGGTCCCCATATATTCGGTCTGGAGCTTGATTCCTTTTGCCAACAAATTCGTTCCTGCCAATTTTTTGGCTTCTTCTGTACTTAGCAAAATGTCCCACATAGCCCCGGACCAACGTGCTAATACCTGTGAAGTGATTTTTATGCTTTTGAGACCTTTCTCCATATTTTCCCTGCTGACCCCAATAAACTTACGAGTTTTGGGGTCCGAGGTGAACAGGGAAATCGTTTTTAGTGTCATCACATTCACCATCTCAGGGATAACAATGAGCTCATTTCCGGAAATAAATTCCTTAAATTTTTCCTGCAAATTTTGGTAATAATTTGCGTCCTTTCTTGCAGGCACGTTGTTCCAAACTTACGGTGAAAGTGTCACCGTTGGCAACACCGCCGAAGAAGTAGATGGCTGGGGAGACAAAGCCATACTTGAGCTTTCCCCCCTCCAAACGAAAAACACAAAAAACGTTCAAAAACTCCTGCGGAAGAGCAACAAGACAATTACAACAAACAATGGCAAAAGAAAACGTCGTACTCATGGGCGACACAAAGATTTCCAACTCAAAACAACTGTCTGTAATGCAATAACGACTGACAGAAGCTTGGGTACACTATTTATTCTTTGTATAAAATACAAAAAATTGTGGCATAAAGCCAAAAAGGGGAGGGGGATAGGTTGGTTCTCGCATAACTATCCTATACCTAGCTAAACACTATCACGACCCATTCACTCGTTACAATTTGCACAGTCACCAAAAGAACCCATCCATCTACTCCCAATCCTTCGTACACCACAATGCCAGAAACTTACAAGGGACACCTAAAAAGTGGGGGAAGTTAACCCATGACAATAAAAATGTATTTACATACAATATAAAATAAACGTACAAGATAATGTACAATATTATAAAATATTTAATGAAAAATGAAATGATGGGAGGGGGATGAACCCAAAAATAAACTAAAAATACAACAAATTATTGAACTAAAATACTAATCATTGTTAGTAAGAACCGTCCATCCCAGAAAAAACAGAGTGGCCGCTGTATTCCGCCCAACGGCGAAATCAAGAAGCACACTCGCTAAGGGAGTGGGGAGGGGGTAAAAAATTAGCGGAAAGGGACAATAAAAGGCTGAACCAGCCGAGATAAAAGGAGACCAAAACAAACTGGGGAGGTTGGGAATCTCGACATGGATCATAACAAAAGAGAAAGCCGGGTACAGGCTAGGAACACATTCATTCACTTTAACTAGGTACACAAAAAGAGAACTAGCTTAACCAGGGGAGGGTTCCAGAGGAATCCACCCCGATGTAACCAGCAGATCTAAAAGAGAAAATCAAGACTAGCCCCGTTCAAGCGAACCAGACTTGCTACAGTTACCCACCTTTTGCTGAAGTCTGTCGAAGTCAAACGTTTCCAATCAGTTCTAATCTTTATTTTGAGCTGATGCTCAAAATAGCAGATCAGATCCTGATGTGAAAGACATTGACCTCGGAAGACTTCCTCCATACGCTTCATCCCAGAGAACGGGGGCGACACATTGTCACAGGCGAATGCGCGACCAATGAGCACAAGCTCTCGCGGCGCGATACGAGCAGTCAACTCGCCGACCCGGTCCCATAGAGGGCGAACCCGAGAACAATGGTAGAAGGCGTGCGAAGCCGTTTCTTCCAAGCCAAGGTTGCAGCGTTCACAATCTGGCAAATCCGCCAGGCTCTATATGAAGGCCTTGTCATTGAGAGGCAAGCGATTCCCAGCTAATCGCCAGGTGAGCGAAAACTCAGAGTTGTTGAGATAATCACTACCTGGCGCCCAAGACCAGAACGAGCGAAACTCGTCCTCCGACAAGCGCAGCACATCGCGTAATGAATCCTTGGCGACGCCCTCCACTAACCCACGATAGAAGACTCTCCTAGGCCGTGAAAGGTCACTGGACCGTGGAATGGCCCGCAGGGCCGCCAGACATTCGAGGAGAAAACTCGATCGCTCTCGAGGCTTACGGCACCGCCTCGAGATGGAGGGAGTGATAGTAAGGCTAGGGAACATGTCCCTCACTATCCCCCTAAGCAATGAGTCTTCGGAAATCGCTCGCCTGAGAAAAACCAACCTTGACGCAACCTTATGGCCCATCAGGTATGGCATTCCCAGACCCCCATGACACGGACGTTGGTAACAGACACGTTTGTCGACATAGTGTTTGCGTCCTCTCCATAAAATGGAGAATAGCAAACGCTCGATCGTCTTCCTATGCCGTTTACAAAGTGGAAGTACTGACAACTGGTAAAGGATAATGGGAAAGACGTATGTAGCACACGCCTCAGCCATACCCTTTAAGGACAAATTCCTTCGGCGCCAAATCTTGGCCGACACGCCTACCTTTGCCAGTACTTCAGACCAATTTTTCTCCAACTGTAGGTCGGGCCCGAACCACACTCCAAGAATGCAGACCGGGCCGTCCGTCCAGTCGAAGGGCCCCGGGAGGGTCAGACCCTTCCAGGCGCATAACCGCAAGCCGGACGACTTGTTGCGGTTAATCTTGGCCCCTGTCACCTGTTCGTACCGTTCAAGCGCCTTCTGTACCACCTCGATGTCCCTGCGGGAGGACACGAAAGTAATGACGTCATTCCACGTAGGGCCGGACTGCACGCCCTGTCCCTTAGCCGGCGAAGGAGGGGCTCCAACGCCAAAGTAGGGGCGACAGTGGACAACCCTGTCGGACCGACCTAGACAGCGCCAGAACGCCCGACAACTTTCCGTTCACCTGTACCACAGCCGTCGGGGAGGGGCTCCAACGCCAAAGCATAAAGTAGGGGCGACAGTGGACAACCCTGTCGGACCGACCTAGACAGCGCCAGAACGCCCGACAACTTTCCGTTCACCTGTACCACAGCCGTCGGGGATTGATACAGGAGGCTAATCCAGCGGCGGAAGTTGGTTTCGAATCCAGCTGCCTGCAGGACAACCGCCAGGTAACGATGGTCAACCCTATCAAATGCCTTGGACTGATCTAAATGGATCAGCGCGGCTTCGTCGTCGTCTTTTATCCCCTCTATGATCGTGCGTATCAGATGCAGGTTGCTCTGAATTGTTCGGCCCTTCACAGCACAAGTCTGCTCAGGTCCCAACAGAGACTCGGCAACTAATTGCAAACGATTTTGCAAGATCTTGGCCAAAATCTTTAACTCTGTGTTTAGCAGAGTTACGGGCCGGTAACCCTCTAACTCCCTCTCCACATCCTTACCTTTTCTCAACAGCGTGATCACATCCCTGGTGAATCTGTTGGAGATGGACCCCTGCCGGAACCAGTTGTTGAACACGACAGTCAAAATCGGGACAAAGATGTGCGACAGCCTCAAGTACAATTCATAGGGCAAACCATCGAGACTCGGCGATACATTGCACATGTTTTCTTTATGATATTTATATCTTCAAAACTAAAAACTAAACTAAAAACAGTGTAAAGCAAAAACGTTTCTACATGAAAGACGTCAAGACGCTAAATTATTCTTGCAACACCGATTTGTTCGACTGTTTAAAATAAAGAGTTTTAACTTGATATAGACAATATATAGACAATATACAGCACGTCTGAAGTTATATGTAAATAATATAAACTTCAATAACTCGAATTTGCTTTGAATAATTTTTCTCAGATCACGATTAATTTAAAGATCAAAACAAAGCTTGAGTTAAATTTCAGGTAGGTACATATTAGGTACATATTACATATTTTATTAATCATCGGGTTTATTATATAAATATATAATAAACCCGATGACTGTCTGAAGTTATGCAGAATAAAGTAATAACTGAAATGTAATAAAACTATAATAAAACTTTTTTCCATAATGAAACATTGATGATGGAAAGTATTTAAAATGCTGAAGAACAAATAATAGCAAAGTTATTGGGTAAGGGAATCTTGATATCTAGAAGATATCAAAAGTGCTTCAGAGAGATTATCGGAATATAAAAGTGCTAGTTGAGAACTAGAAGCAAAAGAAAAGACTTTGAAAACTTGTCTCCTTGAGGGAACATAAGCTAAAATGAGTTAAACCAAAACAACCACTTTTGACAAGCGCTCAGATTTTTGAACCGGCCACAAGTGAGAGAGTAAAGGTGTAGAATACATTGCAAATTGGGATCTGTTAAGAAATTTCCTAGATAAACATAGTAAAGAAAATATTTTGAAGTGTCAAAATTAAACTATATATGAAAATTGAATCTCGGGTGACACTAGATGCCAGGCGCAAGCTGAATTTGCAGAATCATGAAGAGTTTATCAAGCAACAATTTTGAAACGTTTGAAAGCATTAGGAATAATTCAAAAGCAAGAACATTTGGTGCCGTACGAGTTGAAGCCGAGAGACGTCGAAGAGCGTCTTGTCACCTGTGGTTAGCTGCTTTAATGACAGAAAAAGAGGTATTTTACATCGTATCGTGACCAGCGAAGAAAATTAGATACACTACGATAACCCTACGCGTAGAAGATCGTGAGGTAACCCCGACCATGCATTAACATCGTCGACAAATTAGAATATCTATGGTTCGAAGCTTCTGCTCTGCATTTGGTGGTATCAGCTAGGTGTAGTTTATTATGAACTTTTCAAACCGAGCAAAACCATCACGGGAGATCACTATCGACTTCAACTGATGCGTTTAAGCTGAGCATTGAAAAGAAAACGGCCGCTATACGAACAGGAACACGATAAAGTAATTTTGCAACATGACAAAGTTAGCCCACATGTTATAAAACGGGTGAGCACCTATGTAGAAACGCTTAAATTGGAAGTCCTACTCCACTCACTGTATTCACCAGACATTGCCCTGTCTGATTGTCACTTGTTTCGATCCATGGCACATGACCTGGCTGAGCAGCACTTTCATTCTTATAAAGATGTCAAAACATGGGTCGAATTTTAATTAGTCTCAAAAGACGTGTAGTTTTTCCAACGTGGAATTCAAATGTTGCCAGAATGATGGAAAATGTAATGAATATTGCTGAACAATACTTTCAGTGACATGTTTCTTATTAATTTTTGTAAAGAAAACATTACTTTTCATGAAAAATCAGCAAGAACCTATTCGAAATCGTAATATATAACAGGTTTACCGGACCAGATATGACAGCAGTATTCGAAGCAAAAACGAATGATAGATTCGGATGAGGGGCGTAATAATAAAAATAATAATAATAATAATGGGATATATTATCGTAAGGCATTCGATAGTGTACCACATTCCTGGATCTTAAAGACTTTAAATATGTACAAGGTGTTAACCGTCATCATCAATTTCATCAAACAATGTATGTCGATATGGAAAACAACCTTTTACATTTCATATAACTGGAACCTATAAGTCTGGTGAAATAAACATCAGAAGAGGTATATTTCAAGGTGAATCTTTGTCTCCTTTACTATTTTGCATGCCATTAATAGCATTAACCAGTCAACTTAACAAGACAGAATGTGATTATAAAATAGCCTCCCAAAAAATAAGCAATCTGTTTTACATGGATGACTTAAAGTTGTATGCTAAGAATAAAATGAGCTGGAAGTTCTTCTGCAAACTCTAAAATGCTTCAGTGAAGACATTGAAATGAAATTCAAATTGGATAAATGTGCTAAAGCTACAGTTTTACGAGGATCGCTTCAACAAACATCCTCAATTAGCTTAGACCCTGCTGTAACAATAAAAGATTTAGAGCCAGAAGAAACTTATAAATACCTGTGTAAATGAGAGTGAAAAACATCACTGTAAAAAAATGAAAGAAATAGTTCGTGAAGAGTACTATAGAAGGCTACGAATGATATTAAAAACTGAATTGAATTCTCAGAACAGAATTATGGCAATTAATAGCCTTGCCATTCCAGTGGTCCCATGTAGTTTCAACATCTTGAACTGGACTCTAAATATCAGACGAATGGATTCTAAGAGAAGAAAGCTTCTTTCTAAGCATAAGATGCATCATCCAAAGGCTGATGTAGACCGTCTATACATACCCCGTAAAGAGGTGGAAGAGGTCTTATTCAGCTAGAATTGTCATACAATTCCGGCTACAGAAATAGAGGATGTCACCATTCTATGGGATTACATCATCTACACAGACAGAAAAATTGAAACAAATAGCCGGACATTATTGTTAAAAACCAGAATGAAAAAACTTGCCTATTAATTGATATGGCTTATCCGCCGGATTGTAACATAGCAACCAAGGACTTCGAAAAACTGTCAAAGTATAAGTCAACTCTAAAAACAAATGTGACTAAATCTCCATGGGTTACTACGCTCATAGATGAATCTACAGACATAACCAAGAACAAATGCTTTGTTGTATATGTCTGAATTATTGACCCTGTGACCTTTCAACCAAGCATTCATTTTGCTGCAAATAGTGTGTTGATACAACAGGTGTCAGAGTTGTAAAATCCATCCAGGAAGTCAAAGTAAAACTAGAAATCCCATTAAATAAAGTGATGAGCATGAGACCAGATGGAGCTGTTGTAATGACTGGGAAAAACAAATACTTAAGGTGAATGTGCACTGTGTTTCCCACTCCTTGGCCTTGTACACATCTCAAGCAGTAGAGTCAATAGCAGATCTCAAATGGTATCAGCATGTACTGACTGATCTGTTTTATCACTTCCGTGATAGTCCCAAATGAGTAGCCAAACTAAGACACATACAGAAACTGCTGGAAGACTCAATGCTCACTTACAAAGTGCTGCATTCCATCTGATGGCTATCATATTACAATGCTCTTCAGGCTGTGATAATTCATAGCCTGTTGACATACTTCACTGACGTGTCCCAGGATTTCAGCAAAGACAAAGTTAAATGGCCTAAAAAAAAAAAAAAGATTGCAACAAAGAAGTTAATCAGCATCACTACTCTCATGATAGATGTCATGGCCCCAGTTACAATCTTATCCCAGATCCTGCAAACAGAAAATGTGGATGTGGCTTTAATAAAAGTGAAATTAGATATTGCTATAAAGGATCTGGAAAAGATCAAAGAAATGACATCTCCCACCTTGAGAGTATTAGCCAGAGACTTCCAAGGCAATATGTACAAGAGTAAGCATCAGATCACAAAGGCCACATTCAATCTGGATCAACTGTGCATCACATTTATTAATAACTTAATAACATGCACTTCAGGTTTCCAAACATCTCTCTGTTGTGTGCATTTGGTGTGTTAAGTCTCTATCACCATCTGCTTCATGAGTGAGAAAGAGCTGAAGGTCTATGGAAAGGAGGAGATGGAAATTCTAACTTCCCACTACAGACATCAGTAAACACACAAATGGATTGAGCATGGAGAGGATCACCAGATGACTATGCAGCCCCTCATCAATGTTGTTCAGTCTTGACTGGAGTGAGACCTCTTGAAGAAAATTGCACAGCACTACTCCAGAGACAGCATGTGGAAACTTCGGGCACTGGAAACAAAATATCACCTAAAAGACTTCCCTAACCTTAGCATCCTTGCTCAACTGGCAAACATTTTATAAATAAATATTGAAAATAAATTAACGATTAGAATCTTTCAATGAAATAACTTGTATTAAAATACTAAATATCTATGTATTAAAATTATTACAATATCATATAAGTAATAAAGAAATATACATATAAAATTATAATATGTAAAGCACCATATCATATAATTACAATATTAATTAAGCAATATCAATAATATATAATAATATATGAAAAAAGGGTTAAAAATAATATATAATAATAAAAATATAAAATAATAATAATAATAATATTAATAATAGTAATTGATAAAAATAAAATATTACTTAGAGGTGGTTTACAATATGCACAGGATGTTCCAAAACTTATCTTAATAAACGTAAGATAACTATTTTTCTTAATTTCATTTTAAATTTATATTGACATAATAATTTCAATCCTAGAAACTAAAATTATTTTGGTATATTTATTTATTGTGATGACTTACACAATTGCGGCACAAGACCTAGTTGGAAGGGAGAACAAAACTGAGGTTGGTCATGCAGTACGCTATCTTATTCCTAGCTAATTTCATTCGTGACCCAAGCATGCGTTACAATTTTTCTCTATCACCAAAAGAAGTTATCCTTCGACACTCATACCTATCATATACCAGAATACCACAAAACACTCCGGGGAATCTATAAAAAATCCCAATGTGTATAAAAATTTATTTTTTACAATTATCTTTTTTCCATAATTTTTTAATACAAAAATATATTTAAAAAATAATGCCGTGGAATGACACAGGGGAAAGGGGGCATGATATAACATCCCAAAATAAAAAAGAAACTAAAAGTACAAACAAAAACATTGTGTTAGTTGGTCCCAACCCACCCACAAAAAACAAAGAGGTCACTGTATTCTGCCTGTCAGACAAAATCAAGCCACACTCTTTCTACTGGGAATGGGGAGGAGCAAAAAGATTAGGGTTGGAAATGAAAAAATTCTGATTCAGGCATGACAAAACAGAGGTCAAAATAAAACGGGAAATTGGGGGTCAAGCGCTGAATCATAACAAAACCAGAGTGCCGGGAAACAGGCCAGGACATACATTCATACACCTTAACTAGGAACACAAATGAGTACTAACCTTAACCATGGGAAGGGTTCCAGAGGAATCCAACCCGATGCGACTTAACAGGTCTAAAAAAGAAAATCAAGGCCAGTCCCAGTCACGCGAACCAGGCTCGCCTCAGTCACCCACCTTTCGCTGAAATCTCTCGGGTGCAATCGTTTCCAATCATAAAATTATTTTGGTATATGTTCAGACATACGCTAAAAATACTCTGCTCGATTCTAGTGCAAATAAAATTATAATCAAGTATTGCACTATGGTTACTACTCATCATTTGCATAATAATTAGTTTGCAATTTTTGACCGTGGACATCAGGTGTGGTTTTAATGTCTGGTTTCACACAGTAGAACCGAATAAGACTCTCTTTCGTACATATCACCATCCAATATCACAATGTTACTCTAATGTAGATCGTTGCAGTTCCAATCAAATATAATAGTAACCAGCGATCCAGTTAAGATGACTTCATATTCAAATATTCTAAAGCATTAATGTCAAACCTTTGCTGAAAAATAGCTTAATTAAAATAAAAACATCTTCATACAAGCTGATGTCTGCTGCAAAAACCCAAATATTGTTCATTTAAAACTTCACCCTGCATTTTGAGGATTTCTATGCTTTTTCTCAAGCCAATAAGAATTACACATTTTATTCTGTATTAAGAAAAATCTCACATAATTTGTTTAAAGAATCTGATATGCTGAATAACTTTTTACACTTGCATTTTATCCTAAAAGTAACTTTTGCTATTCATATTAGTCAGATCATAAACATTTTGTTGTAATTAAAAGAGAGACGCGTCGGAAGAAGAAGCGACGTGAGAAAAAATGACTTACCTTAATAATGAGCGCGTCGTGTTAATAGCAAATAGAAAACCAACGTGGCGGCGCACAGCTGTTTTATGTTGCTTAGTTCTCGTGAAGTAACGAAAAGTCTCGTTGCTCATATGCAGATTACATAGCCTTAAGTTGTATAAAAGGTACGGGGGCAGTCAGAAAGCGATTATTTGGATCAGCTTCAAAACAAGCTATTTCGGCATCTTCTGCGTAATATCATGACTCTACAATACAACAATATGAAACCTAACGGCGTGAAGTGGGTTGCTTTCAAAGGGTAGCAACTCCTCACCCGGTAAGGACCGACATGGGCTACAGATGTCACCTGACCATCATCCGGCGACTGTTAGCACCAACGGCGTAAAGGGGACGCTTTTTCCCAAAATGTGTCCCTCGCCCGGGAAAGAAAGACATGAGCAACAGGTGTCTCTGGACCGTTACCCTGCGACAACAAAGAAAGGATTACCTTGGGGACATGGAACGTCAGGACGCTCAACAACTGTGGACAACTAGAGAACGTCAAGCAGGAGATGAACAGACTGAACATCAACATACTGGGAATATGTGAAACCAGATGGCCAAACAATGGAGACTTCAGTAGAGACAATCATAGAATAATATACGCAGGTTGAAAAAATAACGAAAAGGGAATCGGCTTAATACTGAACAAAGAAATGAAGAAATGCGTTCTAGGATATTGCCAGTTCTCTGAAAGAGTTCTCCTGGTCAAACTGAAAGGGAGACCGTTCAACATAGCAATTGTAGTTGTCTATGCATCAACAACGCAAAGCACTGAGGAAGAAATAGAATCTTTTTACTCCACTTTAGACAATTCCAAGGCTCAATGTAAAAGTCAAGAAATTAAAATCATCATGGAAGATTTGAATGTCAAAGTAGGCAAGGAGAGGGAAGGTATGACAACTGGTAACTTTGGAATAGGAGTCCGCAACGAACGAGGAAAAAAATGGGTTCAATGGTGCATAGCAAATGACCAGGTAATGACTAACACCTGATTTTAAGAACACCCACGACGTCTATGGACATGGAGAAGCCCAGGAGACGATACAAAAAACCAAGTAGACTACATAACCATAAACAGGAGATTCCGAAACGCAGTGGTTCAAAGCAAAGCCTATCCAGGCGCCGACTGTGGAAGAGATCATGTCCAAGTTATCTGTAAACTAAAGGTGAAACTCCGGAGATTGAAGAAGCCTAGTGCAGCACCAAAACTGAAATACAACACGCTCGTGAATGACCTCAACCTACAGAAAAAAACACACTAACAGCGTGAAAATCCAATATGAAGAAAAAGTTGGGAAAGGACAATCAAAATGGGACTCACTCAAGGAAGCGATAGTGACATCAGCAAACAACATTGCCCTAAAGGAAATCAGGCGCAGAAGAAAAACGGGTGGATGACTGAAGAGAGTCTCGACATGACGCAGAGGAGGCAGATGATATCAAAACATGGAACGGAGTACAGGGAACTACACAAGAAAATAAGGTGAAAATGCAGACAGGCTAAAGAGGAATGGCTCAATGACAAATGTGCAGAAGTAGAAAGACAGAGCAGGCATAATAAAGCAGACATGCATAAAGAAATAAAAGAACTGACAGGAAAAAAACCTGCTCTTCAACAGGATGTATAAAATCCAAAGATGTAACAATCATATTGGAGAAAGAGGAAATACTGCAACGATGGGAAGAATATATAAAAAATCTTTTCCACGTCAAGATAGAGCAACCGATAATACACAAAGATGCGGACGGACCGCAAATATTAAAGTTTGAAGTGGAATCTGCACTAGCCAAACTGAACAGAAACAAAGCAGCTGGACTAGACGGCATGGTCATAGAGCTGCTGATAGCCCTGGAAGAATTTGGCATAGAGAAAATTACAGAAATAATAAATTAAATTTATAATAGTCGTGTAATACTATATGTAATTTATCAGGATTCCGACGATCAGTTTTGTTACATGGCTCATTAAACTGATGGTCCTGGGGAATTCGCACTCGTTAGCTTCATAGCGCTGCCTAAGAAGCTAGGAGCAAACGAGTGCGAATTCCACAGAACCGTCAGTTTAATGAGCCATGTAACAAAACTGATCGTCCGAATCCTGATGAATAAAATGAGAAGCAGAATCAGGCCAAAGATAGGACGAGAACGGTGTGGTTTCCTCAAAGACATTGAAACAAGGAACACCATATTTATGATCAGGATGCTCTTTGAAAGGGCAATACACATGACCAAGGACTTGCACCTATGTTTTATTGATTATGCAAAGGCGTTTGACAAGATACGTCACAAAGAATTGATGGAGATGCTTGGCAGCCTCGACATTTTTAGGAAAGACATAAGAGTAATCAAGAATCTCTACTGGTAGCAAACTGCCTGCATACGGATAGGTAACGAATTCAGCAATTATACTAAGATTGAAAGGGGCGTAAGACAAAGATGCGTCTTTTCACCGGATCTATTGAACTTATACAGCGAGACTATTCTGAGAACCCTAGAAGTTATGCCAGGATTCATCATCAGAGGCCGCAATTTAAACAAATAAAGGTACGCAGATGATACCGTGCTGATAGCAGACAGAAAGAAGACTACAAGACCTCCTACAGAAGGTAGCTGAAGAGAGTGACAAGAAATGACTACAAATAAACTGCAAGAAAACCGAATGCATGGTCATCAGCAAAAAGGGCAGCCCATATTGCCAGTTAGCGGTGAGGGACATAAATTTAAATGCCTAGGAAGTGTTCTAACTGAAGACGGAAATGCGACACTGAGATCCGAAGATCTCATGGCATGGAGAAAGAAGCATTCCAGAAATTGAGTAAAGTATTAAGAAACAGGACAATTTCACTAGAAACAAAGAGGAAAGCACTGGATTGCTATGTGATGTCGGTTCTTCAATATGGCAGTGAATGTTGAACAATCTCTTCGAAGATTAAGGAAAACTTGAAGCTGCTAAAATGTGGTTCTACAGAAGGATGTTGCGGATATCTTCGACCGAGCACGTGAGCAATGATGAGGTTTTGGAAAGGATGGAGACGAAAAGGAAATTAATACTGAGCATCAGGAAGAGACAACTAAAGTTCCTGGGACATGCATTGAGGAAGGAGGAATTGGAGAACCTGTTACTAACGGGCCAGATAGAGGGAAAAAGAGACAGAGGAAAGCAGCGGATAACATATTTGAAAGACCTGATCAGGTGGATGACAGAACGAGGATTGCATGGTGCAACATGAGAAAGCGTGCTAAGAGCCACCGGGGACAGGAAGATGTAGAAAGCCATCGTTCTGAAAGGACATGACACATAAAAGAAGAACTAAGTCATGGATCCAATGTTCGATATCAGATTAATTCAAGTGTTCAGTGGTGATGAGGCGGACTTAACCATAAATAAATGGTTGGATAATGTTGAAGTGGTTTGCCGAATGACGGATATAAAGAAAGTGGAATGCGTTTTAGCGTTGCGACTCAAAGGCTGGCTTTTAAAGTCTATCAACAATTGAGTGAGGAAGAAAAGAAAGATGCTGAAAGCATAAAACGTGCACTAATAAAGGAGAAACACCAGAAGAGTTCGTATCGGAGCTACGAAGATTCGCCCGATTGGTTGGGAAACCTCCTCCAGAAGAGTGGATGATTTGTACGTTTGTTGCCAGTTTGCCAGAGCAAGTGCAGGAGCTTCTTCGGGCGTCTGCAAGGATGGAAAAATTGACCCTCGATGAAATCGTATCTCGGGCTCGGGCAATCATGGTTGATGACAGAAGACGTAGGGAAAAGATCGCCGCTGCTGCTCAGCAATCACCCGCAGCTACCTGCCATCCTGTTAAATGTGAAGGCAATATTTTGTGTTGAAGGGGCGTAAATCAGGAACGGGAAATCAAGCACGGAAATCCCACAAGAACATGCATTGTTTCAAATGTGACAAGCCTGGACATTTTGCATCTAGTTGTTCGGGAAACGGATCCGGAGACAAGTTAGTGTAAGTGTCACTACACTTGTTCCCTCTTGGTCATTGAATGCGACACTGCCAGTGATTGATGTAGAAGTCAACGGCATGAATTTCTCAGCTCTCGTTGACACTGGGTATTCCCGTACAATAATAAAAGAGGCCTTGTGTCATAATTGGATACAAAAAAGTGCCGTAGTAACTACGTTGAATGGTGAAACTCGAGTTGTAGCGGAACTGGGACAAATGAGATCCGTACGGAAATGGGAAACTCAATCAAAGTAAATGCACTGGTGGTGAGAGAACGACCATTGAACTTTTGACATGCTGCTAGGGTACGATGCCATTAACTCCCTAGGTGGTGTCCTTATAACACGAAATGGAGGTGTGCAGTTTCAAGAGGCAGTTTCAGTATGTGCCGCACTGAAGATAGACCACCGAGACTTTAATGTTCGGTTTGATGAACAACAAAAACACTGGATAGCTTCCTGGAAATGGACAAATGGCAAGGAACCTTTGAAATTGTATAATCCTGTCGCCGAATACCACCTGCCTAATGATGTTAGAACTGCATACGAGCAGGAACTCAGCTCGTGGATTAATGACGGGTGGTTGATTCTATACTCAGAGAAGTGATTTGGGCCGCCGAATGCGCTGATCCCTTTAATGGGGGTGGTTCAGTAACACAAAGATAAGGTAGGGCCGGTGCTTGACTATCGCGAACTCAACACACATGTGCATGTATTTACTGCTGATGTCGAGGTGTGCGCCAGTAAGTTGAGAGAATGGCGTCAACATTGATCAAATGTGTCCTTGCTGGACTTGCGAAAAGCCTACTTGCAGATCAGGGTAGATTAGTCGCTGTGGACATTTCAGACGGTAATATTCCGCAGCAGAAGAGACTGCTTAACTAGACTAGGATTTGGGCTAAACGTTGTCCCAGTAATAATGAAAACCATTGTTAATGCAGTACTAACTCAGGAGAAGTAAATTAATGACGCAACCTCGGCATGGATTGATGACATCTACGTGAACGAGAATGTTGCATCCTCATCACGAGTACGGGCAAAATTGACAGAGATCGGTCTGATTTGCAAGGATCCAGAGCGCCTTGATAACGGTGCTCAAGTGTTGGGTTTGAAGGTTCAAATGGAGCATGATAAATTAATATGGCGGCGAGGAACCACAATTCCAGACATTCCAGATATTACCACGCGGCGGAATGTTTTCTCCCTGTGCGGAAGACTGGTAGAGCACATACCGGTATGTGGTTGGCTTCGCTCTGAAGTAGAGGTTATGAAGCGAAGAGTCAGTGCAGTGACGAAAGGCTGGGACGATGAGACACCTGATGTCCACTTCACACGCATGATGCGAGAAACAATAGCGCACCTTCATCGAAATGATCCTGCGAAAGGAGACTGGTGCGTAGACGAAAAGGAAATGAATGTATGGGTCGATGCCAGTTCTTTGGCTATCGGCGTTGTACTAGAAAAGGACCGTATTACACTAGAAGACGCGTGTTAACTACGTCCCGCCAACGACGCATCACACATCAACCTGGCAGAATTAGATGCTGTCTTAAAAGGCCTCAACCTGGCTCTTCAATGGAAAACAAAAAATATTCACCTGAAACAGATTCTATGTGTGTATATCATTGGATATAAGATACTCTGAGCGGCAAGGCCAGAGTTCGAACTTAGGCAGCCAGTGAAATGTTAATTCGAAGAAGATTGGATACTATCAAGAAGCTAGTGACCGAGTACGGTTTAACTATAGATGTGTTGTTGGTGGCATCGGATGTTAATATCGCTGATCAATTAACTAGAGTACCACAGGGATGGTATAAGGCCATGAAAGAATGCTTTGTACCTGTCCCAGTGTCATGTGCCGCGTCCATAGATGGTCCGGACACTGATCAAATCATGGCAATACATCACAGCAATGGTCATACTGGAATCAAAAGAACCTGCTGTTTTGTTCGATTGGTACACCCGTCTACGCCCAATAGTGCCGTAAGAGCATTGATAGGAACCTGCAACTTTTGTCAGTCGATTGACCCCGCACCAACACATTGGAAGAGAGTAAAATTAGGGGTTGACTGCGTATAGAGTAGGGTGGGTATATACATAATGCACTATGGTGACCAACACTATCTGACACTCATAGATTGCGGGCCCACTACATTTACGATTTGGAGGTTGTTGCAGCGACAAGATTCTACCTGTGTTGCCCGTCACTTAGAAGCAATTTTCTATGAACGGGGCCCACCTGAAGAAATATTAGCAGATAATGACCCTGCGTTCTGCTCCAGAATTTTCAAAGAATTTCTGGAAAGATGGGGTGTCCTTTTGCGTTTTCGATGCGCTTACGTGCCTTCTGGTAACGGAATTACGGGGAGAAGTCACAGGAGCATCAAATTAATCGCTGCCAGAAAGCGCTGTCCCATCATAGAAGCAGTGTATATATTTAACATAACGCCCAAGGACGATGTGTCGGCGAAAATTACACAATTACAGAGTGCGAATAAAGGGCATAGATGGCATGTCTCCTATAGTCCCAGAAGAATTTCATGGACCATACAGAGTGGGTGATCGTGTTTGGATAAAAACTCCGAATAATCGTTGTATAACAAAATACAAGGAAGAACACGTCACTAGCATCATCAGCGATCATTTGTTTGAAGGTGATGGAATGCCACGACACATAAAAGGTCTGCGCCGCTACCAAGTTAATGAGCAGTCCCAGTGCTGTGATGAGGTTGTTGATAGTGGCAGCTCCTCGAGATCTCAGGAGGATTGTCATAGCACAGGCGAGATGGAAACTGATATTGGGTCATCATCTGACAGTTTATCTGGAGAAGTTGAAAAAGAATGAACAGTTCTTCCTCTCCGAAAAAGTAAACGAAGCAGAAGGTCAAAACCTCCTTGTAGTTTTTGTGATAGTGATATCACGGGGGAGTGTTGTAAATAAAAGTGAGACGCGTCGGAAGAAGCGACGTGAGAAAAAATGACCTATCTTAGAAATGTCCACGCGTGTGCGCGTCGTGTTAATAGCAAATAGAAAACCAACGTGGCGGCGCACAGCTGTTTTATGTTGCTTAGTTTTCGTGAAGTAACGAAAAGTCTCGTTGATCATATGCAGATTACATAGCCTTAAGTTGTATAAAAGGTAGGAGGAGATCGTTCGTTTTTGGAACGCTAGGCGGTGTTTTTGAGTTGGTTGAGACGGGGACAGTCAGAAAACGATTATTTGGATCAGCTCCAAAACACATTTCAATAAACTTTTATCGCTTCAACTATCTTTATTTACGTGAACAATTGAAAAAAAAATTAGATTGATGGTAAAATGATCCCTAATTTATTTTTTAAATGAAACCAGTCATCATACCCGACGTTTTTTTAAATGTTAGGAAATACGTTACAACTTTCTATTTTCTACGATATTTTTTCTTGTTCCAAAGAAAGTAATAAAATCATGATTGCAATTAAATTAAAATAAGATTATATTGGTCTATAACATTTTACTTTACCTTTCGTTTTCGATATACTGCATATTTGTCTACTAGTTTCTGTATTTCTTTCCATAAAAATCAAATCTGGAATTTTGTGTGACGGAGAAAATGCTATGCAGAATTTACAATACAACAAAAGTTCTCTCCTATAGTGTATATTGTTACGGTATCGTAGTAGTAAGCTACAACTGTCCCCTTTCCCAACCTGTTGACGTAGAGCAGTAGGGAAGATATGTTTCTCTAAACTAACTACTGCCCCTTATCTCCTATTTACTTGCCTCTCTCTCTCTCTCTCTCTCTCTCTCTCTCTCTCTCTCTCTCTCTCTCTCTCTCTCTCACTTACCCCTTTCTTTCTTACCGTATTACAATCAATATGCCTTTCCCAGCCCATTTCTTAACAAGCTAGTCGACATGAATTGGTGTCCCTTTCCCTTTACAGCAGTTACATGCGCAAATCACATGACATGATTTGAAAAAGAACGGAAAACTCTTGAGTACACGTTAGACAGTTGAACTTCAGCCTTCGAGAAGAAAAATCCAAAAAGACGATGCTGGTGGAATGAACTGAAAACTTAGTGAGACACTCTCTCTAAAGCAGTCCCTGCGGTGAAAGAAAACGCATGGAAGCTGGAATGGATGGAACTTTGTCAAGTATAGTGGCTACGAGAGTGAGATGTCCTTCATGTGCTTCCGGTGCTTGTATCACAGTCGCAGCTATGAATCGTCTGAGGGGAAGTCATGACCGGACCCGCCTAAAAATTATGGAATTGATCAACGCGACCGCCTACTGTCCACCCGAACAAGAACATTTGCGGACGGAGAAGAGTGGTAAAAGAAGATACCAAAAACATTTTTGTAAATGGAAAGGGACGCCAATTCATACTGTCTAGCTTTTTAAGAAAGTGGCAGGGAAAGGCATATTGATTAATCGTTCTCATCGTCTTCTTCGCTTGTTCTCGTCGACTTGTTATCACTTTTTCTCGTCGACTTTGTTGCTCGTTCACGTCGGCTTCGTCGCTCGTTCTCATCAACTTGACTTGTGGTCACCTTAGGGTCTAATCCTGGTCGACTCGGCACCAACTATAACACGACATCTGGCTGAGTACAGACAATCTTCCTAACCTTCAGTCGATTCCGCCCACCTTGTGTTTGTTGATCTCGGATCGTCTATCATCCGACTAGGTTAGCCAGACACGCGAAAGAACGGTATATAATGAAAAAAGATTGCCACGTCACGGTTTAGATATATATATATTTATATATATCAGATAGATACAAAATCATAAGTATGTCAAAGCTAAGTGACGCAAAAAATCAGTTGGCTGGTATTTCAGTAGCACGCTAATATTCGTGATCTATTATCTCCACGGGACGATGATTTGTTCAATTTCCAGCTTGCCGAATTTGGACTGATCGTGTCTTGCACTATCTCTAGTGGCAGGCTATTTCAGCTTGACCGCATCAATTTATCGCTGGTCCCCGTCTCACTTAATTTCGTTTTCCATCCCAGTTTTATTAAAAAGGTACAAATCCGGGATTTTGAAGGTGGTGACGGGATTTCTATTTCTTCCTCCCTATATAATACTTACCATCTTGACATGTAAGTAATATCATTTAACCATTTCGATTTTCAATGGAAGGGGAGAAAACTTACTCTGTTATTATCTGCCTGTTCCTACAAGCCGTCCTGGAAATTATGACGGCTGCTTTTTTACCTAGAGTCACAAATCGTCAAAACCCATCGACAATATTTTGACTACACTTAGGTAACCAGCTTTGATAAATCCGCTTACTTCTACCAACAAAAGCCATTTGCTCTCATTGTATTTTTAAATCTATATTTTTAATTTTATCACTTCGGCTACTTTTACAGACAAAAATAATCGTATTCTACAATTTTTAGAGAAATCCCTTCTCATTTTGAAAATCACTTAAAATTAATGTCAGCCATCTGAAAATAGGGTTACATAGGCACCATAGTGAATAGCTTATCCGAACAAATATTATGAAAGTATTTATAGAAAAGGCAAAGAGAGGAGGTTGAACAATGAAATATAGATGCAAGATCAGAACCATTAGTACTGCTTATTCTCCTTTGAATTTTATTCAGGACCCCTAGATAAATAGCAAGAGCACTGGACCTTTGGTCACCTTGCCTCTGCCTGCCCAGAGAAGAAGGCCTCTGGAGTCCCGCCACAAGCCAATCATCCTCGAGCTTTATCCTCTCCTTCCGTGACGCCTGTAATGGGCCTACCTGCGGCTGGCACCGGTGGTGTAGAAGCCCCGGTTGGGTCTCTTACAGAGCCCACATTGCCTGTGCAAAAGAAGGCGAATGATGCACAGGAATGGCAAGTCGTGGGTAGAGTTAGAGGGAAGCCACAAGCAGCGGAATCTCAGTCCCAGATGGCCCCTAAGGACAAAGGCACTAACAGTCCTAAGGGTGAGGCCCCGGCTAACTATGCCGAGAAATTAGATTAGATGAGATGCGCAGAAAATACGACCCCGGATATGAAAAGTCACTAAAGATTAAAGAATTAAATGAAAAATTGAAGAAATCAACACAGAAACCGGCAAATTCTACCCCGTCATCACCCAAAATTAGAGCCCCTCCCCCTATAACTAAATCACTTCCCTTAACACCGACCAAATTAATTCCCCTTAAAAAATCTACCCCATTGAAAAAGAACATTGACTCATTTTCTCGTCCCTCAGCTTCAGCCCCTGTGTCTCCCTCACAGGAAAAAGTTAAACGCAGAACAAGAACACGTTCACTTACACCTACTTCCCAAAATGTGTCCTCCTTGACTGAGGTGCCCATTCCCTCATCATCACAGCCCTCTCCTGCTCCATCCTCTGATCCATCCCCTAATCCATCTCCGGCTCCATCTCCTGCCAGGAGTACGAACCAAAAGAAGCAAAGGAGTCCAAGTATAGAGAGAAAAGAAAGAAAAGACAGCAGCTGCCTTATAACACCGGCGAAAATGTTTGCAAAATTAACCCAAACCAGTCCGAAAGAGCCAAGCAATATGGAAATCGGATACAGGCGTTAAAACATCTGCTATCCTTTCAGATGCTTGGCGACAAAGCAATAGACAATCCACGGAATTTCCCCTTTGTCCAACGAATCCTGTTGGTTATCCGAACTGGCCCGGGTTCCCGGCAGGCTTGGGCAATGGCGGATGAGGCTTTAAAAGCCTTTAGTGACATGAAGCCGCCCATTATTATTACTGAAACTGATCAAACCAAAAATCTGAGGCATATGTGAGGCATTTCGACCTTTTTTCAGGATCTTTTTACCAAGGAGCCCGCTCTGAGCGAAGCTCAGTTCGCCACCTATTTAGCTAACTTTCCTCGCCTTGAGGCGGCTTGAAGCGGCTGAAGCGGCTGGGTGCGAGGGTCCGATAACAGGCGGAAATCTGGGACGCTCTGAAACATGTCGGTCGTGACAAGACTCCGGGTATTGATGGTCTTCCCTACGAACTGTACTTGAGGCAGTCGCACGTGCTTGTCACTCTGCTGGCAGTGATGTTCAACCACTGGATGAAAAACGGGTGTATTCACTATCGCTTCACCAGTGTTATGATCAAGCTGCTTCGTAAGGATAAGCACGGAGGGGATGGGATTAGTAATTTTCGGCCCTTAACTATGTTAAATACAGAGTTAAAGATTTTGGCCAAGGTCCTAGCCAACCGTTTGCAGGCTGTCCTGCCTAGTCCGATTGGCCCCGAGCAGACTTGTGCTGTGAAGGGTAGGACTATTCATATGGCAAGCTTGATCTTCGAAAAATCGACGGAGAAGCCGCGCTGATCAATTTGGATCAGTCCAAGGCTTTCGATAGGGTTGACCATCAATTTCTCGGATCTGTTCTCGAGGCGGCAGGTTTCGGGCCGTAATTTGGCGCCTGGATACGTCTCTTGTATCAGTCTCCCAGAACTGTGGTGGAAGTGAATGGAGTAAGGTCGAAGCCTTTCATGTTGTCCAGATCTATTCGTCAAGGTTGCCCTCTGTCGCCGATGCTGTACGTTCTTGAGTTGGAGCTATTCCTTCGCAAGTTAAAGGCGAATCCGGTCCTACAAGGAATTACCCAGCCTGGTTTGAACACCTTGACCAGCTATTCTGCCTATGCCGACGACATGACTGCTTTTGTGCCGAGATTTACGAAATCGGAAAGAAATCAGCAGTTATGAAACGATAACGGGAGATAAGATCCACCTGTGACAAATCTGGGGGCTTGCGGTTGGGGTTGTGGAAGGGAATTTCTCTTCCTGGGCCCTTCAGCTGGACAGACGAGCCCGTCAGGATACTCGGCATCCTGCTTGGCCCCGACCTACAGTTCGACAGGAATTGGTCGGAGGTCCGAGAAAAGGCTGAGGCTGCAGTTTGTCTGTGGCCTCAGAGAAATCTTTCCTTGAAGGGGAGGGCGGAAGGTTCTGCTTCGCACATCTACCTCATCCTACTTTACCGGCTCTCGGTTCTTCCCCTCCCTTCCACCAAACTAGTTTTACTAGTGAGAGTCTTGTTCCATTTTTGTTTTTTTGTTTTTTTTTTTGTTTTTTTTGTGTGCCGCAAGAAAAAAAACGGTGCGTCGCGAGGTCTGTTGCCTCCATCCTGCTGAGGGCGGTTTAGGAATGCCCAACGTTGAGATCCGTCAGAGATTCTCACGCCAACTCCACATTTGACTCATCTGGAGTACACTCACCCGACTTCCCTATTAGAACTAAGGCCAAACTGTACGACGTATATATTACCCCGACAGTAGTATCCCGAGTAATTTCAAAACTTGACACCCATAAGGCGAGCGGTGGTGATGGAATCCCGGTGATAGTCCTTAAAAGGTGTGCTTCTGAACTCTCCCCTGTCCTCTCTAAACTGTATAACTACTGACTTTTAGCTTCCTATTTTCCTGCATACTGGAAGTTGTTTTCAGTCATTCCTGTATTTAAGAACTCTGGTGAACTGCCGGACCCATCCAACTATCTTTCGGGAAAGTGTTCAAGGCCATAATTAATGCTGAAATAGTTCAACATCTTACTGCCCACAAACTCTTCTCTGACAGAAAGTATGGCTTCCGCTTTGCCAGGTCCATGGCCGACATGCTAACAACTGTTACGGAGTACAGGCCCTTGATGAGTCAGGCGAGGCTCGTGCTGCTGCTCTGAACATCTCCAAGGCTTTTGACAGAGTTTGGCACTCTGGCCTTCTATGCAAGCTACGGGGTTACGGTATTACCGGACGCTTGCTTGATCTAATCCAATCTTTTTTAAATAACCGCAAAATAAAGGTCGTTTTGAATGTGCATGCCTCTTCATCCTACAGCTCAAATGCTGGTGTCCCACAGGGCTCTATCCTGGACCCGACGCTCTTCCTTATTTTCATCAATGACCTCCCAGATGAGATCAAGTCCCAAGTAGGCATCTACGCAGATGACACCTCAATTTACTCCCGCATCAGTCAGAAACCCGTCGTGGCGGACAAACATAATCTCGCTGCTGACCTTGAACGGAATCTACACTCTGTGGTGAATTGGGTCAAGAAATGGCTTGTCAATTTCACTGCTTCTAAGACCAAGCTGTTGTCTGTCAATCATCATAGGCAACCTCTCCTGCCTCCCATAAGCATAGACCAAACGAATCTCCCTGAGAGCAATACACTACGCCTCCTTGTCCTTACCCTCTCTTCTGATCTCAAATGGAATCACTACATCGAGTCCATAGCTAAATCCACTGCTAAGAAGGTTGGGTCACTGTGTCGGGCCAGGATGTTTTTTTTCCGTCTGAATCCATCCTGCATATATACAAATCAACCATTCGTCCGTGCATGGAATACTGCTGCCATATATGGTCAGGCGCCCCTGCCGTTCATCTCAGTGTTCTCGACAGGCTCCAAAGGAGAATCAGTAATGTGATAGGTACTGACTTGGCGGCTCGACTACAGCCACTTCCCCACCGTCGAAATGTGGCCTCCGTTTGTCTGTTCTATAAATACTTTCATGGCTTCTGCTCGAACGAACTTAAGTCACTGGTGCCTCCTCAACAGGTGTTTACTCGGGCAACCAGATTGGCAACTGGGTCCCACCCATTCACAGTTAGGTTAGCAGACGACAATTCTACACCTGCAGCTTCTTCTCTCGCACTTCTCACCTGTGGAACTCGCTCTCATATTCTTGCTTTCCTGACGGCTACAACCTCCAGGAATTTAAATGCACATCTTTTAGCCACTTGACTGTAGTTCTTTCCCCACCCCGTATATCCATTCCTTCCCCTCCACCTTTGAAACTGTCATCACATCTGCATTCTCATCCTTCTCTTTTCCAGCTGTGAGAAGTGTGCATGAGGGAGAGGGATAGGTCCTGCGCAATCCTCGTGCCACGTGCTCCCTCTATCGCGAGTGTCGATGTGCTCTGGTCGAACCCACACGGGCATTATATCGTGTGTTAGTACGGGGGGGGGGCGCCAAAGATGATCTGAAGGAAGAGTCAAGTTTGACGAATGAGGAGTTTTGCTCTCTCTGGCCTTGGGCGCCAGGATGGAGGTGTCTCAACAACGACGAGGCATCACTTACCTGGCTGGTGTTGAGGAAGGCTCTCTGGCTCAGCAAAAAGCTCTATGCAGCGGCGTTGGTAGTTACGCCAAAGTGCGTGCGCTGTGGTGTGGGGGTGGAGTCTTTGGGCCACATCTTCTTTCACTGCAGTATCGTGCGGCCGTTGTGTGAGTTAAATTAAAGAGTACATGGTTCGCGTCTTGGATGGAAAGTTTTCTGTCCTTGAAGCCAGTGCTGTTTGTAGCAATGTTGTGCCTCAGTTGGAAAAGAATGAACACTATGTATTCTTGTGTTTACTCGGCATTATGAGAGTCGTGATTTGGACGACGCGAAAGAAGGAATTTTATGAAGGTGAGAAGTTTCCCTCTTATTAACTGGTTTTGTTTTTAAGCATCGAAATCAGAGCGGAAAGGAAGCGGCTCTCTTCATTAAAATTTGGCGAAAGGTTGGTGACTGGCTTGTGTTTGGTGCGTGTAAAAGCGGCTAATTTAAAGTTCCATCTGGAGGTGACCTAGATTAGAGGATATTGGTCACCTACATTAAACATGGTCAGCCCAGTGTTAGTTTGGTTTAGGTCAGTTTTTTGTTTTGTTTTGAACAACTAAATTTAACTTAGCTAAGACATGAATCGTCATAGCCCCTCCCCACTTTTATTTTTCTCCTCTATATCTTTGGTTAATATTCCCCTCCCTTTCCCATTTAGGTGACAGTGATGGCGGTTCTCTGGTAACTGTGGGATGCCTTTTCGTTTCGAGTGTGTGATTTTGTATTTGTTATTGTCTAAATGCGTGAGTGGATGTGTGAGTAATTGTAGGTCATATGAATTGTGCATGTTAATTTTATTAATCCCGCAGTATTTTCGTCAAGTTAACCGCGATTTCTGCCACATTTAGACTGTGAGGTCTTCCCCATACTAATATCAGTTTTGTTTAGTTTTGTAAATAATATTTGAAACATCAAAGAACAGCCCCCACAAAAATTGTACATAATCAGTTTCGGTAGGATTTTCTAGAGCGAATGTGGCATTGTGCTGTTTGTGTAAGATAGCTTTGTGCGACTAGATCGTTTTGGTGAAAGAGACATTATACGAGCAACTGTGTCAGTGATAGAGGCTAGTTAAGTTAATGATATGACAAATGATGACCAGCACTCCAATCCCCATTTCAGGCCTTGTGCCGTATTTATACTTTTTGTATAATAAATATCTTCATTTCAGCTCAGCACAGTCTGTCCGTCAGTCACTAGTAAGCCAAGCCTATATTTCCTCCTTTCTCTTGTATCTATTTTGGACTTAATATATGTTGTGAACCTTACCACTGTGTTTTAAGTTATTATTTCGTGGTCCAATTACCAGTCAACATCAACTGACGAACGTGGATTTCGAACATCAAGAAATACTCTCCGCAATAAACCCAGTTAACTCCACCAGGAAATACGAGTTCATAAAAAGAATACCTTCCCTCATCAACTAGCGAACGGGAACTTTGAAAAACTAAACCATTTTTCAGATCCACAGCAACGAACAAAGATTCGAGCTAGTGTACTAACAGCGACTGACCACGTGATAACCCCCGTCACATTAAATTTGTCGACAAACTTCGAAGTACCAAAAAATACCCCATCTAAACCAACCTGCAACTGTTTCTAAAAAGAGAGAAATAAAAAATAAAACACCTTCGAACGAATTCAATAATCTACATGTCCCTTCTAAAATTTTGGCGACGTAAAAAAAAATAAGTGTTACAGAAAAAAAATCAGTAAGTAGATTTTTTGTGGCCTCTCTTTTTTGCGTATGTCTTACAAAAACTGTAACTACAGTTTTTTTCTTCTGCTTTTTTTTTTCACGTAAAAAATTGGTCGTTTTAGTCTGAAATAAAAAATATGGAAGATTTTCAGAATATAATAATCCAATTACTGAACGCTCAGTTAGATTTCTGCTGTCGTTCGTGACGAACGACAGCAGAAAACCGAAGAGCGGTTACTTCTACTACAACAGCAACAACTGTTTATGGAACTTCAGCAGAAAGATTTCCAAGAGCAAGTCTTTAAAAAAAGCGAGGAACGTCAAACAGAAGAGTTACTAAACAAATGATTAAATGGCAAAACAAAGATCTGAGAACGATACTGCATTTTCCCAGGGCACTATCTGGAGTATCATAGAAACTTTCGAATATGTACCTGAAGATGAAAAAAACCTTCGATGCTTTCTACAGGCGGTACAAAGATTTATTCAACGCTGATTGCAAAGAATAGTCAAATTAAAAAAAGTTCGACTATTACTAAGAAAATTGAGTGCCGCAGAACACAGTAGGTTCATTGGCTTTATCCTCCCCAAAAGAACAACGGCCTTAGATTTCTCAGAAACAGTTAAGTTATTGTCGGAACTATTTGGGCCTAACACGTCACTCATTTATAAGAGATGGAAGTGCCTAAATCTATTCAAGGAGGATCAGCAGGACTATCTGACATTCGCGGCTACAGTAAATAAACACTGTAATGACTTTAAATTAGCAGAATTATCTGCTGACGACTTCAAATGTCTGATTTTTGCTCAGCTGGAGACGCTGAAATTAGACGCCAAGTGCTGACAAAATTAGAGAATGAGCCGCGTCTAACCATCCAAAAATTGACGGAGGACTGTCAGAGGGTCGTATCCGTAAAATGTGACTCTAGAAATATCAAGGAGTCGGAAGTCGCTCATATCAAAAAAATTAAAAGCAGACCAAAACACTACATTCCGGAAAAAGAGAAATGTAAATCTATGCGACCAAAATATCGTGAGTAGCATACTACGAACAGACAAGAAAATTCACCACCAGGTCCGTGTTATATCTGCGGAAACCTTCACTGGATGAGGTTTTGCCCGTCCAAAAGAAGAAAACCTGTTAAAATTGTGGTAAATCTGGCCATGTAACATCATGCTGCTGGTATGTTAAAAAATTTAGAAAACCAGTCAGGCGATAAAGAAGATGGAAATTTACGTAAAGCGATTGGCGGCGACTGAAAAAGCCAACTTTATTAAGAACAAAGAAAACAGCACGTTCTGTAACAGGCGACGAAATTAATATTTTAGGTGAAGTATTTTTCGCTGTAACATTAAATGGAATAACGAAAAAGTTAAAAGCTTATGTTATGAAAAGTACAGGAAACTTATTCGGAACAGATTGGATTGAGAAGTTCAATCTGTGGGACTGTCCAATAAGTATGTTTTGTCGTAAAATAGAAAGTACAGCCTCCAACATCGAGGAACTAAAACAGGAACTCGAGCAAAAATTCCCTGATGTGTTTTCAGGCGGTTGAAAAAAATGTACCAAGATAAAAGCACAATTTGAGTTAAAAGATAACGCCAAGACCGTGATTAAAAAAGAAAAGGAACGTTCCGTTTGAGGTGGTGAACCAAACCAATGAAGAGTTAGACAGATTGGAAAATGCAGGTAGCCTGTCTAAAATAGATTTCAGTGAACAGACTGCGCCAACAGTATACTTAAAGAAAAAACAGAGTATGTGCTAATTTCTCAACGGAATTAAATACCGCACTAAAAGACTACCACTATCCTCTCCTGAATTTTCCCTTATGCGATCTATATTGGAATGAAGAACTGCATTGAAATCGCTTGGTAAAACTACCCGACGAGATGTCAAAAAACGGCTCGATCCGCCAAAACAAAACCGACCGCACCGCATGGTCACTGGGCACATAATTCCCAATTAAACGAAGAAACTTATCCTTTATAGTAACATCCAGTACGCAAAGTCTGCCCGCCAGATCTGCGAAGACAAGAGCATACGCTGCATCCAAAGACTTGCTCACTTATCAGGAAACACCTCTCGAACGTCCACCAACACATGCTAAATAGAGGGCAAACCTACAAGACAGTATATATTCACAGTCGCGAAACGGGTCTCCTGTATGCAACATACATCCACACTGTGGCGCTGAAGATCGGTTGAAATATGCTCTGCGAGTCACCGATTTCAGGCTTCAGCCATTCGCACTAGCCAACCAGCGAGCCATTATCAGTCCGAATAGAGTTGGGGATTTGCACCAAACCTTTCAGGAGGACAAGACACCGACGTACTGTCCCAATGAACTAGTGTTCATCTCAGTTTTGATGGAGCCATCAAGAGACAGCCCGCCAATGTCCCAAGGGAAAGTTAGTTTCAGAGCTCTATACCGCGTGGGGTGAACATAATAAGGGGTCCGCCCTGAACAGAACTGGCTTACTTTTCTATCATCGGTATCGTAAAAATATGAAAGAGATGGGAACGATGGGAAGGCATCATTAGCTTCTCTCAACATTCCCTAAATCTGCTGAGCTGCTTGACCTGATCTGACAACTCAATATCCACTTTACGTTGGGGAAGTTCGTTGGGTCTTTAACATCCTTCCCATAGAGTTTTTTTTAATTAGGCTGCTGATAGCCCTGGAAGAATTTGACATAGAAAATTACAAAAATAATAAATGAAATTTATAATAGTGGTGTAATACCAAATGACCTCAGCCAATAGATCTTCATAGCACTGCCTAAGAAGCCAGGAGCAAACGAGTGCGAACTCCACAGAACCATCAGTTTAATAAGCCATATAACAAAACTGATAGTCCAAATCTTGATGAATAGAGCAAGAAGCAGAATCAGGCCAGAGATAGGACAAGAACAGTGCGGTTTCGTCAAAGACATTGGAACAAGTAACGCCATATTTACGATTAGGATGATCTCTGAAAGGGCAATACAAATGAAGAAGGACTTGAAACTGTTTTATTGATTATGCAAAGGCGTTTGACAAAATACGCAACAAAGAATTGATGGAGATGCTTGGCAGCATCGACATATTTGGGAAAGACCTGCATACGGCTAAGTAACGAATCCAACAGTTATACAAAGATTGAAAGGGGTGTAAGACAAGGACGTGTCTTTTCACCGGATCTATTCAACTTGTACAGCAAGACTATTCTGAGAATCCTAGAAGTTATTCCAGGATTCGTCATCGGAGGCCACATTTTAAACAATATACGGTACGCAGATGATACAGTGCTGATAGCAGACACAGAAAGGAAACTACAAGACCTCCTACAGAAGGTAGCAGTGGAGATGCTCGGAAGTCTGGAAATATTTGAGAAAGACTTGAGAGAAATAAAAAATCTTTACTGGCAGCAAACCGCTTGCATACGGACAGGTAATGAACTGAGTAGATATACAATGATAGAAAGGGGCATAAGACAGGGATCTGTCTTTTCACTGGATCTGTTCAACTTGTACAGCGAGAATATTTTGAGGACCCTAGAAGTTATGCCTGAATTCGTAATCGGGGGTCACAATTTAAACAACCTAAGTTACGCAGATGATACAGTGCCGATAGCAGACACAGAAAGGAAACTACAAGACCTCCTACAGAAGGTAGCAGGAGAAAGTAACAAGAAAGGACTAGAAATAAACTGCACGAAAACCGAATGCATGGTCATCAGTAAAAAGGGCAGCCCAAAATACCATATACAGCACGGGGATACCAGAATCAAGCAAGTACAAAAATTTAAATACCTGGGAAGCGTTATAACAGAAGACGGAAAGTGCGACACTGAGATCCGAAGGCGAATTAGCATGGCGAAGAAAGCATTCCAGAAGTTGAGTAAAGTATTGAGAAACTAGGATGAGGGTACTAGATTGCTACGTGCTGTCCGTCCTTCGATATGGCAGCGAATGCTGGACAATACCATCAAAGATGAAGGAAAAACTTGAAGCAACTGAAATGTGGTTCTACAGAAGGATGGTGCGAATATCATGGGCTTGAAGTGTTCTAACTAAAGACGGAAAGTGCGACACAGACATCCGAAGGAAGCGTTCCAGAAGTTGAGTAAATTATTATGAAACAGGACAATTTCACTAGAAACAAAGAGGAGAGTACTGGATTGCTATGCGATGTCGGTTCTTCAATAATCTTCAGTGAATGTTGGACAATATCTTCAAAATGAAGAAAAAACTTGAAGCAGCTGAAATGTGGTTCTACAGAAGGATGCTGCGGATATCAGAGACCGAGCATGTGAGCATGATAAGCTATTGGAAAGGATGGAAACGAAAAGGAAAGTAATACTGAGCATCAGGAAGAGACAGCTAAAGTTCCTGGGACATGCAATGAGGAAGGAGGGCTTTGAGAAACTGATACTAACAGGCCAGATAGAGGGGAAAATAAACAGGTGGGGAGCATCGGATAACATATTTGAAGGACCTGATCAGGTGGATGACGGAACGTGGGTTGCATGGTGCAACATGAGAAAGCGTGCTAAGAGCCACCAGGAATAGGGAGATGTGGAAAGCCATGATCGCCTACGTCCTGAAAGGACAGGGCACATAAAAGAAGAATGCTTTCAACTCTTTTGTTTTTCTACTATGAATGAGGGTATTTTCAGCCTGTTCTTGGATACTCTGCAAATATCCTCCCCTAAATTGTAGATTCGTTTTTCTTTTTTTTTCTTTTCAGATTTGTCGGAGGTTGGGCTTCTATGTTTTTGTTTTTTTGTTGTTGTTGTTTTTTTGTTGTTTTTTTTTGTGGATAATGGATTAGATTTTTTGGGTGAGCTGTTGGGTGTATTTTGCGGTGACGGATTTGGTGTTGTTTGTGGTGTTATTTATTGTTCTGCTGTTGGTCATTTTTAGCGTGACGAATAAAGATTTTGTGAGTGGACGTGGGGCCATTAAGTGTTTGTTTGGGTAAGAAGGTGCTGTTGAAAAAGGTCGCACTGTCTATGAAGATATCTTCTTGAAGTTGAATTAACTTCTTTTTTTTTAAACTAGGCTCATACTTGAATCTTTGGTTCCGTAATTTTTCTGCAGACTTGGCTGTTTATTTCATCAACTTGCTGGAATGTGAGCAGACTGGTTGGTTCTAATGTTCGACCCCTACTGTCCGAAAAGCCTTCACCATCCGCCAAGGAGAATAAAGAGGGGAAATGGCTGGTCGTTGGCAAGGCCGGAGGGAAGAGCCGGACAGCGGGATTTCAGTCTTCGAAAGCTACACTCCCTGCACACTTCCAGCAAGTTGATGAAATAAGCAGCCAAGTGCTCACCCATGACCTTAAGAACATCGTATACTGCCACATGGTTCTTCGCCTTCTTCATATTCAGTCCTTATTACATAAACTTGTGTTAGGTCACGGCTGCAGACATCTTCGCAGTTGGCAGGCGTTGGTAACAGTACATCCCACGTAAAGCACCCTCTCGTTTTAATCACTCTTTGGTGTTTGACCCCCATAGAGGTCAAAGCCTTGATGACTGTTTTTGTTTTTGTTTTTTGTTTTGTTTTTTTTTTTTTTTGTTTTTTTGTGTTGCTAAACACGAGAAATGTTCAACCCTAGACAGTGAATTATTCTAGTGAGCCGGGTACCTTTGTACCAAGCTCACTAGGATAATTATACATTTTGTGCCCTTACACATTTTGGAGGACAACGTGGGAGGCTTCTTTGCCAATTTTAGCCTGGTTGAAGAAGTCTCCCGTATATTGAGCAAAGCCGGTGTGGCCACAGGTGATTTCTGTCTTCAGATCGCATTAAACCAGTAAGAGTTTAATAACATCCCGGAGATACTGCTGTGTCGAAGGAAAAAATTGTTCGCCGCCGTTAAGGGGAGGTAACCACACTGCTGGTTGTGTGGTGCCGCAGGGTATTTAGGCAAAATGATTCCTGGAAAAATCCTGTTACGGCACCGGAAACAACCCAGCCACCACCAACTGTAAAAGCAGCAGTTGAGAAAGAAACAACCAGTCAATCTGCTAAGACCAATGAATAAACAGACGTTGTGAGGATGGGATGTAAATCAACTACTCCTCCTCTCCAGAAAGATTTTCCCGTAAAGAAGGCGTTATCGCCGACGGAAAAGAAGGAATAACCATCCAAATTGTCTCCGTAGAGCTAACAGTAGCAAGAGCAGCAATTGAGACAGGAACATGTTATGTATATAAGGAGGTGAAGGAAATGCCTCCACCTCGTTCAGCGTCACCGAAAAGAGTGAGAAAGGAAAAGGAAGAACTTAACATTATTAAACAAAAAGAAAAAATGATCGCAGCAGGGCGGAATAAGCCCTAGTAAGACACATTCCTCCTCTGCTTCGCCGGTAAAATCGCAGAGGAAACCCGTAAAGGTAAGGAGTCTCTCCTTATTTTTACGGGTGTCCTCTGACAGAAAGAAGCCCTCTTGAGGCCTCTATTCAAGCTAACCAAAGTAGATGGGAGGTCGATGGAAGACCCAAGTAACTTCCTGGATGCCCCTGGTGTTATAACAGTAATCAGGAACACCGGGGGAAACTTAAATGTTTGGGACCACCTCGACTGGGCCAAAAACGTATTTCCGAAAATACAGATAGCCCAGGTGAGTAAACAAGGTTATAAAATATATGCAGTGCAATGAGCAGGAAGGGTCCCCGTTATTCTTCACCACTATTTGTATAGAACAATAAAACTGACATACCCGACTGACTTCAGCAGGGTTGTCCTTGACGGACGGATTACGTCTGACATAGGTTCAGGAAGTCTTGGACAAACCGTCGGGGTCCCGACTTCAGAGGATTTCCGACCAGTCTGTTTCAAAGGGGTTACACTTAGAAAATGTCTATCAAGCTAGCCAGCGTGAATGTCAAGGGCGTGAGAGATCAGGGTAAGGTTGTCCGCTTGCTTCGTGACCTCTTGTTCCTAGCAGTGCATGTAGCTGAGATTCAGGAGACACACTTTTTTGCAATGTTGATGCTTGTGTGCTGTCTAGCGACTTTGTCGTCTATTCAGCATACGGGGACCAGCAAACCAGAGATGTTTCCTTGTTGGTTAAACATACTCTGGGTACGAGGGTGGACTTTGTCCATGTCGGTGCGATGGGGTGCTGATCGTGGCTGATATTGCCGTGAAAAGTCAGTCATTTCGGATCGTTGCGGTTTATGTGTCCGACGACCGGGTGGAACGCGTCTCGTTTTTCCTCATCAGATTTCTGAAAAAAGTGGGTGAGTTTTACGCATTTATGCCGAGTGAGAGGCGGATACTTGGAGTGACATTTTGATGCCGGTTAGGTATTAGAACATTGTTCTAGCTGCCTTGAACATTGGTGCCCCAGCCCAGATATAGACTAGATTAGGCTTGTTTTTTATCTTTTGTCTTCTCTTCAGAATTTACTTAGGTAGGGGATGTTTGCTCATCGGCCTGTTTTATTTTTGCCCTTATTTTCTTTAGTTTAATACCCGCTCCCTTTCCATGTTTAGATTACCAGAAATGATGGGTACGAGACTCCTTTCATATTTCGGGTGTGAATTTCGTCATTTGTGTGTGTGTGTGTGTGTGTGTGTGTGTGTGTGTGTGTGTGTGTGTGTGTGTGTGTGTGTGTGTGCTTTTGTGAGTGGTTGGTTGAATTAATGATTTATTAATGTCCTGCATTGATTTTGTCCAGTTAACTGATATTTCCATAACAAATTAGAATGGGGGATTCATTACTAACACAGTTTTGTTTGGTTTCTTGTAAATACTTTGTTTTGCATGTAAATAATCATTGGGGCTTTTTAAATTGTTATTCCCCCACATACAGAAAAAAAACTGTACATATGGGGTTTTTTTGTTTTGTTTTTTTTTTCGTTTTTTAGTTAGAATTCCATGGAGAAGCTGGTGATTGAAGTATAAAAGGTAAATATGAAAGCGTTGTTTTGATGTAAGGAATCCTGAAGTACGCTTGGGTTAGTGATTATTTCTAGCTAAGACAGAAAACCATCCTTCTCCATTCCCATTTTTCAACCTTGTGCCGCATATGTACATGTTTTTCCGGTGTTCTACAGCATTATTGTCTATTATTTGTAGGATTCGTTAGTACGCTGACTTTACGAAATATATCTCGCAAATATCTCTTCAGATTAACGTTACGAAAACCAACGTTATAGAAGTAGTGACAAAAATAACATTCCCACTAACGTTATAACAGTATATAAAACAGAAATTATAACCAAAACTATTATTATTATTATTAAGCTGTCTTATTTTATTATTATTATCATTGCTGTATTATTATTATTATTATTATTATTATTATTATTATTATTATTATTATTATTGTTGTTGTTGTTGTTGAACTTGTTGCTTTTTCAAACTTTATTTCTTTCGTTGGATATCAGCTATAATAAGACACCTGAGGATGTTTTACTGTTTACAATGATTACATTTGGTTTCCTTACCTCAAAAAGGTGATCTGTTTGAGTTGGAGCTTTTTTCTGAGATTAATTATTGTCTTCATTATTTCATCTTTTTAAATCTTCAATCCTCTTTTCTTTACTGTCCTCAACAATTGCTATAGGCTGTATCGTTTTTATTTACTTTTATTCAAATTCTTCGCAATAGTTTTTAGAGTTGTTTTCATTGGAGCACTTTTTCATTTTATCCACATATTTTAAAACTGTTCTGATGCAAGATGTTTTCATTCTCTTTTAGTTTTTTTTTCTATCTACTGGATAAAGAAAGGATACAACAAATTAGCATGTTTTCCTTAATCCTTATATGATCTTTTCGCCTTATTTATTTATCTCCAAGTCATGAATTTCGTTAATTTGTCTCTTCACAATAACACTTTCTAGTTTAGGTTCATATAATTTTTGTTGAATCCAAGCCTAAGAATTTCAATAAGATGCTTTTAAGATTTCATTAAGATGTCTTTATAGTTAACTATACATAAAATGATGAATACGAACAATTAAAAAAGCGTAAGTTGACAAAAATTTGCATGGTTTTAAATTACTATATATTTTACCCATGCAGACATCAATTTTTAATTTACATTATATACCGAGTAAGTCAAGAGTGGTAATTTTTTTGTTCTTTGATTTTTGGTCAATGATAATATGTACTTTCTTTGCCTAAATGTTTTTATGTTTATGGACGGACATCAAGTCAATTAGTGCCATACGTGATACATCCTTGGGCGTTCATGTCTCCAAAGAGACATGACAGACTGAGCAGAAGATTTTCCCGCAGTAGGTTTCCATTACTTTCTGTGGTAGACTGGTTGCTAACTAAGGTTAGAGAAACTAATCTGTCTTTCTATTTAACCCATAGCTGGAGGGAGAAGCGGCGGATTAATACCTTTCCCAACGTTATTTGCGCGTATGTGAATGTAACGAATTCAATTGGAATCCGAACTCGGTTTTCCGATTTCTCCTTCCGAGCCGATGTCTACCGCACCACAACCTACATTACTTGACGTAAAACAATATAAAATATATGCATTGCAACATTGCTGTAAAAAAAAATGAATGAACAGAAATGTTAAAACAGAAAATATACAAAGAATTTTTTTTTTAATCATCTCACCCCAAGCAAGGCATTCCACTACCACTATTGCGCATGGGGCTACATAGGGGAAGGTAAAGAGAAGGAGTGGTTAGACATAGGGAATATCAGGAGGAAGGTGACAGATGAGTAAGGATAGCGAGGATGAGGGTTGGGCAGATGGGAAGAGTGTTTGATAGAATGGGAGTAGGTTAGTGTGTTAGGAGGTGTCTATTGACCTTACATTTAAACTCCTGGAGAAGCAATCGTGTGGAAGAGAATTCCACAGTTGGGAAGTGCGAGGAAAGAAACTGTTGGAGTAGAAGTTGCGGTTGCATTTTATCGCTTTCACTGTAAAAGGGTGGGATCTAGTTGCTAATCTAGTATCTCGTGCAAATTTGTATTTAGAGGGCACCAGTGATCTAAGTTCATCGGAGCAGAAGCCGTGAAAGTATTTATAGAAGAGACACGGGGAAGCCACGTCGCGCCGGTGGGAGAGAGACTGCAGGCGGTCTGCCAAGTCGGTATCTATCACATTACAGACCCTCCTCTGAACCTTATCGAGAAGCCCGAGGAGAATAGTAGGGGCACCCGACCAGATATGGCAGCAGTATTCAATGCACGGGCGGATGGTAGATTTATATATGTGCAGGACAGATTTAGACCGAAAAACTTCCGGGCCCTATACAGAGAACCGATTTTCATAGCAGCGGATTTAGCAATGGATTCGATATAGTCATTCCATTTGAGGTCCGCTGAAAGTGTGAGACCAAGGAGGCGTAGTGTTTTACTCTCTGGGAGGCAAGCCTGGTCCATGCTAATGGGAGGTAGGTGAGATTGTCGATGATGGTTAATTGAGAGTAGGTTCGTTTTAGAAGCATTAAAATTTACTAGCCATCCCCCCCCCAGACTTTTGTTTGTGTGGTGTTTGGCATAAGAGCAGGCTGCAGCATCTGTTCCATCGTGATATTTGCTGACAGTGTGTTTCTTGGACGTACTGATTTCCAGCCCGAGTTTATAGCTCGGGCCACGGTAAAGTAGTGTTTTTGGACGCGAAACACCGGAAAAAAGTTGTCCGGTGTTCGGCCACTTTGGTGGCAATGGCCTCGAATGGCCCGGTTGAGAGTGTTCCCCCCACCACGGCGTCGGTGGGAGGAAAGGAGGGTGACTGGCAACTTCCGCCACGGGAGTCACCCTCCGTAGCAGCAGCAGGTTCCCCCATACCGTCCACTTCTGGGTGGACAAGGGGGAAAATTAATATCACATCCAAAGACGAGGATTATTATGACAATATGAAGGATAAATATGCGGACTATATTAAGGGCACAGAGCTGGTCTCTGTGCCAGACAAACTAGCAGACATAGAAACCAGAATCATCACTCTGATCTCAAAGGATATTAAAACACATAAGATGATTGGAGTGCCCAGAGACACCCTGGAGGAAGCTATCAAGGCACTAAATATTAAAGCCAGGGCCGTGGCGAGGAGGTCCAATGCCATGTGGGACGTCCTGATGGGCACCATGGAAGAAGCCAAGCGTTTGGTCGGTGCTGTGCTGGAGACAAAAACTCTCCAGTTCAGCACCGAATATATGGGTGCCCGAAAGGTGAAAGTTACTTTACATGGCGTCCCCATGGACATTGAGGAGGACCATGTTGGCGCCTTTTTTGCAGGATTTGGAAAGGTGGCCGCAGTCTCCTCGCTGCGGTCCAAGGCGGGCTTTATAACAGGTGACATGACCCTGCAGGTGACGATGTCCAAAGAAAACATCGAAAAGATCCCCAACATACTCACCTGCAGGGAGCGCAAAATCTTTGTAATTGTCGAAGGAAGAAAGCCGTGCTGTTGGGTCTGCGGGGCGGCGGAGCACGTCGCAAAGGCGTGTCCGACTAAGAATCCGACCCCAAAGGCCCAACCAGCTAACCAACCACAACATCAGCAAGCAGCTCAAAAAGTAGTAACGAAACCTGTGTCTCCGGCACCGGCAACCAATAAAGAGGGGGAGTGGCAAGTAGTAACAAGGAAGAAGGCCAAAACGCCCTCGCCGGTCAAGGTGCCGGAAAAGGTACCACCTTCTGGCAAAACACCAACCAAGCAGAAGGAGTCCCCAAAGCAGAAATCGCTTGGCGAACAGGAGGAAAAAAGAAGTACATCCCCCATGGAAATTGAAAGGGCGGCGTCCTTAAAGCGGGGGAGAGACGAGGAAGAGGAGAACGACATCAACCAAAAAAGCCGTCGCAAGAGTAGGAGCGTGGAAAGAAGGCAGCCAGTAAGCAAATGCTCCTCGCTGCCGGTCTCCCCCGTAAGGTGTTCTTACGCCCAAAAAGCTAGGAGTCTCCCCTCGTCCCCGCGTAAAGCTTCCCAGTCCCCTGTCTTTAAACTGACCCCCTTGGCTAAATCTAGCACATCAACTCCCACTCCCTCCCCTTCTCCTACTCCCACTCCCTCTCGGGCTAAGAAAAAAAATGCCCTCCCTCGAGGGGATGCCCTGTTGAAGATCAAGGAGAACATCGCAGAAGAGTGGTCTTCCCACAGACGAAGGCTGCTCAAGCCTCTGCTAAATTTGACCTCGGTAAAGGGTCTCTCCACGGAAGACCCGAGGAACTTTTCCCAGGCCCCAGGCGTCATCACCCTGGTAAGAAACACCGGTGGGAACCTGCGGGTCTGGGACCATATTGCAGAGGCGCAAAAACATTTCTCGCAGCTAACAATGGTAAAAGAAAACACACCCGATTTAAGAAAAATGGCTAAGAATTGTTCGGGGAGGTTCCCCGTATTGCTCCACCCCTGCTTATATAGGGTGGTAAAACTTATTTATCCAACGGACGTCGGCGGGATTGTCCTAGACGGACGGATTACGTCCGATATAGGTACAGGGTCCCTAGGACAGTCCGTCGGGGTCCCATCCACCAGAGATTTCTTCCCCGTATGTGATTAGAGCCGTTGTTGCATGTTTTTTCTGTTTCTCTTTTTCAGGCCTAAGAAATGTCTATCAAGATAGCCAGTATGAATGCGTATGGCCTGAGGGATCGGGGTAAGGCGGCTCGCCTGCTTCGTGACCTCTTGTCGTACGGCGTGGATGTGGCCGCGATCCAAGAGACTCACTTTGTTTGCGAAGTCGACTCGTGTGTGCTGTCTAGCGACTTTGTCGTTTATTCAGCATATGGGAGCCGGCGGGCCAGAGGTGTTTCTTTGCTGGTTAAGCGTACCCTGGACGCGAGGGTTGACCTTGTCCATGTCGGTGCCGAGGGCCGGCTGATCGTGGCCGATATTGCAGTGAAAAGCAAGTCGTTCCGGCTGATTGCGGTTTATGCGCCCAATGTTCAAGGTGAGCGTGTCTCTTTCTTTCGGCTGTTGGAGCCCTTCATGGTGCATTCAACACGGCTAATCTTAGTTGGGGACTGGAATGCCATCCTAACCCCCAAATGGGATAGAGGGAGGGGCGCTAGCGGGTGGAGTGGTGATCGTAGCCTGGTCAATCTGGTCGGCGATTTTGGTCTCGTCGACAGATACCGGGTCGATCATCCGGAAGGGAGCATGTGGACGTGGACGCGTAGTTGGCCTTCTACCCGGGTATCAGCGTACCTGGATAGGATGTTAGTGAGAGAAGCCGACATAGACTTCTTAGAATGTCCAACGTTCCACTGGTTAGGCTACACGGACCACAAACTCGTTTGTGCCCGTGTGGTGTTAGATTTTAGGCCTAGGTTGGCTGGTTATTGGAAGTTCAATCAGTCCTTACTGGACAGGCGGGACTTTCGTGACCAGCTGACAAAACTAGTTCAGCGGGCGTTAATTGGGCGAGTCATTGGGAGTAAGTGGTGGGTTAGTCTTAAGGACTCCATTAGGTCTTTCGCCACCAAATATAGCCAACGGCTCAACCTAGATAAGGCTGCGGAGGCAAAGACACTTAGAGCTAATTTCGCCCGGGCGGAGGCTGGTGGGGATTCCCTAGAGATAGCCTTAGCCAGGGAGGCCCTGGAGCGTTCGACTAGCGGGCGCTACATGGGTCAGGTAATTAGGGCTAAGTTAAGCAAGATGTCTTCCGAAGCTGTGAAAATGGGCGCGGAACTGCGCAAGGAAGAAATTCGCCGAGCCGGCGACCGGTACATTCGAGAGGTACGCGACCCGGAGGGACATCTCCTTAGGTCGACCGACGACATGTGCGAGGCGTTCCGGCAGCATTTCGAACACCGTTTTACCAAGGAGCCTGGTCTCCGTGACGAGGACTTTCGCAGCTATTTGGCTGACTTTCCCCGGCTTTTGCCGGCTGAAGCGGCTAGCTGCGAAGGGGAGATTACGGAGGACGAAATCTACGTGGCTTTGAAGAAGGTCGGCAGTGGCAAGTCGCCAGGTTTGGATGGTTTGCCCTATGAATTGTACTTGAGGATGTCGCACCTTTTTGTCCCGCTCTTGGCTGTCGTGTTCAACCACTGGTTTCGGCAGGGGTCCATCCCCGGTCGGATCACCAGGGGCGTGATCACGCTGTTGAGAAAAGGCAAGAAGGTTGGGAGGGAACTAGACGATTACAGGCCC
The DNA here is from genome assembly GCA_037127315.1 of Ascarosepion bandense. Classification (NCBI taxonomy): domain Eukaryota; kingdom Metazoa; phylum Mollusca; class Cephalopoda; order Sepiida; family Sepiidae; genus Ascarosepion; species Ascarosepion bandense. Next base: position 138,410 of record JBBBDQ010029521.1, on the reverse strand, counting down.
ATAACTCTGCTAAACACAGAGTTAAAGATTTTGGCCAAGATCCTGACGAATCGCTTGCAGCTAGTTGCCGAGTCTCTGTTGGAACCGGATCAGACTTGTTCTGTGAAGGGGAGAACAATTCAGAGCAACCTGCACTTGATTCGCACGATCATAGAGGGTGTAGAAGACGACGATGAGGCCGCGCTGATCAATTTAGATCAGTCCAAGGCATTTGATAGGATTGACCATGGCTACCTGGCTGCTGTCCTGCAGGCCGCCGGATTCAAACCCGACTTCAGCCGCTGGATTAGCCTTCTGTATCGCTCCCCCCGGGCTGTGGTACAGGTGAACGGGAAGCTGTCGGGCGCTTTCGCGCTGTCTAGGTCGGTCCGACAGGGTTGTCCACTGTCTTCTCTCTTTTATGTCTTGGCGTTGGAGCCCCTCCTTCGCCGGCTGAGGGACGAGACGGGCAGTCCGGTCCTGCGTGGAATTGAAGTCCCTGGTGGAGCTCGAGCCAGGGTTTCCGCGTACGCCGATGACGTAACGACCTTTGTGTCCTCCCGCAGGGACATAGAGGCGGTACACCAGGCGCTTGTACGGTACGAGAAGGTGACAGGGGCCAGAATTAACTGCGACAAGTCATCCGGCTTGCGGTTAGGTGCCTGGAAGGGTGTTTCCCTCCCGGGGCCCTTCAGCTGGACGGACGGGCCGGTCAAGCTCCTCGGAGTTTGGTTCGGTCCGGACTTACAGCTGGAGAAAAACTGGTCAGAAGTAATGGCAAAGGTCGGCGCGTCGGTCAAGATTTGGCGTCGACGGGGTCTCTCCGTGAAGGGCTTGGCGGAGGTGTGTAATACATACCTCTTTCCCATGATCCTTTACCGGCTGTCAGTACTTCCCCTTTGTGACGATCATGAGAAGGCGCTCGAGCGTTTGCTATTCTCCTGTCTGTGGAGAGGACGCAAACACATGGTCGACAAAGGAGTCTGTTGCCTCCGTCCGTGTCAAGGGGGTCTGGGGATGCCACACTTGAGGAGCCACGTGCTCGCTTCAAGGTTGGCATTCCTCGGGCGCGCGTTGGAGGAAGATCGGTTGCTTGCGGGGGTAGTGAGGGACATGTTCCCTTGCCTTACCATCACGCCCCCGACCCTATGGCTGACCGTCAGGCCTTGGGTGCGACCGAAATTCCTGCTCGAATGTCTGGCGGCTTTACAGGCCATTCCACGGTCCAGTGACCTTTCACAGCCTAGGAAAATCTTCTATCGGGGATTAGTGGAGGGCGCCGTGAAGGATAAGCTGTGGAGTAAGCTCGGCATGTCGAGAGTGGAGTACCGCTCTCATTGGTCTTGGGCGCCAGGTGCGGACTGGCTCAGCAACTCTGAGTTTTCTCTGACCTGGCGATTGGCTCGGAATGGCTTGTCTCTCAATGACAAGCGTTTCGCAATGGGCCTGGCGGATTTGCCAGATTGTGAACGTTGCAACCTTGGAATTAAGGAGACGTCTGCGCACGCCTTCTTCCATTGTTCGCGCGTTCGCCCGTTGTGGGCGCGTGTCGGCGAGTTGACTGCTCGTATCGCGCCGCGGGAGCTCGTGCTCATTGATCGCGCATACGCTGTGGACAATGTGTTGCCCCCGTACTCTGGAGTGAAGCGGATGGTGTTTCTGACGCTGCTAGCCTCGGCTAGAATGGTGATATGGACGACGCGACTGGAGGAAGTCTTGCGGGGCGGCCGTCTTTCGGATCAGGATCTAATCCGATATTTTGAGCACCAGCTCAAAATGAAGATTAGAACTGAACGGAAACGGCTGCACCCGACAGACTTTTGCGAAAGGTGGATACATGCAGCGAGCCTGGTTCGTGTGACCGGGGCTAGCCTTGATTTTCTTTTTTAGATCTGCTAATCACATCGGGGGGGATTCCTTTGGAACCCTTCCCGTGGTTAAGGTAGAAATTCTTTTGTGTACCTAGTTAATGTGAGTGTATGGGTTGTCCTAGCCTGTTCCCGGCTCCAATACTTTTGTTATGATCCAGTTCGAGATCCCCTTTGTCCAGCGTTATTTTGTCCCGTTTTACTCTCGGCTGGGTCAGCCTTATATATTCCCCAGTCCAATTTATTTTTTAACCTGCTTCTCCATTCCCCTTTAGAAAGAGAGCTACTTGATTTTGCCTTTTAAGGCAGAATACAGTGGCCTCTTTAATTATGAGGGTGTGTTTGGGTCTTACTAACACTATGTATATGTTTTCATTTGATATTGTTTTTATTTTGGGGATTTTTGTTTCTTCATACCCCCTTCCCATCATGTCATTTCATGTATAAATTTTTAAATCTATTTTTGTATTATATTTGTAAATAGTCACAAATTTTTATGTACATTTGGGGTGTTTTGTAGGTCCCTGGTATGGTTTTTGCGGTATTTTGGTGTACGATATGTATGAGTGTTGATGGACAAATTCTTATGGTGATTGAGAAAATTGTAACGTATGTATGGGTCGTGAATCCGATTAGCTAGGTATAAGATAGAGTACTGAAGACCACCCCAAGTTTTGTTCCCCCTCCCATTTTTCGGCCTTGTGCCATAATCTTTCTGTAAAATAAAAGATAAATAAAACTAGCCATTCCCCCCCAGACTTTTGTTTGTGTGGTCAATGGCAGAGGATCAAAGTGTAGTATCTGTTCCATAGTGATACTTACTATTGCTTTCTTTCCTGGACAATTGTGTTCCAGCCTAAGTTTATTGCTCAGGCCCGCGCAAAAGTAGCGGTAAAACGCGAAACGCCGGAAGACAAGCGTCCGTGGTTCGGCCTCTTGGGAGGCATGGCCTCGGAAGGGCCTGGGGAAGTAGTTCCTCCCACCACGGCCTCGGTGGGAGGAAAGGAGGGTGACTGGCAACTACCGCCACGGGAGTCACCCTCCGTAGCAGCAGCAGCATCCCCCAAACCATCGACCTCGGGGTGGACAGGGGGAAAGATCGTCATGAAAAACGAAGAATTCTACGAGGAAATGAAAGGAAAATATGCGCAGTATATTAAGGGAACTGAGCTAGTCTCAGTTCCGGAACAACTAGCGCAAATTGAAGTGCGTATTATTACGCTTATAACAAAAGACATAAAGACTCACAAGTTGGTGGGAGTAACCAGAGAAGTTTTTGAGGAGGCGTTATCAGCTCTGAAACTAAATGCTAGGGCCGTGGCGAGGAAGAGCAATGCCATGTGGGACGTCCTGCTGGCTTCAGCGGACGAAGCCAAAAGACTAATTGGGGTAGTTCTGGAGACAAAAACGCTCCAACTCCACACTGAGTATATGGGGACCAAAAAAATCAAGGTTACCCTGCATGGCGTCCCCATGGACATTGCGGAGGACCACATAGGTGCCTTTTTCGCCCATTATGGAAAGGTGGCCTGTGTTTCCTCGCTGCGGTCCAAAGCAGGTATCTTAACAGGCGACATGACCCTGCAGGTGACTATAACGAAGGAAAACATTCCCAAAATTCCTAACATCCTCACCTGCAGGGGTCGCGTAATATTCATAATTGTTGAAGGAAGAAAACCGTGCTGTTGGGTCTGCGGGGCGGCGGAACATGTAGCAAAAACCTGCCCCACCAAGAATCCTGCCCCAAAGGCCCAACCAGCCAAGCAGCCACAGCAGGAGCAAGGCAAACCAAAGACGGCAACACCAAAGACGGCATCACCAGCACCGGCTCCAGCGGTCAACAAGGACGGCGAGTGGCAGGTGGTGGGCAGGAAGAAGAATAAAACACCATCCCCGGCGAAGGTGCCGCCACCTGCCAAAACGCCGGCTAAGATGAAGGAGACCCCGGTGAAGGAAACCCCGGTGAAGAGGTCGCCAGTCCAACCGGAAAGGGGTTCCCAAAAGGAAAAGAGCCCCTCGCCTAGTATGGAGATGGAGGTGGAAAGGGCAGCGTCTCTCAAACGTGGGAGAGACGAGGAAGCGGAGGAAGAACACGACAGCCCGAAGTCGCGGCGGAGAAGCAGGAGCAGAGAGAGAAGAGTACATAAAGTGAAATGCTCGTCACTACCGGTGTCCCCCGTGAGAAAGACTTATGCGGACAAGGCAAGAAGCCTTCCCGCTTCCCCGCTTAAGGCTTCCCAGTCCCCAGTTTTTAAACTGACCCCCTTGGCAAAAGCTAGTGCCATAACTCCTACTCCCTCCCCTTCTCCTACTCCCACTCCCTCTCGGGCTAAGAAAAAAAATGCCCTCCCTCGTGGGGATGCCCTGATGAAGGTTCCAGAAAATATTTCGGAGGAGTGGTCTTCCCAGCGACGAAGGCTACTGAAGCCTCTTCTAAAATTGACCTCTGTGAAGGGTCTCTCTACGGAAGACCCGAGGAACTTTGCCCAGGCCCCAGGTGTCATCACCCTGGTTAGGAATACCGGGGGGAACCTGCGGGTCTGGGACCACATCGCAGAGGTCCAGAAGCATTATACCAATTTAAATATGGTCAAAGAACATTCACCAGAGCTAAGAAAAATGGCTAAAAATTGTTCGGGGAGGTTCCCCATTTTACTCCACCCCTGCTTATATAGGGTGGTAAAACTTATATATCCAACGGACGTCGGCGGTATTGTCCTAGACGGACGAATTACGTCCGTTATAGGTACAGGGTCCCTAGGACAGTCCGTCGGGGTCCCAGCCACCAGAGATTTTTTCCCCGTATGTGATTAGAGCCGTTGTTGCATGTTTTTCTTGTTCTCTTTTTCAGGCCTAAGAAATGTCTATCAAGATAGCCAGTTTGAATGCGTATGGCCTGAGGGATCGGGGTAAGGCGGCTCGCCTGCTTCGTGACCTCTTGTCGTACGGCGTGGATGTGGCCGCGATCCAAGAGACTCACTTTGTTTGCGAAGTCGACTCGTGTGTGCTGGCTAGCGACTTTGTCGTTTATTCAGCATATGGGAGCCGGCGGGCCAGAGGTGTTTCTTTGCTGGTTAAGCGTACCCTGGACGCGAGGGTTGACCTTGTCCATGTCGGTGCCGAGGGCCGGCTGATCGTGGCCGATATTGCAGTGAAAAGCAAGTCGTTCCGGCTGATTGCGGTTTATGCGCCCAATGTTCAAGGTGAGCGTGTCTCTTTCTTTCGGCTGTTGGAGCCCTTCATGGTGCATTCAACACGGCTAATCTTAGTTGGGGACTGGAATGCCATCCTAACCCCCAAATGGGATAGAGGGAGGGGCGCTAGCGGGTGGAGTGGTGATCGTAGCCTGGTCAATCTGGTCGGCGATTTTGGTCTCGTCGATAGATACCGGGTCGATCATCCGGAAGGGAGCATGTGGACGTGGACGCGTAGTTGGCCTTCTACCCGGGTATCAGCGTACCTGGATAGGATGTTAGTGAGAGAAGCCGACATAGACTTCTTAGAATGTCCAACGTTCCACTGGTTAGGCTACACGGACCACAAACTCGTTTGTGCCCGTGTGGTGTTAGATTTTAGGCCTAGGTTGGCTGGTTATTGGAAGTTCAATCAGTCCTTACTGGACAGGCGGGACTTTCGTGACCAGCTGACAAAACTAGTTCAGCGGGCGTTAATTGGGCGAGTCATTGGGAGTAAGTGGTGGGTTAGTCTTAAGGACTCCATTAGGTCTTTCGCCACCAAATATAGCCAGCGGCTCAACCTAGATAAGGCTGCGGAGGCAAAGACACTTAGAGCTAATTTCGCCCGGGCGGAGGCTGGTGGGGATTCCCTAGAGATAGCCTTAGCCAGGGAGGCCCTGGAGCGTTCGACTAGCGGGCGCTACATGGGTCAGGTAATTAGGGCTAAGTTAAGCAAGATGTCTTCCGAAGCTGTGAAAATGGGCGCGGAACTGCGCAAGGAAGAAATTCGCCGAGCCGGCGACCGGTACATTCGAGAGGTGCGCGACCCGGAGGGACATCTCCTTAGGTCCACCGACGACATGTGCGAGGCGTTCCGGCAGCATTTCGAACACCGATTTACCAAGGAGCCTGGTCTCCGTGACGAGGAGTTTCGCAGCTATTTGGCTGACTTTCCCCGGCTTTTGCCGGCTGAAGCGGCTAGCTGCGAAGGGGAGATTACGGAGGACGAAATCTACGTGGCTTTGAAGAAGGTCGGCAGTGGCAAGTCGCCAGGTTTGGATGGTTTGCCCTATGAATTGTACTTGAGGATGTCGCACCTTTTTGTCCCGCTCTTGGCAGTCGTGTTCAACCACTGGTTTCGGCAGGGGTCCATCCCCGGTCGGATCACCAGGGGCGTGATCACGCTGTTGAGAAAAGGCAAGAAGGTTGGGAGGGAACTAGACGATTACAGGCCCATAACTCTGCTAAACACAGAGTTAAAGATTTTGGCCAAGATCCTGACGAATCGCTTGCAGCTAGTTGCCGAGTCTCTGTTGGAACCGGATCAGACTTGTTCTGTGAAGGGGAGAACAATTCAGAGCAACCTGCACTTGATTCGCACGATCATAGAGGGTGTAGAAGACGACGATGAGGCCGCGCTGATCAATTTAGATCAGTCCAAGGCATTTGATAGGATTGACCATGGCTACCTGGCTGCTGTCCTGCAGGCCGCCGGATTCAAACCCGACTTCAGCCGCTGGATTAGCCTTCTGTATCGCTCCCCCAGGCTGTGGTACAGGTGAACGGGAAGCTGTCGGACGCTTTCGCGCTGTCTAGGTCGGTCCGACAGGGTTGTCCACTGTCTTCTCTCCTTTATGTCTTGGCGTTGGAGCCCCTCCTTCGCCGGCTAAGGGACGAGACGGGCAGTCCGGTCCTGCGTGGAATTGAAGTCCCTGGTGGAGCTCGAGCCAGGGTTTCCGCGTACGCCGATGACGTAACGACCTTTGTGTCCTCCCGCAGGGACATAGAGGCGGTACACCAGGCGCTTGTACGGTACGAGAAGGTGACAGGGGCCAGAATTAACTGCGACAAGTCATCCGGCTTGCGGTTAGGTGCCTGGAAGGGTGTTTCCCTCCCGGGGCCCTTCAGCTGGACGGACGGGCCGGTCAAGCTCCTCGGAGTTTGGTTCGGTCCGGACTTACAGCTGGAGAAAAACTGGTCAGAAGTACTGGCAAAGGTCGGCGCGTCGGTCAAGATTTGGCGTCGACGGGGTCTCTCCGTGAAGGGCTTGGCGGAGGTGTGTAACACATACCTCTTTCCCATGATCCTTTACCGGCTGTCAGTACTTCCCCTTTGTGACGATCATGAGAAGGCGCTCGAGCGTTTGCTATTCTCCTGTCTGTGGAGAGGACGCAAACACATGGTCGACAAAGGAGTCTGTTGCCTCCGTCCGTGTCAAGGGGGTCTGGGGATGCCACACTTGAGGAGCCACGTGCTCGCTTCAAGGTTGGCATTCCTCAGGCGCGCGTTGGAAGAAGATCGGTTGCTTGCGGGGGTAGTGAGGGACATGTTCCCTTGCCTTACCATCACGCCCCCGACCCTATGGCTGACCGTCAGGCCTTGGGTGCGACCGAAATTCCTGCTCGAATGTCTGGCGGCTTTACAGGCCATTCCACGGTCCAGTGACCTTTCACAGCCTAGGAAAATCTTCTATCGGGGATTAGTGGAGGGTGCCGTGAAGGATAAGCTGTGGAGTAAGCTCGGCATGTCGAGAGTGGAGTACCGCTCTCATTGGTCTTGGGCGCCAGGCGCGGATTGGCTCAGCAACTCTGAGTTTTCTCTGACCTGGCGATTGGCTCGGAATGGTTTGTCGCTCAATGACAAGCGTTTCGCAATGGGCCTGGCGGATTTGCCAGATTGTGAACGTTGCAACCTTGGAATTAAGGAGACGTCTGCGCACGCCTTCTTCCATTGTTCGCGCGTTCGCCCGTTGTGGGCGCGTGTCGGCGAGTTGACTGCTCGTCACGCCGCCGCGGGAGCTCGTGCTCATTGATCGCGCATACGCTGTGGACAATGTGTTGCCCCCGTACTCTGGAGTGAAGCGGATGGTGTTTCTGACGCTGCTGGCCTCGGCTAGAATGGTGATATGGACGACGCGACTGGAGGAAGTCTTGCGGGGCGGTCGTCTTTCGGATCAGGATCTAATCCGATATTTTGAGCACCAGCTCAAAATGAAGATTAGAACTGAACGGAAACGGCTGCACCCGACAGACTTTTGCGAAAGGTGGATACATGCAGCGAGCCTGGTTCGTGTGACCGGGGCTAGCCTTGATTTTCTTTTTTAGATCTGCTAATCACATCGGGGGGGATTCCTTTGGAACCCTTCCCGTGGTTAAGGTAGATATTCTTTTGTGTACCTAGTTAATGTGAGTGTATGGGTTGTCCTAGCCTGTTCCCGGCTCCAATACTTTTGTTATGATCCAGTTCGAGATCCCCTTTGTCCAGCGTTATTTTGTCCCGTTTTACTCTCGGCTGGGTCAGCCTTATATATTCCCCAGTCCAATTTATTTTAACCTGCTTCTCCATTCCCCTTTAGAAAGAGAGCTACTTGATTTTGCCTTTTAAGGCAGAATACAGTGGCCTCTTTAATTATGAGGGTGTGTTTGGGTCTTACTAACACTATGTATATGTTTTCATTTGATATTGTTTTTGTTTTGGGGATTTTTGTTTCTTCATACCCCTTCCCATCATGTCATTTCATGTATAAATTTTTAAATCTATTTTTGTATTATATTTGTAAATAGTCACAAATTTTTATGTACATTTGGGGCGTTTTGTAGGTCCCTGGTATGGTTTTTGCGGTATTTTGGTGTACGATATGTATGAGTGTTGATGGACAAATTCTTATGGTGATTGAGAAAATTGTAACGTATGTATGGGTCGTGAATCCGATTAGCTAGGTATAAGATAGAGTACTGAAGACCACCCCAAGTTTTGTTCCCCCTCCCATTTTTCGGCCTTGTGCCATAATCTTTGTAATAAAAGATAAATAAAACTAGCCATTCCCCCCCCCAGACTTTTGTTTGTGTGGTCAATGGCAGAGGATCAAAGTGTAGTATCTGTTCCATAGTGATACTTACTATTGCTTTGTTTCCTGGACAATTGTGTTCCAGCCTAAGTTTATTGCTCAGGCCCGCGCAAAAGTAGCGTGTAAACGCGAAACGCCGGAAGACAAGCGTCCGTGGTTCGGCCTCTTGGGAGGCATGGCCTCGGAAGGGCCTGGGGAAGTAGTTCCTCCCACCACGGCCTCGGTGGGAGGAAAGGAGGGGGATTGGGCATTACCGCCGCGGATTAATCCCCCTTCGACAGCAGCACCAGGATCCCCCATACCGTCCACTTCGGGGTGGACAGGAAGTAAAACCAGTAGCATAATGATAAGCAAAGATGAGAAGTATTATGAAGATATGAGAGCCAAATACGCGGAATACATCAAGGGCACAGAGCTGGTCTCTGTGCCGGAAAAGTTAGCCGAAATTGAGGCAAGAATTATCACTTTGTACGCAAAGGATTTAAAAACGCATAAGCTGGTTGGAGTATCTAGGGACATGTTTGAGGAAGCGATTAAAGCTTTAAACATTAAGGCCAGGGCCGTGGCGAGGAGGGGCAATGCCATGTGGGACGTCCTGCTGGGCACGGCCGACGAGGCGAAGCGTCTGGTCGGAGCCGTACTGGAAACTAAAACACTCCAGTTCAGCACCGAGTACATGGGTGCCAGAAAAGTAAAAATTACATTGCATGGCGTCCCCATGGACATTGATGAAGACCACGTTGGCGCCTTTTTCGCAGGATACGGAAAGGTGGCCTCAGTCTCCTCGCTGCGGTCAAAAGCTGGCATCATTACAGGTGATATGACACTGCAGGTGACTGTATCCAAAGAGAATATCGGGAAAATCCCCAACATCCTCACCTGCAGGGGACATAAGATATTTATTATAGTGGAAGGAAGGAAGCCGAGCTGTTGGGTCTGCGGGGAGGCGGACCACATCGCTAAAACGTGTCCGACGAAGAACCCGGCTCCAAGGGCCCAACCAGCGCAAACAGCTAAGCAGCAGACTATGGGACAGGAGAAGGAGGGCGCAAAGCCGGTAGCACCCCCACAAGCTCCGGTAGTAAACAAAGAGGGCGAATGGCAGGTGGTGAGCCGGAAAAAGGCGAAAACACCTTCCCCGGCAAAAGTGACGCCACCTGGCAAGTCGCTCGTAATAACAAAGGAGGCGCCCGTAAAGAAGTCTCCGCCGAAGCAGAGGAAGGAGAGAAGTCCATCCCCCCCAGAAGAACAGCAAATGGAGGTGGAGAGATCAGCTTCCCTGAAGCGAGGGAGAGATGAAGAGGAAGTAGACTGCGACAACCCAAAAAATCGGCGCAAGAGCAGGAGTGTCGAGAGGAGGAAGGTAGTAAGCAAATGTTCCTCACTGCCGGTCTCCCCCGTAAGGTGTACGTACGCCCAAAAGGCTAGGAGTCTCCCCTCGTCCCCGCGTAAGGCTTCCCAGTCCCCTGTCTTTAAACTGACCCCCCTGGCTAAATCTAGCACATCAACTCCCACTCCCTCCCCTTCTCCTACTCCCACTCCCTCTCGGGCGAAGAAAAAAAATGCCCTCCCTCGAGGGGATGCCCTGATGAAGATCAAGGATAACATCACAGAAGAGTGGTCTTCCCACAGACGAAGGCTGCTCAAGCCTTTGTTGAATTTGACCTCGGTAAAGGGTCTCTCCACAGAAGACCCGAGGAACTTTGCCCAGGCCCCAGGCGTCATCACCCTGGTAAGAAATACCGGGGGGAACCTGCGGGTCTGGGACCATATCGCAGAGGCGCAAAAACATTTTACGAATCTGATCATGGTAAAGGAAAACACACCAGAGCTAAGAAAAATGGCTAAAAATTGTTCGGGGAGGTTCCCCGTATTACTCCACCCCTGCTTATATAGGGTGGTAAAACTTATCTATCCAACGGACGTCGGCGGGATTGTCCTAGACGGACGGATTACGTCCGATATAGGTACAGGGTCCCTAGGACAGTCCGTCGGGGTCCCATCCACCAGAGATTTTTTCCCCGTATGTGATTAGAGCCGTTGTTGCATGTTTTTCTTGTTTCTCTTTTTCAGATCTAAGAAATGTCTATTAAGATAGCCAGTTTGAATGCGTATGGCCTGAGGGATCGGGGCAAGGCGGCTCGCCTGCTTCGTGACCTCTTGTCGTACGGCGTGGATGCGGCCGCGATCCAAGAGACTCACTTTGTTTGCGAAGTCGACTCGTGTGTGCTGGATGACGACTTTGTCGTTTATTCAGCATATGGGAGCCGGCGGGCCAGAGGTGTTTCTTTGCTGGTTAAGCGTACCCTGGGCGCGAGGGTTGACCTTGTCCATGTCGGTGCCGAGGGCCGGCTGATCGTGGCCGATATTGCAGTGAAAAGCAAGTCGTTCCGGCTGATTGCGGTTTATGCGCCCAATGTTCAAGGTGAGCGTGTCTCTTTCTTTCGGCTGTTGGAGCCCTTCATGGTGCATTCAACACGGCTAATCTTAGTTGGGGACTGGAATGCCATCCTAACCCCCAAATGGGATAGAGGGAGGGGCGCTAGCGGGTGGAGTGGTGATCGTAGCCTGGTCAATCTGGTCGGCGATTTTGGTCTCGTCGATAGATACCGGGTCGATCATCCGGAAGGGAGCATGTGGACGTGGACGCGTAGTTGGCCTTCTACCCGGGTATCAGCGTACCTGGATAGGATGTTAGTGAGAGAAGCCGACATAGACTTCTTAGAATGTCCAACGTTCCACTGGTTAGGCTACACGGACCACAAACTCGTTTGTGCCCGTGTGGTGTTAGATTTTAGGCCTAGGTTGGCTGGTTATTGGAAGTTCAACCAGTCCTTACTGGACAGGCGGGACTTTCGTGACCAGCTGACAAAACTAGTTCAGCGGGCGTTAATTGGGCGAGTCATTGGGAGTAAGTGGTGGGTTAGTCTTAAGGACTCCATTAGGTCTTTCGCCACCAAATATAGCCAGCGGCTCAACCTAGATAAGGCTGCGGAGGCAAAGACACTTAGAGCTAATTTCGCCCGGGCGGAGGCTGGTGGGGATTCCCTAGAGATAGCCTTAGCCAGGGAGGCCCTGGAGCGTTCGACTAGCGGGCGCTACATGGGTCAGGTAATTAGGGCTAAGTTAAGCAAGATGTCTTCCGAAGCTGTGAAAATGGGCGCGGAACTGCGCAAGGAAGAAATTCGCCGAGCCGGCGACCGGTACATTCGAGAGGTACGCGACCCGGAGGGACATCTCCTTAGGTCGACCGACGACATGTGCGAGGCATTCCGGCAGCATTTCGAACACCGATTTACCAAGGAGCCTGGTCTCCGTGACGAGGAGTTTCGCAGCTATTTGGCTGACTTTCCCCGGCTTTTGCCGGCTGAAGCGGCTAGCTGCGAAGGGGAGATTACGGAGGACGAAATCTACGTGGCTTTGAAGAAGGTCGGCAGTGGCAAGTCGCCAGGTTTGGATGGTTTGCCCTATGAATTGTACTTGAGGATGTCGCACCTTTTTGTCCCGCTCTTGGCTGTCGTGTTCAACCACTGGTTTCGGCAGGGGTCCATCCCCGGTCGGATCACCAGGGGCGTGATCACGCTGTTGAGAAAAGGCAAGAAGGTTGGGAGGGAATTAGATGATTACAGGCCCATAACTCTGCTAAACACAGAGTTAAAGATTTTGGCCAAGATCCTGACGAATCGCTTGCAGCTAGTTGCCGAGTCTCTGTTGGAACCGGATCAGACTTGTTCTGTGAAGGGGAGAACAATTCAGAGCAACCTGCACTTGATTCGCACGATCATAGAGGGTGTAGAAGACGACGATGAGGCCGCGCTGATCAATTTAGATCAGTCCAAGGCATTTGATAGGATTGACCATGGCTACCTGGCTGCTGTCCTGCAGGCCGCCGGATTCAAACCCGACTTCAGCCGCTGGATTAGCCTTCTGTATCGCTCCCCCCGGGCTGTGGTACAGGTGAACGGGGAGCTGTCGGGCGCTTTCGCGCTGGCTAGGTCGGTCCGACAGGGTTGTCCACTGTCTTCTCTCCTTTATGTCTTGGCGTTGGAGCCCCTCCTTCGCCGGCTAAGGGACGAGACGGGCAGTCCGGTCCTGCGTGGAATTGAAGTCCCTGGTGGAGCTCGAGCCAGGGTTTCCGCGTACGCCGATGACGTAACGACCTTTGTGTCCTCCCGCAGGGACATAGAGGCGGTACACCAGGCGCTTGTACGGTACGAGGTGACAGGGGCCAGAATTAACTGCGACAAGTCATCCGGCTTGCGGTTAGGTGCCTGGAAGGGTGTTTCCCTCCCGGGGCCCTTCAGCTGGACGGACGGGCCGGTCAAGCTCCTCGGAGTTTGGTTCGGTCCGGACTTACAGCTGGAGAAAAACTGGTCAGAAGTACTGGCAAAGGTCGGCGCGTCGGTCAAGATTTGGCGTCGACGGGGTCTCTCCGTGAAGGGCTTGGCGGAGGTGTGTAACACATACCTCTTTCCCATGATCCTTTACCGGCTGTCAGTACTTCCCCTTTGTGACGATCATGAGAAGGCGCTCGAGCGTTTGCTATTCTCCTGTCTGTGGAGAGGACGCAAACACATGGTCGACAAAGGAGTCTGTTGCCTCCGTCCGTGTCAAGGGGGTCTGGGGATGCCACACTTGAGGAGCCACGTGCTCGCTTCAAGGTTGGCATTCCTCAGGCGCGCGTTGGAGGAAGATCGGTTGCTTGCGGGGGTAGTGAGGGACATGTTCCCTTGCCTTACCATCACGCCCCCGACCCTATGGCTGACCGTCAGGCCTTGGGTGCGACCGAAATTCCTGCTCGAATGTCTGGCGGCTTTACAGGCCATTCCACGGTCCAGTGACCTTTCACAGCCTAGGGAAATCTTCTATCGGGGATTAGTGGAGGGTGCCGTGAAGGATAAGCTGTGGAGTAAGCTCGGCATGTCGAGAGTGGAGTACCGCTCTCATTGGTCTTGGGCGCCAGGCGCGGATTGGCTCAGCAACTCTGAGTTTTCTCTGACCTGGCGATTGGCTCGGAATGGTTTGTCGCTCAATGACAAGCGTTTCGCAATGGGCCTGGCGGATTTGCCAGATTGTGAACGTTGCAACCTTGGAATTAAGGAGACGTCTGCGCACGCCTTCTTCCATTGTTCGCGCGTTCGCCCGTTGTGGGCGCGTGTCGGCGAGTTGACTGCTCGTATCGCGCCGCGGGAGCTCGTGCTCATTGATCGCGCATACGCTGTGGACAATGTGTTGCCCCCGTACTCTGGAGTGAAGCGGATGGTGTTTCTGACGCTGCTGGCCTCGGCTAGAATGGTGATATGGACGACGCGACTGGAGGAAGTCTTGCGGGGCGGTCGTCTTTCGGATCAGGATCTAATCCGATATTTTGAGCACCAGCTCAAAATGAAGATTAGAACTGAACGGAAACGGCTGCACCCGACAGACTTTTGCGAAAGGTGGATACATGCAGCGAGCCTGGTTCGTGTGACCGGGGCTAGCCTTGATTTTCTTTTTTAGATCTGCTAATCACATCGGGGGGGATTCCTTTGGAACCCTTCCCGTGGTTAAGGTAGAAATTCTTTTTGTGTACCTAGTTAATGTGAGTGTATGGGTTGTCCTAGCCTGTTCCCGGCTCCAATACTTTTGTTATGATCCAGTTCGAGATCCCCTTTGTCCTTCGTTATTTTGTCCCGTTTCATTCTCGGCTGGGTCAGCCTTATATATTCCCCAGTCCAATTTATTTTTTAAACCTGCTTCTCCATTCCCCTTTAGAAAGAGAGCTACTTGATTTTGCCTTTTAAGACAGAATACAGTGGCCTCTTTAATTATGAGGGTGTGTTTGGGTCTTACTAACACTATGTATATGTTTTCATTTGATATTGTTTTTGTTTTGGGGATTTTTTGTTTCTTCATACCCCCTTCCCATCATGTCATTTCATGCACACATTTTTAAAGCTATTTTTGTATTATATTTGTAAATAGTCACAAATTTTTATGTACATTTGGGGCGTTTTGTAGGTCCCTGGTATGGTTTTTGCGGTATTTTGGTGTATGATATGTATGAGTGTTGATGGACAAATTCTTATGGTGATTGAGAAAATTGTAACGTATGTATGGGTCGTGAATCTGATTAGCTAGGTATAGGATAGAGTTACTGAAGACCACCCCAAGTTTTGTTCCCCCTCCCATTTTTCGGCCTTGTGCCATAATCTTTTGTAAAATAAAGATAAATAAAACTAGCCATTCCCTCCCAATCTTGTGTTGTGTGGTCAATGGCAAAGGATCAAAGTGTAGTATCTGTTCCATAGTGATACCTACTAGCACTTTGTTTCCTGGACAATTGTGTTCCAGCCTAAGTTTATTGCTCAGGCCCGCGCAAAAGTAGCGTGTAAACGCGAAACGCCGGAAGACAAGCGTCCGTGGTTCGGCCTCTTGGGAGGCATGGCCTCGGAAGGGCCTGGGGAAGTAGTTCCTCCCACCACGGCCTCGGTGGGAGGAAAGGAGGGTGACTGGCAACTACCGCCACGGGAGTCACCCTCCGTAGCAGCAGCAGCATCCCCCAAACCATCGACCTCGGGGTGGACAGGGGGAAAGATCGTCTTGAAGGATGAAAAGTTCTACGAGGAAATGAAAGAAAAATATGCGCAGTACATTAAGGGAACTGAGCTAGTCTCGGTTCCGGAACAACTAGCGCAAATTGAAGTGCGTATTATTACGCTTATAACAAAAGACATAAAGACTCACAGATTGATAGGAGTGACTAGAGAGGCTTTTGAAGAAGCGATTTCTACACTGAAGCTAAATGCTAGGGCCGTGGCGAGGAGGAGCAATGCCATGTGGGACGTCCTGCTGGCCTCAGCGGACGAAGCCAAAAGACTGATAGGTGTAGTTCTGGAGACAAAAACGCTCCAACTACATACTGAATATATGGGGACCAAAAAAATCAAGGTTACCCTGCATGGCGTCCCCATGGACATTGCAGAGGACCACATAGGTGCCTTTTTCGCCAATTATGGAAAGGTGGCCTGTGTTTCCTCGCTGCGGTCCAAAGCCGGTATCTTAACAGGCGACATGACCCTGCAGGTGACTATAACGAAGGAAAACATTCCCAAAATTCCTAACATCCTCACCTGCAGGGGTCGTGTAATATTTATTATAGTGGAGGGCAGGAAGCCGTGCTGTTGGGTCTGCGGGGCGGCGGAACATGTAGCAAAAACCTGCCCCACCAAGAATCCTGCCCCAAAGGCCCAACCAGCCAAGCAGCCACAGCAGGAGCAAGGAAAACCGAAGACGGCATCACCAGCACCGGCTCCAGCTGCCAACAAGGACGGCGAGTGGCAGGTGGTAGGCAGGAAGAAGAATAAAACACCATCCCCGGCGAAGGTGCCGCCACCTGCCAAAACGCCGGCTAAGATGAAGGAGACCCCGGTGAAGGAAACCCCGGTGAAGAGGTCGCCAGTCCAACCGGAAAGGGGTTCCCAAAAGGAAAAGAGCCCCTCGCCTAGTATGGAGATGGAGGTGGAAAGGGCAGCGTCTCTCAAACGTGGGAGAGACGAGGAAGCGGAGGAAGAACACGACAGCCCAAAGTCTCGGCGGAGAAGCAGGAGCAGAGAGAGAAGAGTACGGAAGGAGAAATGTTCGTCTCTACCGGTGTCCCCCGTGAGAAAGACTTATGCGGACAAGGCAAGAAGCCTTCCCGCTTCCCCGCTTAAAGCTTCCCAGTCCCCAGTTTTTAAACTGACCCCCTTGGCAAAAGCTAGTGCCATAACTCCTACTCCCTCCCCTTCTCCTACTCCCACCCCCTCTCGGGCCAAGAAAAAAAATGCCCTCCCGCGTGGGGATGCCCTGATGAAAGTTCCAGAAAATATTTCGGAGGAGTGGTCTTCGCAGCGACGAAGGCTACTGAAGCCTCTTTTAAAATTGACCTCTGTGAAGGGTCTCTCTACGGAAGACCCGAGGAACTTTGCCCAGGCCCCAGGTGTCATCACCCTGGTTAGGAATACCGGGGGGAACCTGCGGGTCTGGGACCACATCGCAGAGGTCCAGAAGCATTATACCAAATTAAATATGGTCAAAGAACATTCACCAGAGCTAAGAAAAATGGCTAAAAATTGTTCGGGGAGGTTCCCCATTTTACTCCACCCCTGTTTATATAGGGTGGTAAAACTTATTTATCCAACGGACGTCGGCGGGATTGTCCTAGACGGACGGATTACGTCCGATATAGGTACAGGGTCCCTAGGACAGTCCGTCGGGGTCCCATCCACCAGAGATTTTTTCCCCGTATGTGATTAGAGCCGTTGTTGCATGTTTTTCTTGTTCTCATTTTCAGGCCTAAGAAATGTCTATCAAGATAGCCAGTTTGAATGCGTATGGCCTGAGGGATCGGGGCAAGGCGGCTCGCCTGCTTCGTGACCTCTTGTCGTACGGCGTGGATGTGGCCGCGATCCAAGAGACTCACTTTGTTTGCGAAGTCGACTCGTGTGTGCTGTCTAGCGACTTTGTCGTTTATTCAGCATATGGGAGCCGGCGGGCCAGAGGTGTTTCTTTGCTGGTTAAGCGTACCCTGGACGCGAGGGTTGACCTTGTCCATGTCGGTGCCGAGGGCCGGCTGATCGTGGCCGATATTGCAGTGAAAAGCAAGTCGTTCCGGCTGATTGCGGTTTATGCGCCCAATGTTCAAGGTGAGCGTGTCTCTTTCTTTCGGCTGTTGGAGCCCTTCATGGTGCATTCAACACGGCTAATCTTAGTTGGGGACTGGAATGCCATCCTAACCCCCAAATGGGATAGAGGGAGGGGCGCTAGCGGGTGGAGTGGTGATCGTAGCCTGGTCAATCTGGTCGGCGATTTTGGTCTCGTCGATAGATACCGGGTCGATCATCCGGAAGGGAGCATGTGGACGTGGACGCGTAGTTGGCCTTCTACCCGGGTATCAGCGTACCTGGATAGGATGTTAGTGAGAGAAGCCGACATAGACTTCTTAGAATGTCCAACGTTCCACTGGTTAGGCTACACGGACCACAAACTCGTTTGTGCCCGTGTGGTGTTAGATTTTAGGCCTAGGTTGGCTGGTTATTGGAAGTTCAACCAGTCCTTACTGGACAGGCGGGACTTTCGTGACCAGCTGACAAAACTAGTTCAGCGGGCGTTAATTGGGCGAGTCATTGGGAGTAAGTGGTGGGTTAGTCTTAAGGACTCCATTAGGTCTTTCGCCACCAAATATAGCCAGCGGCTCAACCTAGATAAGGCTGCGGAGGCAAAGACACTTAGAGCTAATTTCGCCCGGGCGGAGGCTGGTGGGGATTCCCTAGAGATAGCCTTAGCCAGGGAGGCCCTGGAGCGTTCGACTAGCGGGCGCTACATGGGTCAGGTAATTAGGGCTAAGTTAAGCAAGATGTCTTCCGAAGCTGTGAAAATGGGCGCGGAACTGCGCAAGGAAGAAATTCGCCGAGCCGGCGACCGGTACATTCGAGAGGTACGCGACCCGGAGGGACATCTCCTTAGGTCGACCGACGACATGTGCGAGGCGTTCCGGCAGCATTTCGAACACCGATTTACCAAGGAGCCTGGTCTCCGTGACGAGGAGTTTCGCAGCTATTTGGCTGACTTTCCCCGGCTTTTGCCGGCTGAAGCGGCTAGCTGCGAAGGGGAGATTACGGAGGACGAAATCTACGTGGCTTTGAAGAAGGTCGGCAGTGGCAAGTCGCCAGGTTTGGATGGTTTGCCCTATGAATTGTACTTGAGGATGTCGCACCTTTTTGTCCCGCTCTTGGCTGTCGTGTTCAACCACTGGTTTCGGCAGGGGTCCATCCCCGGTCGGATCACCAGGGGCGTGATCACGCTGTTGAGAAAAGGCAAGAAGGTTGGGAGGGAATTAGATGATTACAGGCCCATAACTCTGCTAAACACAGAGTTAAGGATTTTGGCCAAGATCCTGACGAATCGCTTGCAGCTAGTTGCCGAGTCTCTGTTGGAACCGGATCAGACTTGTTCTGTGAAGGGGAGAACAATTCAGAGCAACCTGCACTTGATTCGCACGATCATAGAGGGTGTAGAAGACGACGATGAGGCCGCGCTGATCAATTTAGATCAGTCCAAGGCATTTGATAGGATTGACCATGGCTACCTGGCTGCTGTCCTGCAGGCCGCCGGATTCAAACCCGACTTCAGCCGCTGGATTAGCCTTCTGTATCGCTCCCCCCAGGCTGTGGTACAGGTGAACGGGAAGCTGTCGGGCGCTTTCGCGCTGTCTAGGTCGGTCCGACAGGGTTGTCCACTGTCTTCTCTCCTTTATGTCTTGGCGTTGGAGCCCCTCCTTCGCCGGCTAAGGGACGAGACGGGCAGTCCGGTCCTGCGTGGAATTGAAGTCCCTGGTGGAGCTCGAGCCAGGGTTTCCGCGTACGCCGATGACGTAACGACCTTTGTGTCCTCCCGCAGGGACATAGAGGCGGTACACCAGGCGCTTGTACGGTACGAGAAGGTGACAGGGGCCAGAATTAACTGCGACAAGTCATCCGGCTTGCGGTTAGGTGCCTGGAAGGGTGTTTCCCTCCCGGGGCCCTTCAGCTGGACGGACGGGCCGGTCAAGCTCCTCGGAGTTTGGTTCGGTCCGGACTTACAGCTGGAGAAAAACTGGTCAGAAGTACTGGCAAAGGTCGGCGCGTCGGTCAAGATTTGGCGTCGACGGGGTCTCTCCGTGAAGGGCTTGGCGGAGGTGTGTAACACATACCTCTTTCCCATGATCCTTTACCGGCTGTCAGTACTTCCCCTTTGTGACGATCATGAGAAGGCGCTCGAGCGTTTGCTATTCTCCTGTCTGTGGAGAGGACGCAAACACATGGTCGACAAAGGAGTCTGTTGCCTCCGTCCGTGTCAAGGGGGTCTGGGGATGCCACACTTGAGGAGCCACGTGCTCGCTTCAAGGTTGGCATTCCTCAGGCGCGCGTTGGAGGAAGATCGGTTGCTTGCGGGGGTAGTGAGGGACATGTTCCCTTGCCTTTCCATCACGCCCCCGACCCTATGGCTGACCGTCAGGCCTTGGGTGCGACCGAAATTCCTGCTCGAATGTCTGGCGGCTTTACAGGCCATTCCACGGTCCAGTGACCTTTCACAGCCTAGGAAAATCTTCTATCGGGGATTAGTGGAGGGCGCCGTGAAGGATAAGCTGTGGAGTAAGCTCGGCATGTCGAGAGTGGAGTACCGCTCTCATTGGTCTTGGGCGCCAGGTGCGGACTGGCTCAGCAACTCTGAGTTTTCTCTGACCTGGCGATTGGCTCGGAATGGTTTGTCTCTCAATGACAAGCGTTTCGCAATGGGCCTGGCAGATTTGCCAGATTGTGAACGTTGCAACCTTGGAATTAAGGAGACGTCTGCGCACGCCTTCTTCCATTGTTCGCGCGTTCGCCCGTTGTGGGCGCGTGTCGGCGAGTTGACTGCTCGTATCGCGCCGCGGGAGCTCGTGCTCATTGATCGCGCATACGCTGTGGACAATGTGTTGCCCCGGTACTCTGAAGTGAAGCGGATGGTGTTTCTGACGCTGCTGGCCTCGGCTAGAATGGTGATATGGACGACGCGACTGGAGGAAGTCTTGCGGGGCGGTCGTCTTTCGGATCAGGATCTAATCCGATATTTTGAGCACCAGCTCAAAATGAAGATTAGAACTGAACGGAAACGGCTGCACCCGACAGACTTTTGCGAAAGGTGGATACATGCAGCGAGCCTGGTTCGTGTGACCGGGGCTAGCCTTGATTTTCTTTTTTAGATCTGCTAATCACATCGGGGGGGATTCCTTTGGAACCCTTCCCGTGGTTAAGGTAGAAATTCTTTTGTGTACCTAGTTAATGTGAGTGTATGGGTTGTCCTAGCCTGTTCCCGGCTCCAATGCTTTTGTTATGATCCAGTTCGAGATCCCCTTTGTCCTTCGTTATTTTGTCCCGTTTCATTCTCGGCTGGGTCAGCCTTATATATTCTCCAGTCCCATTTATTTTGTACCCGGCTTCTCCATTCCCCTTAGAAAGAGAGCTTATTGATTCTGTCCGTTTTAAGGCAGAATACAGCGGCCTCTTTATTTATGTGGGTGTGTTTGGGTCTTACTAACACTATGTATATGTATTCATTTGGAATTGTTTTTGTTTTGGGGATTTTTTGTTTCTTCATACCCCCTTCCCATCATGTCATTTCATGTATAAAGTTTTAAATTTATTTTTGTAAAATATTGTAAATACTGTAAAAATCACAAATTTTTATGTACATTTGGGGCGTTTTGTAGGTCTCCGGTATGTTTTTGTGGTATTTTGGTGCTTGATAAGTCTGAGGGTTGATGGACAAATTCTTATGGTGAATGAGAATTATTGTAACGTATGTATGGGTCGCGAATCGGATTAGCTAGATATAGGATAGAGTATCTGTAGACCAACCCGAGTTTTGTTCCCCCTCCCCATTTTCGGCCTTGAGCCATAATTTTGTAATTTCGCAAAATAAATATATCCTACCAGACTTTTGTTTGCGTGGTCATTTGGCAAAGATCAAAGTGTAGTATCTGTTCCTTCGTGATATTTACTAGCGCTTTGGTTGTGGCAACTGTTTTCCAGCCTGAGTTTATTGCTCAGGTTTGAGTAAAAGTAGCGTCCTTCGGGATTCGAAACACCGGAAGCAGTTGTCAGGTGTTCGGCCTCTTGGGAGGCAATGGCCTCCGATGGGCCAGAGGAGAGTGTTCCCCCCACCACGGCCTCGGTGGGAGGGAAGGAGGGTGACTGGCAACTACCGCCACGGGAGTCGCCCTCCGTAGCAGTACCAGGACCAGCAGCAGGACCCGGACCGGTACCAGCAGCAGTGCCAGCCTCCCCCAAACCTTCTACCTCTGGGTGGAAAGGAGGCAAAATTTCGCTGAAGGGGGAAGAATACTACGAGAGGATGCAACAAGAGTATTCCGACTACATCAAGGGGACGGAGCTGGTTTCGGTGCCGGAACAGTTGGCACAGATCGAAGCCAGAATAATAACTTTGATTACAAAGGACCTTAAAACTCGGAAATTGATTGGCGTCCCCAGGGATACGTTCGAAGAAGGACTGCAAGCACTGAAGATCAAAGCCAGGGCCGTAGCGAGGAGAAGCAATGCCATGTGGGACGTCCTGCTTGGCTCTGCAGATGAAGCCAGGCGCTTAGTAGGTGTGGTCCTGGAGACCAAAACACTCCAGTTCCATACAGAATATATGGGTGCGAGAAAGCTAAAAATCACCCTGCATGGCGTCCCCATGGACATTGCAGAGGACCACGTCGGCGCCTTTTTTGCGCAGTATGGAAAGGTGGCCGAAGTCTCCTCGCTACGGTCTAAAGCTGGATTTTACATTGGCGATATGACCCTGCAGGTGACTTTAAACAAGGAAATCATTGCCAAGATCCCTAACATCCTCACCTGCAGGGGTCGGGCAATATTCGTGATTGTCGAAGGCAGAAAGCCGTGTTGTTGGGTCTGCGGGGCGGCGGATCACGTCGCAAAGACATGTCCGACTAAGAATCCGGCCCCAAAGGCCCAACCAGCCAAGCAGCAACAAGGAGAACAGGCAGGCGGAAAGGGAACTGCGAAGCCAACTTCGCCAACACCAGCTTCATCAACACCAGCACCGGCAGTCGATAAGGAAGGCGATTGGCAGGTGGTGGGAAGGAAGAAGGCAAAAACGCCTTCTCCGGCGAAGGTGCCGGTGAAGGTGCCACCTCCTGCCAAGGCGCCGGCAAAACAAAAGGAGTCGCCGGCAAAACAGAAGGAGTCCCCGGCGAAGAGCTCGCCTGCCAAACAAACGAACAAACAAGAAAAGAAGAGGAGTTCCTCCCCCAAAAAGGATGAGGAAATGGAGGTTGAAAGGTCGGCGTCCTTGAAGCGAGGGAGAGAGGAGGAAGATGAGCAGCACGATAAATTGAAGAGCCGACGGAGGAGTAGGAGCGGCGAGAAAAGGAAACATACAGACAGATGCTCATCGCTGCCGGTTTCCCCGATAAGGTGCACGTATGCACAAAAAGCAAGAAGTCTTCCCTCTTCCCCGCAGAAAGCTTCCCAGTCCCCAGCCTTTGAATTGACCCCCCTGAAGAAATCCACTACTCCCACTCCCTCCCTTTCTCCTATTCCCACTCCCACTCGGGCGAAAAAGAATAATGCCCTCCCCCATGGTGATGCCCTTATGAGGGTCAATGAGAACGTTTCAGAGGCGAAAGCTTTTGAAACCACTCCTAAAGCTCACCTCGGTCAACGGACTTTCCACAGAGGACCCGATGAACTTTGCCCAGGCCCCAGGAGTCATTACCCTGGTACGGAATACCGGGGGTAACCTGCGGGTCTGGGACCATATTGCCGAAGTGAAAAGGCATTATCCAAAGCTAAGGATGGTACAGGAAGGCACCCCGGAATTGAAAAAAATGGCTAAAAACTGTGCTGGGAGGTTCCCGGTTTTGCTCCACCCCTGCTTATATAGGGTGGTAAAACTAAACTACCCCACGGACGTCGGCGGCATTGTGCTAGACGGACGGATTACGTCCGATGTAGGAACAGGGTCCCTAGGACAGTCCGTCGGGGTCCCATCCACCAGAGATTTTTTCCCCGTATGTGATTAGAGCCGTTGTTGCATGTTTTTCTTGTTCTCTTTTTCAGATCTAAGAAATGTCTATTAAGATAGCCAGTTTGAATGCGTATGGCCTGAGGGATCGGGGCAAGGCGGCTCGCCTGCTTCGTGACCTCTTGTCCTTCGGCGTGGATGTGGCCGCGATCCAAGAGACTCACTTTGTTTGCGAAGTCGACTCGTGTGTGCTGTCTAACGACTTTGTCGTCTATTCAGCATATGGGAGCCGGCATGCCAGAGGTGTTTCTTTGCTGGTCAAGCGTACCCTGGACGCGAGGATTGACCTTGTCCATGTCGGTGCCGAGGGCCGGCTGATCGTGGCCGATATTGCAGTGAAAAGCAAGTCGTTCCGGCTGATTGTGGTTTATGCGCCCAATGTTCAAGGTGAGCGAGTCTCTTTCTTTCGGCTGTTGGAGCCCTTCATGGTGGATTCAACACGGCTAATCTTAGTTGGGGACTGGAATGCCATCCTAACCCCCAAATGGGATAGAGGAAGGGGCGCTAGCGGGAGGAGTGGTGATCGTAGCCTGGTTGATCTGATCGGCGAATTTGGTCTCGTCGATAGATACCGGGTCGATCATCCGGATGGGAGCATGTGGACGTGGGCGCTTAATTGGCCTTCTACCCGGGTATCCGCGTACCTGGATAGGATGTTAGTGAGAGTGGCCGACATAGACTTCTTAGAATGTCCAACGTTCCACTGGTTAGGCTACTCGGACCACAAACTCGTTTGTGCCCGGGTGGTGTTAGAATTTAGGCCTAGGTTGGCTGGTTATTGGAAGTTCAATCAGTCCTTACTGGACAGGCGGGACTTTCGTGACCAGCTGACTAGAGTAGTTCAGCGGGCGTTAATTGGGCGAGTCATTGGGAGTAAGTGGTGGGTTAGTCTTAAGGATAGCATTAGGTCTTTCGCCACCCAATACAGCCAACGGCTCAACCTAGATAAGGCTGCGAAGGCAAAGACACTTAGATCTAATTTCTCCCGGGCGGAGGCTGGTGGGGATCCCCTAGAAATAGCCGTAGCCAGGGAGGCCCTGGAGCGTTCGACTAGCGGGCGCTACATGGGCCAGGTAATTAGACATAAGTTAAGCAAGATGTCTTCCGAAGCTGTGAACATGGACGCAAAACTGCGCAAGGAAGAAAT
This sequence comes from Ascarosepion bandense, assembly GCA_037127315.1. Taxonomy (NCBI): domain Eukaryota; kingdom Metazoa; phylum Mollusca; class Cephalopoda; order Sepiida; family Sepiidae; genus Ascarosepion; species Ascarosepion bandense. The sequence continues at coordinate 113,804 of JBBBDQ010029521.1, read as the reverse complement.
TCGCCGAGCCGGCGACCGGTACATTCGAGAGGTGCGCGACCAGGAGGGACATCTCCTTGGGTCCACTGACGAAATGTGCGAGGCGTTCCGGCAGCATTTCGAGCACCGTTTTGCCGGGGAGCCTGGTCTCCGCGACGAGGAGTTTCGCGGCTGTTTGGCTGACTTTCCCCGGCTTTTGCCGGCTGAGGCGGCTGGCTGCGGGGGGGAGATTACGGAGCACGGGGTCTGCGCGGCTTTGAAGAAGGTCGGCAGTGGCAAGTCGCCAGGTTTGGATGGTTTGCCCTATGAATTGTACTTGAGGATGTCGCACCTTTTTGTCCCGATCTTGGCTGTCGTGTTCAACCACTGGTTTCGGCAGGGGTCCATCCCCGGTCGGATTACCAGGGGCATGATCACGCTGTTGAGAAAAGGCAAGAAGGTTGGGAGGGAATTAGATGATTACAGGCCCATAACTCTGCTAAACACAGAGTTAAAGATTTTGGCCAAGATCCTGACGAATCGCTTGCAGATTCTCTGTTGGAACCGGATCAGACTTGTTCTGTGAAGGGACGAACAATTCAGAGCAACCTGCACTTGATTCGCACGATCATAGAGGGTGTAGAAGACGACGATGAGGCCGCGCTGATCAATTTGGATCAGTCCAAGGCATTTGATAGGAGTGACCATGGCTACCTGGCGGCTGTCCTGCAGGCCGCCGGATTCAAACCCGACTTCAGCCGCTGGATTAGCCTTCTGTATCGCTCCCCCAAGGCTGTGGTACAGGTGAACGGGAAGCTGTCGGGCGCTTTCGCGCTGTCTAGGTCGGTCCGACAGGGTTGTCCACTGTCGTCTCTCCTTTACGTCCTGGCGTTGGAGCCGCTACTTCGCCGGCTAAGGGACGAGACGTGCAGTCCGGTCCTGCGTGGAATTGCTGTCCCTGGTGGAGCTCGAGCCAGGGTTTCCGCGTACGCCGATGACGTAACGACCTTTGTGTCCTCCCGCAGGGACATAGAGGCGGTACAGCAGGCGCTTGAACGGTACGAGAAGGTGACAGGGGCCAGAATTAACTGCGACAAGTCATCCGGCTTGCGGTTAGGTGCCTGGAAGGGTGTTTCCCTCCCGGGGCCCTTCAGCTGGACGGACGGGCCGGTCAAAATCCTCGGAATTTGGTTCGGTCCGGACTTACAGTTGGAGAAAAACTGGTCAGAAATACTGGCAAAGGTCGGCGCGTCGGTCAAGACTTGGCGTCGACGGAGTCTCTCCGTGAAGGGCTTGGCGGAGGTGTGTAACACATACCTCTTTCCCATGATCCTTTACCGGCTGTCAGTACTTCCCCTTTGTGACGATCATGAGAAGGCGCTCGAGCGTTTGCTATTCTCCTGTCTGTGGAGAGGACGCAAACACATGGTCGACAAAGGAGTCTGTTGCCTCCGTCCGTGTCATGGGGGTCTGGGGATGCCACACTTGAGGAGCCATGTGCTCGCTTCGAGGTTGGCATTTCTCAGGCGCGCGTTGGAGGAAGATCGGTTGCTTGCGGGGGTAGTGAGGGACATGTTCCCTTGCCTTACTATCACTCCCCCGACCCTATGGCTGACCGTCAGGCCTTGGGTGCGACCGAAATTCCTGCTCGAATGTCTGGCGGCCTTGCAGGCCATTCCACGGTCCAGTGACCTTTCACAGCCTAGGAGAATCTTCTATCGGGGATTAGTGGAGGGTGCCGTGAAGGATAAGCTGTGGAGTAAGCTCGGCATGTCGAGAGTGGAGTACCGCTCTCATTGGTCTTGGGCGCCAGGTGCGGATTGGCTCAGCAACTCTGAGTTTTCTCTGACCTGGCGATTGGCTCGGAATGGTTTGTCGCTCAATGACAAGCGTTTCGCAATGGGCCTGGCGGATTTGCCAGATTGTGAGCGTTGCAACCTTGGAATTAAGGAGACGTCTTCGCACGCCTTCTTCCATTGTTCGCGCGTTCGCCCGTTGTGGGAGCATGTCGGCGAGTTTACTGCTCGTATCGCGCCGCGGGAGCTTGTGCTCATTGATCGCGCATACGCTGTGGACAATGTGTCGCCCCCGTACTCTGGAGTGAAGCGGATGGTGTTTCTGTCGCTACTGGCCACGGCTAGAATGGTGATTTGGATGACGCGTCTGGAGGAAGTCTTGCGGGGAGGCCGTCTTTCGGATCAGGATCTAATCCGATATTTTGAGCACCAGCTCAAAATGAAGATTAGAACTGAACGGAAACGGCTGCACCCGACAGAGTTCAGCGAAAGGTGGATACATGCAGCGAGCCTGGTTCGCGTGACCGGGGCTAGCCTTGATTTTCTCTTTTAGATCTGCTAGTCGCATCGGGGTGGATTCCTGTGGAACCCCTCCCGCGGTTAAGGTAAGAATTCTTTTGTATACCTAGTTAATGTGAGTGATTGTGTTTGTCCCGGCCTGTTCCCGGCTCCATTGCTTTTGTTATAATCCAGTTCGAGATCCCCATTGTCCATTGTTATTTTGTCCCGTTTCATTCTCGGCTGGGTCAGCCTTATATATTCTCCAGTCCAATTTATTTTGTACCCGGCTTCTCCATTCCCCTTAGAAAGAGAGCCTCTTGATTTTGTCTTCCAAGGCAGAATACAGCGGCCTCTTTAATTACGAGGGTGTGTTTGGGTCTTACTAACACTATGTATATGTATTGATTTGAAATTGTTTTTGTTTTGGGGATTTTTGTTTCTTCTTACCCCCCTCCCATCATGTCATTTCATGCAATAGTTTTAAAGTTATTTTTGTAATTTATTGTACAAACCACAAATTTTTATGTGCATTTGGGGCGTTTTTGTAGGTCCCCGGTATGTTTTTGCGGTATTTTGGTGCATGATAAGTATGAGTGTTGATGGACAAATTTTTATGGTGAATGAGAACCATTGTAACGCATGTATGGGTCGTGATTCTGATTAGCTAGGTATAGGATAGAGTACGGTAGACCAACCCGAGTTTTGTTCCCCCTCCCATCTTTCGGCCTTGAGCCACAATTCTTGTATAAAGAATAAATAAAACTAGCCATTTCTTACCCCAGAACGGCTTCCGTGGACTTTTGACTCGGATCAAAGTGTAGTATCTGTTCCAGCACAAGGTAATCCATTTTTGCTCTTTCGCTCTCTCTCTGCTTTAGGCTGTCCTTTCGGTAGCAGCTGTCCCACCCGAGTTCATTGCTCGGGCCGAGTGTTCCGCCAGGCGGTTTCTGGTACGGAGCGGAACACCGAGGCAGTTGTCTGCTGTAGGTTGTCCTGGTCTGTGGCCCCTGTCCCACCCGAGTTCATTGCTCGGGCCGAGTGTTCCGCCAGGCGGTATCTGGTACGGAGCGGAACACCGGGGCAGTCGACTGCAGGCAGGCAACACCCTCTTCCGCCTCCTCGGAGGTGATGGCCTCTCAAAGGCCAGCGTCGCCCCCTCCCTCCCACCACGGACTCGGTGGGAGGGAAAGAAGGGGATTGGCAGCTGCGCGACGCCGACGACGCCGACGTCATAGCACTCACTATGACGGAGTGGGAGAAGACGCTGTTCGGATCTCCCACACCAGCAGCAGCAGCAACCAACCCAGCAGCAGCAACCAACCCAGCAGCAGCAACTGCACCTGCAGTAGCAACCAACCCAGCAGCAGCAACTAAACGTGCAGCAGCAACCAAACCTGCAGCAACGACCAAACCAGCAGCTTCACCCCCACCAGCTTCGCCCGGCCCAGCACCACCCACGGCCTGGAACGACAAACGCAGGGACGGCAAGCTGAAGAAGGGGGAGGAGTACTACCTGAAGCTTCGAGAGAACTACGCCAGCTACATCTCCAAGACGGAGCTGCTCTCTGTCCCCGACACCCTGGCCAGCGTGGAGCCGAGAATAATCTCGCTCGTCACGAAGGACCCCAAGACGCTGAAGCTTGTCGGGGTGAACCGAGACACCATCGAGGAAAGCATTCGGGCCCTCAACATAAAGGCGAAGGCAGTGGCCAAGAGGAGTCATGCGATGTGGGACGTCCTCCTGGCGACAGCGGAAGAGGCAAAGCAGCTAGCAGGCACAACTATGCAAACCAAAACGCTGTGCCTGCAAACGGAGTACATGGGGACAAAGAAGGCAAAGGTCGCCCTGCACGGCGTCCCCTTGCACATTTCGGAGGACCACCTGGGAGCCTTCTTCTCCCAATACAGCCGTGTGGCGCAAGTGTCTGCCATTCTCTCCAAGTCCGGTTACAGGACTGGAGATTTCGAACTGCAGGTGACGGTGACTCACAAGGAATTCGACAACATACCGAACATCATCACCTGCAAAAAGCGCTCCATCTACGTCATGGTGGAGGGCAGGAAACCGTGCTGTTGGGCATGCGGCCAAACCAAACACATGGCGAAGGCGTGCCCAACAAGGAACCCGGCCACGAAAGAACCACAGAAGGAGCAGCAGCTAAAGGAGACAACAAATGAAACAGCCAAAGAAGCTCCCAAAATGACCAAGTCCGCTAAGGACGGAGAGTGGCAGACGGTGGGTAAGAGGGGCAAAGTGCAGCTTACTTCACCAACTACACCACCAACTGCGGAAAAGAAGCCCTCTCCAAAAACAACACCAGCGGCCACTAAGGACACTACGCCCCTCAAAGGGCAACAAGCAAAAAGGCATCAGGAGCCCACGGAGTCGTCACGCTCTTCCTCGCTCAAGCGAGGAAGAGAGGAGGAGGAGGAGGTTACCCGAGGCAAAACCAAGGCGCCCCGCAAAAGCAGGAGCGCGGAAAGAGAGCAGAGAGCAGCGTCGGCCCCCACCACCCCCGCAAAAAGAACTTACGCGAACAAGGCGAGGAGCTACCCGCCGTCCCCACAGAGACCCCCCCAGCCCCCTGTGTTTCAGCTGACGCCCCTGAAATCCCTGACTTCTCAAAGTCTGCCCACCTCCCCCAACAAACCTACCCAGCCCCCCACGGAACTCGCGACTCCGACTACACCTCACACCCCGTCCCCTGCACCTGAACCCACACCCCCCACTCGCAAAAGTGAAAAAAAAGTGGAAGAGGATACGTACAAGCAGTACGGCGCGCAGAGACGCTCGCTGTTGAAGTCACTCTTCAAACTGAAGGAGGTGGACAACCTCTCGACGGAGAACCCAAAGAACTTTTCCCAGGCCCCAGGCGTCATTGCCCTTGTGCGGTGCACAGGGGGAAATCTGAGGGTCTGGGAGCACATCGAGAGGGTCGAAGAACAATACCCAACAATCAACATGTGCATCCGGAACACGCCGGAGCTGAGAAAAATGAAAAAACTGTGCACAGGGAGGGTCCCCGTTTTGATCCACCCCTGCTTGTATAGGACGCTAAAACTAACGTACCCCACGGACGTTGGCGGCATTGTCTCTGGCGGACGGATTACGTCCGACGTTGGTACAGGCTCCCTGGGACAATCCGTCGGGGTCCTAACTGCCAGGGATTTCCGACCGGTATGCGACTAAGTGGATTTACCTCTTCAGATCTGAATCATGTCTATCAAGCTGGCTACTGTGAATGCGAATGGCCTGAGGGATCGGGGTGAGGCGTCCCGCCTGCTTCGTGACCTCTTGTCGTTCGGTGTGGATGTTGCCGCGATCCAAGAGACGCACTTTGTTTGCGACGTCGATGCCTGTGTGCTGGCGAACGACTTTGTCGTTTATTCAACATATGGGAACCGGCAAGCCAGAGGTGTTTCTTTGCTGGTGAAGCGTACCCTGGATGCGAGGGTCGACCTTGTCCATCACGGTGCCGAGGGCCGGCTGATCGTCGCCGATATTGCAGTGAACAGCAAATCGTTTCGTCTGATCGTGGTGTATGCGCCCAACGAACAAGGTGAGCGAGTTGATTTTTTCCGTCTGTTAGGGCCCTTCCTAGTCGATTCCAAGCGACTAGTTCTAGTGGGGGACTGGAATGCCGTCCTGGACCCCAAGCTGGATAAAGGGTGGGGCGCTAGCGGGAGGCGTGGTGATCGCAGCCTGGTTGATCTGATCGGCGATTATGGTCTTGTCGATAGATACCGGGTCGATCATCCGGCCGGGAGCATGTGGACGTGGGCGCATAGTTGGCCCTCTACCAAGGTGGTTAGCTACCTTGACAGAGTGTTAGTGAGAGAAGCCGACATAGACTTCTTAGAATGCCCGACGTTCCACTGGTTAGGCTACTCGGACCACAAACTCGTTTGTGCCCGGGTGGTGTTAGACTTTAGGCCTAGGATGGCTGGCTACTGGAAGTTCAACCAGTCCTTGCTGGACAGGCGGGACTTTCAGCGCCAGCTCATCAGCGTAGTTCAGCGGGCGTTAACTGGGCGAGTCATTGGGAATAAGTGGTGGGCTAGACTTAAGGATAGCATTAGGTCTTTCGCCACTCAATACAGCCAGCGGCTCAACCTAGATAAGGCTAAGAAGGCGAAGACACTTAGAGATAACTTTTCCCGGGCGGAGGCTGGCGGTGATCCCCTAGCTATAGCCGTAGCTAAGGAGGCCCTTGAACGGTCGAATAGCGATCGTTACATGGGTCAGATAGTTAGACATAAGTTAAGCAAGATGTCTTCTGAAGCTGTGAGCATGGGCGCTTCATTGCGTCGGGAAGAAGTTCGTCGGAGCGGCGATCGGTACATCCGAGAGATACGAGACCCGGATGGACACACCCTAAGGTCGACTGATGGCATGTGCGAGGCGTTTCGCCAGCACTTCGAGCACCGGTTTACCAAGAAGCCTGGTCTCCGCGACGAGGAGTTTCGCAGCTATTTGGCTGACTTTCCCCGGCTTTTGCCGGCTGAAGCGGCTAGCTGCGAGGGAGAGATTACCGAGGACGAAGTCTACGCGGCTTTGAAGACGGTCGGCAGAGGCAAGTCGCCGGGTTTGGATGGTTTGCCCTATGAATTGTACTTGAAGCTGTCGCACATTTTTGTCCCGATCTTGACTGTCGTGTTCAACAACTGGTTCCGGCAGGGGTCCATCCCCAATCGGTTCACCAGGGGTGTGGTCACGCTGTTGAGAAAAGGCAAGAATGTTGGGAGGGATCTAGACGATTACAGGCCCATAACTCTGCTAAACACAGAGTTAAAGATTCTGGCCAAGATCCTGACGAATCGCTTGCAGCTAGTTGCCGAGTCTCTGTTGGGACCTGAACAGACCTGTGCTGTGAAGGGCCGAACAATTCAGAGCAACCTGCACTTGATACGCACGATCGTAGAGGGAGTAGAAGACGACGAACGAGCTGCGCTGATCAATTTAGATCAGTCCAAGGCATTTGATAGGGTTGACCATGGCTACCTGGCGGCTGTCCTGCAGGCTGCTGGATTCGAAACCGACTTCAGCCGCTGGGTTAGTCTCCTGTATCGCTCCCCCACGGCTGTGGTGCAGGTGAACGGGAAGCTGTCGAGCGCCTTTGCGCTGTCTAGGTCGGTCCGACAGGGTTGTCCGCTGTCGTCCTTACTTTACGTCCTGACGTTGGAGCCCCTCCTTCGCAGGCTAAAGGACAGGGCGTGCAGGCCGGCCCTACGTGGAATTGCTGTCCCTGGTGGAGGCGCTCGAGCCAGGGTTTCTGCGTACGCCGATGACGTATCGGTTTTTGTGTCTTCTCACGGGGACATAAGAGCGGTACAGAAGGCGCTTGTACGGTTCGAACAGGTGACTGGGGCCAAGATTAACTGCGACAAGTCTTCCGGCTTGCGGTTAGGTGCCTGGAAGGGAATCTCCCTCCCGGGGCCCTTCAGCTGGACGGACGGGCCGGTCAAGCTCCTCGGAGTTTGGTTTGGTCCTGACTTGCAGTTGGAGAAGAATTGGTCTGAAGTACAGGCAAAGGTCGTTGCGCTGGTCCAGATTTGGCAACGAAGGAGGTTGTCCTTAAAGGGCTTGGCGGAGGTGTGTGCCACATACCTCTTTCCCAAGATCCTTTACCGGCTGTCTGTACTTCCACTTTGTCAGGCGCGTGAGGAGGCGCTCGAGCGTCTGCTAATCTCCTTTCTCTGGAGAGGACGCAGGCATCACGTCGACAAACGTGTCTGTTACCAACGTCCGTGCAATGGGGGTCTGGGGGTGCCGCACTTGGTGAGCCACAAGCTTGCCTCGAGGTTGGCATTCCTTAGACGTGCGTTAATGAACGACGGTTTGCTTTCGGGGGTAGTGCGGGACGCGTTCCCGAGCCTCACTATCACTCCCCCGATCTCGAGGTGCTGCCGTAATCCTCGTGAGCAATCCAAGTTCATTCTCGAATGCCGCAAGGCCTTGTCGGCCATTCCGCGGTCCAGTGACCTTTCACAGCCTAGGAAGCTCTTCTATCGAGGGCTAGTGGAGGGTGTCGCAAAGGATCGACTCAGGAGGAAGCTCGGCATGACGGAGGGTGAATATTGCTCTCATTGGTCGTGGGCGCCAGGATCGGAGTATCTCAGCAACCCTGAGTTTTCTTTGACCTGGCGATTAGCTCGCAATGGCTTGTCTCTCAATGACTCGCGTTTCATAGTGGGCTCGGCGGATTTGCCGGACTGTGAGCGTTGCAACCTTGATATCAAGGAGACGTCTTCGCACGCCTTCTACCATTGTGTGCGCGTTCGCCCACTATGGGATCGAGTCGGCGAGTTGACTGCTCGTATCGCGCCGCGAGAGCTTTTGCTCATTGATCGTGCATACGCTGTTGACAATGTGTCGCCACCGTACTCTGGAGTGAAACGAATGGTGTTTCTGGTGCTACTGGCCACGGCTCGTATGGTGATATGGACGACGCGTCTGGAGGAGGTCTTGCGGGGTGGTCGTCTTTCACATCAGGATCTGATCAGATATTTTGAGCATCAGCTCAAAATGAAGATTAGAACTGATTGGAAACGATTGCACCCGACAGATTTCAGCAAAAGGTGGGTGACTGTGGCGAGCCTGGTTCGCGTGACTGGGGCTGGCCTTGATTTTCTGTTTTAGACCTGCTACGTCGCATCGGGTTGGATTCCTCTGGAACCCTTCCCATGGTTAAGGTTAGTACTCATTTGTGTTCCTAGTTAAGGTGTATGAATGTATGTCCTCGCCTGTTTCCCGGCACTCTGATTTTGTTATGATTCAGCGCTTGACCCCCTATTTCCCGTGTTATTTTTACCTCCGTTAATGTCATGCCTGAATCAGAATTTTTTGCATTCCCAACCCTAATGTTTTTGTGCTCCTCCCCATTCCCAGTAGAAAGAGTGTGGCTTGATTTTGTCCAACAGGCAGAATACAGTGACCTCTTTGTTTATTTGTGGGTGGGTTGGGACCAGCTAACACAATGTTTTGTTTGTTCTTTTTTGTTTCTTTTTATTTTGGGATATTACATCATACCCCTTCTCCCCTCTGTCATTTCACTGTATAATTTTTAAAATATATATTTTTGTATGAAAAAATATTTTTGTATGAAAAAATTATGAACATTGTAAAAAGAAAAATTTTTATACGCATTGGGTTTTTATATAGATTCCCCGGAGTGTTTTGTGGATTTCTGGTAAATGATAGGTATGAGTGTCGAAGGATAACTTCTTTTGGTGATAGAGAAAAATTGTAACGTACGCTTGGGTCACGAATGAAATTAGCTAGGAATAAGATAGCGCACTGCACGACCAACCTCAGTTTTTGTTCCCCCTCCCAAACTAGGCCTTGTGCCGCAATTGTGTAGTTTGACACAATAAATACACATTTCTTACTCCAGTCCAATATGGATTGGAGGTCTTTTTCAATCTCGGTTGCGAGATTAGCTTTGACGCTTCCACCAGATTTTTGTAGGAGGCGAGAGTAAACTGTGGTGTCATCGGCGTACAAACCTCCTTGGGCTTTTTAATGGAATCAGGGAGATCATTAACGTATATCAGGAAGAGTGTAGGACCTAAGATGGAGCCTTGGGGGACACCTGCGTTTGTATGGTAGTTCTGGGAGGCATGTCCGTTTAATACCACCTTCATTGTGCGATTAGAGAGGAATGACTGGATTAGCTCAAACAAATGTCCAGTTATACCATAGCTCCGCAGTTTACATGGAAGGCCAGCATGCCAAACTCTGTCGAATGCCTTAGATATATCCAATGCAACGGTTCGGGCTTCGTCATTCCTGTCGTGTGCCTGGTATATGTACTCGGTGATGGTCGTTAGCATATCAGCAGTAGACCTGGTGAAGCGGAAACCATATTGCTTGTCCGAGAGGAGCCTGTGTGCTGTGAGATGCTGAACCACCTCGGCGTTGATAATGGCTTCGAACACTTTGCCAAAGATCGGAAGAAGGCTGATAGGGCGGTAATTTGCAGGGGCAGAGGGTTCTCCAGTGTTTTTAAATATAGGAACTACAGAGGAAGATTTCCAACAGGCAGGAAAGCAGGAAGCAGATAGGCAGAGGTTGTAGAGCTTAGAAAGGACAGAGGAGATTTCAGGGGCACATTTCTTTAAGACTATGGTTGGGATTCCGTCACCACCGCCCACTTTGTGAGGGTTAAGTTTTAAGATTATCTTAGAGACAAGCGAATGTGTAATGTGGACATCATTCAGTTGTGCCTCGGTTCTAGGTGAGAAGTCGGGTGTAAAAACTCCAGATGAGTCTGGACTCGAATTGTTTGAGAATCTGCGGGCAAAGCATTCAGCCTTATCTGCTGGGGAGGTGAGGACCTCAAATTTGTTGATTAGCGTGGGTATTGTAGACTTACTCTTGTTAAGTACTCTTTTACAGAGTCGCCAGTAGTCGTTAGTGCCGAATTTAGAGCATGCTATGCGTTGCTTCATTCTAGCAGCAAACAATATCTTAGCTTCGTTAAGTATCCTTTTTCCACTTATTACGAGCTGAAGTGAAAAGGCGCCTGTTTTGGTCCGACGCGTAGTTACGATAGAGTCGGAAGAAATGATTCCGGTGGGCAATGGCAGCCGAGCAAGCGGGTGAGAACCATCTTCGATGGGAAGACTAAAAACGTTGTTCCAAGGGATGTCACAGAGGAAGTCTCGGAACGAATCCCAGTCTGCTCTTTGATAGCAGTAGGATATTCTACTCGTCTGGATTTCATGGGTCGGGCGGGAGTGGAGTGAAATACTGACGGACAGTGTGGCCAAAGTTTCCGAGTGGGCAGAGTTGTCTGGTAGTGCAAGAGTCTGGAATGGAAGTGAAGCAGAGGTCTAGAAGTGAGTCCCTTCCGTTAGGGTTGTCGGAGAAACGCGTGGGGAAGTCCACTACTTGCGTAAGGGATTGGATGATTGAAAAGTTTATGGTGTGAACACCAGCAGGGTCAGTGACAGCGTTCTTCAGCCACTTGGTGTGGTGGGCGTTAAAGTCACCAAACACGAATACATGGGCAGAGGGATGGGAAGAAATGGCTTTGTCAATATTGTCAGAAATGATGTGAAGTAACGAACACTCAGGGGAGGAAGGAGAGCGGTAGAGAAAGAAGAGATAGCTAATCGAGCTGAGAAGTGAGAGGCGGAAGCACATGAAAGAATGATCTGGGGATTCAAAAGATGACACCCTAGCTAAGGGAAGGTGTTCGCTGACATATACACCAAGCCCATGCATATGAACATTGGAGTCCTTCCTGAAGAGGGGAAGGTAGCCAGGAACGTAGAACTCAGATGAGGGGATAGAAGGGTTAAGATTAGTTTCACATAGGGCTAATATATCAGGTGAGTTATTATGGAGGAATGAATCTACGCTGAGGAAGTTGATGCGGATGCCGCGTATGTTAGTGAAAGAGATGCAGACAGGTTTGGGCGTTTTCAAATGAGCTGGTTTAGTTTTGCTATTATGTTTGCTTTTTTCCATCGTGATTCAGTTAAGGAGAGGTCTTAGAATCATTCGGTCAATCGTTTGCAACTTGAGAAGGATGGACACTGGCGCGGCCTACAACATAATGTGGCCTCGGGGTTGCCCACCGAACGTTCATGCAGGGACGCCTTTCCATGCGCGATATGGCAATACAAGAACCCCGATATTATTCAACTTTTGATCAGAGCAGCCTCTCAAGACACTACGCAAGAGTTCAGGCTCCTAACTACCAGTCGGAAGCAGCAACCAGGAAACTGCCAACCCGGTACCCTCAGAATGTAAAGACGTTGACACCATACTCCGTAACTGCAAAGAGCTTCCAGCTGAACTAACACTAAGACCGGAGAAGGGAGATGAACCGGGAACCCCTTCCTAAATAAGAAACAAGGCGATCACCTCTAAACTCATTAAAAAAAAAGTGGGTGGAGTGTGAGACCGGGCGATAGAAGGAACTATCTACTCCAATTAAATGGATTATTAAATATTTAAATGAATGGGTTCACTTGTTTGAACAATATTTGATAATGATATTTTTGTTGTCTGAGTAAACATATTTGCTAAAAAAGGAATTTTTAAAGATCTTTTAGAAAAGTTTGAACAAACTTATATCAAATTCAATTCAATGTTGAGAAACTTATTTGATTTTAAAACAGTTATTTAATATTTCAAAAGTGTGAAGTAATAATAAATACTGATGATATTTAAAACATTAAAATATTCAACAATTTAATTAAATTTTTATTTTATGTAATCGTGTTAAAAATTTTTTTCATCTAATAAGACACCTGATTTCTTCTAATATAAACAGTAATTGAATATCGTGACTAAACTACTTTTCTGTTTCGAAACAGATAAACAGGTAATATCAGTCGAAAGCAAAAATTCCTGAAACAAATAAAGAAGCAATAATATTTGAAGATAGGTCTCAAGTCGGAATAAGGGAACTGGTAAAAACAATTGCTTTTGATGCAACTGTTGAGTTAGAGATGCCCATTGCAAATGTTTTGCTGTTATAGACAGGCAAATATATACTCGAATTGTATTCAAGGTATTGATCAATATCCTCTATTCTCCCAATGAAAATACTATCACTTTTGCAATCGCATGTCACATGTTTCAAACAAGCTGACGTTAAGTATAAGATTTGAAAAAATTTTTCACAGGGCAGAATTTTATAATAGCAAGGAATAATAAGATTTTCGATGACATACTGAAAACTAAGACAAAAAAGACAACCGGTTTCGCCCAGATCTTATCAAGTTTTTAATTTCTGGAATTTTTTAAATCGTGATTAAAAGATGAAATGAGAATTGAGGGGAAAAAAATCAAGGAAAACTAGAGCCCAATCACTCCCAGGCCCAAAAGGCATTCTCTCTGCTTACAGAGAAAAGACCTTCGGGATCTGAAGTATATGGACTCTAGCACTTTGCCCGGCTGGCAAACCTCAGGTCCGATCCTGGTCGAGACGGCACCAGATGTGACGCCTCAGACCGGGCTGGCCGTCTGTCTGATGTGACGCTCGTTCTCGCTGACGGTCGTGATGATCCCAGTTCTGACACTGCCAACCGGTTGTACGGTTGGTTTGGTCGCTGTTACTGGTCGTGACGATCTCGTCCGATGATGTCGCCACAAAAGCTGGATTACAGGACGTCTTTTGCAACAACGGGCCACTGTCCCGCGTTGTGATCAGATCCCAGAGGTCAGGTCGTGCAATCTTAATAGTCGTCCTTTTGAGCCAGTCCGGACACTGGTGTACACTTGTGGTTTGAGAAAAAAAAATTACGGCACCAAAAAAAAAAAAAAAAAGATAAAATAAAATAAAATAAATGAACAAGGTCGAACACGCCTGGAAGGGGAAAAAAAACAATGTCTTTCCTATCCCAGGAATACAGTCGTCGAAAATGTTGGTTACTACAACGGAGAGACTTCGTTTAAAGCATCATAGCTTCTAATCTTAAAAAAATGTCTTAAGTTTCGTTAAAGTGGACAGAGTTGTGCAATTATTCGCTATAATCTAGTCCGTATTATCTAAAATTTGAACTGTCCGTTTCTCCTCTTGGTGATGTTAAAAAGATAATAAAGTTCTTTCGGGTTCTTGTCGGAACTTGACGGAGTTTGCCGAAGTAGAGCGAACGAAGAATCAGAATTTTCGATTTTCCCTTGATAAAAAAAAAAAATTACAATAACGTACTTTCGGGATTCAGGTCGATGGCGCATTATTCCAAATTAACTTCTTTGAGTTAATTGGCAGCAGGCTTCATTCAAAATTAACTCTTTAGCCACAAGTTCTATGGTAGGCGACCGGCCGTAGGTCATGGCTCCCTGGTTGGGAACCTTTTTCCTAGTCGTTACACTTCGACTAATGGCAATTCAGCCAACCTCTGAATAACTCCAAAAGAAAGCTGATGAACAACTGATTTTTCTCGCCGAGTGCGGATTTTTATAACCAGTTTCGATCCTCTCTGGGGATCCAGCCGGCCCGAAGCCCTCATTTTCCGCCCACTCGATATGCGGAAGGCTTTAGCTCGACGAATGAGATTTTGCCAACTCACGTCGGATTTCGATTTCCTTCGAGTTCCCACAGATTCTCGCTTACTACCGGGTCTGTCTGGGAACCTTGGCTTCGTGTGACCTTATCAAATAATTCTGACACTTATTTTATCTAAACGTTTTCAGCTTAGCGAAATGTCCATTTCAAACCCCGAAAGAAGAGAAATGTATATCGCGTTCCTTTTTCTTTTCTTTCCCAAAAATGGTTAATTTATATTTTCCCCGGATTTTAGAAGTACATGATAGTAAAAATAGTTGATTTTTCTATTCCCCATATTTTACAAGCATTTGATAAAATTGTAAAGTTCTCGCCACAGTATTTATTTCTGAAAAATACAGAAATTATGACACATGGTCGAAAGCGGAGGGGTAGAGGTTGATACTCACTAGCTATCCTATACCTAGCTAAACACTATAACGACCCATTCACTCATTACAGTTTGCACATTGTAAATCCATCACCTCCCAATTCTTCATACACAACAATGCCACAAATTTACAAGGGGCACCTATAAAAGTGGGGAGAAAAAACCATGGCAGTAAAAATGCATTTATGTACAATAATATAATATATTTGAAACATTTAATGAAGGCTGAAATGATGGGAGGGGGATGAACCCAAAAACAAAAAATAAAAGAATTGTTAAACTAAAATAATAACAAAAAAATTAGAACGACCTCAGAAAAGAGTTGCCGCTGTATTCCACCGAATGGCGAAATCAAGAAGCTTACTCGCTAACGGAAGGGGGGGGGGGGTAAAATAATTAATTGAATGGGTAAAATTCAAAGGCTGACCAATCCGAGACAAAAGGAGACCGAAACAAACCGGGGTGGTTGCGAATCTCTACTTGAATCATAACAAAAGAGAAAGCCTGGTACAGGCTAGGAACACATTCATTCACATTAACTAGGTACACAAAAGAGAGCAAACGTAAACAGGGGAGGGTTCCAAACGAATCCACCCCAATAAAACTGGCAGATCTAAAAGAGAAAATCGAGACTAGCCCCGTTCACGGGAACCAGGTTCGCCACATTTACCCATCTTTTGCTGAAGTCTGCGAAGTTAAAGGTTTCCAATCAGTTGTAATCCTTATTTTGAGCATCAGTTCAAAATATCGGATCAGATCCTGATGTGAGAGACGCTAACCTCGCAAGACTTCCTCCGTTCGCGTCGTCCAAATCACCATTCGAGCCGTGGCTAGCAGCTACAGAAACACCATACGCTTCATCCCAGAAAACGGAGACGACACATTGTAGCAGGCGAATGCATGATCAATGAGCACAAACTCACGCGGCGCGATACGAGCAGTCAACTCGCCGACCCGGTCCCATAGAGGGCGAACCCGCGAACAATGGTACAAGGCGTGCGAAACCGTTTATTCCAAGCCAAGGTTGCAGCGTTTACAATCTGGCAAATCCGCCAGGCCCCATATGAAGGCCTTGTCATTGAGAGGCAAGCGATTCCGAGCTAATCGCCAGATGAGCGAAAACTCAGAGTTGCTGAGATAATCGCTACCTGGCGCCCAAGACCAGAACGAGCGAAACTCATCCTCTGACAAGCCAGCACATCACGTAATGAATCCTTTGCGACGCCCTCCACTAACCCACGATAGAAGACTCTCCTAGGCCGTGAAAGGTCACTGGACCGTGGAATGGCCCGTAGGGCCGCCAGACATTTGAGGAGAAAACTCGATCGCACTCAAGGCTTACGGCACCGCCTCGAGATGGGGGGAGTGATAGTAAGGCTATGGAACATGTCCCTCAGTATCCCCCTAAGTAATGAGTCTTCCAAAATCGCTCGCCTGAGAAAAACCAACCTTGACACAACCTTATGGACCATCAGGTATGGCATTCCCAGACCCCCATGACACGGACGTTGGTAACAGGCACGTTTGTCGACGAAGTGTTTGCGTCCACTCCACAGAATAGAGAATAGCAAACGCTCGATCGCCTTCCTACGACGTTTACAAAGTGGAAGTACTGACAACTGGTAAAGGATAATGGGAAAGACGTATGTAGCACACGCCTCAGACATACCCTTTAAGGACAAATTTTTTCGACGCCAAGTCTTGGCAGACGCGTCTACCTTTGCCAGTACTTCAGACCAATCTTTCTCCAACTGTAGGTCGGGCCCGAACCACACTCCAAGAATGCAGACCGGGCCGTCCGTCCAGTCGAAGGGCCGCGGGAGGGTAACACACTTCCAGGCACTTAACCGCAAGCCGGATGACTTGTTGCGGTTAATCTTGGCCCCTGTCACCTGTTCGTACCGTTCAAGCGCCTTCTGTACCACCTCGATGTCACTCCGGGAGGACACGAAAGTAGTGACGTCATCGGCGTCCGTGGAAACCCTGGCTCGAGCACCACCAGGGACAGCGATTCCACGTAGGGCTGGACTGCACGCCCTGTCTCTTAGCCGGCGAAGGAGGGGCTCCAAGACAACCCTGTCGGACCGACCTAGACAGCGCCAGAACGCCTGACAACTTTCCGTTCACCTGTACCACAGAAGTCGGGGATTGATACAGGAGGCTAATCCAGCGGCGGAAGTTGGTTTTGAATCCAGCTGCCTACAGGACAACCGCCAGGTAACGATGGTCGACCCTATCAAAAGCCTTGGACAGATCCAAATTGATCGGCGCGGCTTGTTTGTCGTCTTTTATCCCCTATATGATCGTGCGTATCAGATGCAGGTTGCTATGAATTGTTCGCCCCCCCCCTTTACAGCACAAGTTTGCTCAGGTCCCAACAGAGACTCGGCAACTAATTGCAAACGATTTTGCAAGATCTTGGCCAAAATCTTTAACTCTGTTTAGCAGAGTTATGAGCCGGTAACCCTCTAGCTGCCTCTCCACAGCCTTGCCTTTTCTCAACAGCGTGATCACACCCCTGGTGAACCGGTTGGGGATGGACACCTGCCAGAACCAGTTGTTGAATACGACAGTCAAAATCGGGGCAAAGATGTGCGATAGCCTCAAGTACAATTCATAGGGCAAACCATCGAGATCCGGCGATTTGCCTCTGCCGACCTTCTTCAAAGCCGCGTAGACTTCGCCCAGACCAGGCTCCTTGGTAAACAGGATCTCAAAATGCCACCGAAACGCCTCGCACATGTCGTCAGTCGACCGAAGAGTGTGTCCATCCGGGTTGCGAACCGGTCGACTCCTCGGCGAATTTCTTCCTTGCGCAGTTCTGCGCCCATATTTACAGCTTCGGAAGACATCTTGCTTAACTTATGTCTAACTAACTGGCCCATCTAACGATCGCCATTCGACCGATCCACGGCCTCCTTAGCTATGGCTATCTCTAGGGGATCCCTACCAGCCACCGCCCGAGAGTAATTAGCTCTAAGTGTCTTCACCCTGTCAGCCTTATCTAGTTTGAGCCGTTTGCTGAACTTGGTGGTGAAAGACTTAATATTATTCTTAACGTTCTCCCACCACTTATTCCCGATGACTCCTCCAGTTAACGCCCGCTGCACTAAGTTAGTTAGCTGGCATCGAAAGTCCCGCCTGTCCTGTAAGGACACGTTGAACTTCCAGTAACCATCCATTCTAACCCTATTTTCTAAATTACCCGGGCACAAACGAGTTTGTGGTCCGAGTAACCTAACCAGTGGAACGTGGGACAATCTAAAAGATCTATGTCGGCTTCACGAACTAACATTCTATCAAGGTAGCTAGCCACCTTGGTAGAAGGCCAACTATTAGCCCACGTCCACATTCTCCCACCCTTGTGATCGACCCGGTATCAAAGTCCTCGATCAGATCGACCAAGCTACGATCCCGTGCCTTCCCGCTAGCTCCCCGCCCTCTTTCCAACGGTATCTATCGACTAGACCGAAGTCCTCGATCAAATCGACCAAGCTACGATCATGTGCCTTCCCTCTAGCTCCCCACCCTCTATCCAGCTTGGGGTCCAGGATGGCATTCCAGTCCCCCACTAAGACGAGTAGCGTTGAATCCACCAGGAAGGGCTCCAACCGCCCAAAAAACGAGACGCGCTCCTCCTGGTCGTTTGGCGCATAAACCGCAACCAGTCGAAACGCATTGCTTTTCACTGCAATATCGGCCACGATCAGCCGGCTCTCGGCACCGCCATGGACAAGATCCACCTCCGCGTCCAGGGTACGCTTGACCAGCAAAGAAACTCCTCTGGCCAGCCGGTTCCCATATGCTGGATAGACAACAAAGTCGTTAGACAGCACACAGGCATCGGCCTTGCAAACACAGTGAGTCTCTTGGATCGCGGCGACATCCACGCCGATGGACAAGAGGTCCCGAAGCAGGCGGGCAGCCTTACTCCGTTCCCTAAGGCCCTTTACATTCATACTGGCTAACTTAATTGACATATATTTAGACCTGAAAAAGAAAGCAGAAAAATTACTTCTGGTCACATACGGCGCGAAAATCAATGGCAGTAGGGACCCCGACGGATATACCAAGGTTTCCTGTACCAATATCGGACGTAATTCGTCCGTCTTGGACAATGCCGCCGACGTCCGTAGGGAACGTTAGTTTTACAGCCCTGTATAATGATGGGTGGAGGATGACGGGGACCCTCCCAGCACAAAAATGGGAAAGTCTTTGTAAATATTTCGTGCCCGTTTGGGCTATTTGAAAACCTCAACGGACCCTGCACAAATTCCCAGGCTTTTGTTCTACTACCCCCGGTATTTCGTATTAACGTAAGTACCCCGGGGACTCCTTGGAAATTGGCAGGGTCCTCGATGGACTTTCCGTCAATTGTTGTTAGTTTTAATAATGGCCTTAGGAGGGCCTTCTTCTGAGAAGATAGGTCCCTCTCTAAGGCCTGTCTGTCTATTTTGCAGATATCTTTATGTTTAAAATTATTTTTTCTTTGTTTCTCCCGTTTTGGGGAGGGTTTATCTGGATTCGGGGAGGGGTGATCAAATGTAGTGGAGGAATTTTCTGATTGGGAGAAGAGTGTGGGAGAAGGAGAAGGTATCTTTCTCACTGGGGAGGTAGACTGACTCCTCCCCTCAACGATAACAGTTCTGACAGGTGATGAAGGAGCGGATTGTGTCTTAGGGGTAACAGTGACCCGTTCCGCCCTTCCCCGTTCTTTCTTCCCTTTTTTTAGCTGTTGATACCTGGTCCTCTTCACGTCCCCTCTTCGACGACGAACGTGGTGGAGGCATCTCCTCCACTTCCATAACTTGTTGCTGCTGCTGCTGCTTTTGCTCTTTTTGTTGTTGTTGCTGCGTCTGGTCCCGCCGCTGCTCATGTTGTTCTTTAGCCTCCTTTCGAGGCATCTTTTTCTCTGGGGGTGGTGTTTTCTCCTGCCGTGGAGGAGGGGAATCCACCTTCTTCCCTCTCCTAACAACTTCCGTCAACTCACTTGTTTTTTCTTTTGCGTCGGGCATTTTTTCTGTTTCCACCGGTGTTTTTGTCACCTGCGGTGTTGCTGGAAGCACCGGTTCTTCCTCGGGTTTTTTTTTTCCGGGGCACGTTTTATACATGTGCCCCGCAAGCCCAACAATGAGGTCTCCGGCCCTTCACTACTACAAACAGTTTTTTTTCCCCGACAAAACAGTATATCGGGGACTTTTAAGAAACTTGGCCGATCCACTGTAATGTTGATGCAGATGTCTTCTGTTGGGACACCTGCCTTACTCACTATCCGAGAAACTTCCTCGACGTCTCCATACTGAGTAAAGAAGCCTCCCACATGGTCACACCCTATTTCTATGGGTACTCCATGTATTGTTATTCGGGTTTTTCGGGTACCCAAATATTCCGTGGTCATTTGAATCCCTTTTGCTATTAGGATGTTTCCTGCCAGTGTTTTGGCCTCCTCCTCGGTATTTAACAAAACGTCCCACATAGCCCGGGACCTTCTTGCCAATATCTTTGGGACAATATTTAAGCTTTTTAAGTCTTCTTCCATGTTTTCCCTGCTGACGCCAATAAATTTTCGAGATTTTACATCGGACGTCAGCAGGGAGATCGTCCTTACAAATATGACGCTTACTACTTCAGGAATCACAACCAATTCATTGTTGCAAATATAATCTTTATACTTGTCCCTCATTTCTCGGTAGTAATTCGAGTCCTTTTTAACGGGTGTTTTGCTCCATACTGACGGCGAAGGAGCTACCGTTGGAACAGCGTCAGATGTTGAGGGCTGGGGAGACAAAGCCATTGCTTGACTCCCCCCCCCCTCACAAACAAAATTTTTACACAAAAGTTCACAGATGCAACACGCGCGACGAAGACAAAATAAAAACTGGTAACAAAACAGGTACTCACAATTCGTGTATCAAAAATCCAACTTGCAATAAGTCAAAAAGACGAGGTTCGTAAAGTTCTCACCACTCAATCCTACCACACAATTCCTGTTATTTATTACATGCTGTGCTATTGATGACCCGAAAGTATTCACAAGTTGGCTACTACTGGCGGTTGAGTCCAAAATTCTGGGAGGTAAATGCTGTTTAACTCTTTAAATATAAGAGCTTTTTTCTGTTGACATTTTCTCTGAAAGTCCATCGTTGCTCATATTGTCATGATAGTCTTCTCTAGAATCTAATTTTTCTTGCTTCATGTCTGTTCTTCGTCTTTCAACAAATTTTCTAGTCATATAGGAGAACCGATATTACATAACAGTTAAATATTATTTTCTATATTTCTAATTATTTTTTTCTCAATATTTTACTTAACTTTTGGAAGGTAACTTTCCATATCCCAATGCGCCTTCAAATTTCAGTGTCGCACTTTCAGTCCCCTGTTAAAACACTTTCCGTCGCTAGCAACTATCTAAAATTCTTTTGTGCACGCTCCGTTTCAAGTCTCGTAAATATTTTTTGCCTTATCAAGCACCCCAATCATTACACAATACGGTTTATAGTTTGTACCATTAGTACAAGCTAGAACCAGTTCAATGACAACAATCCTATTTTATCAGTTTCAATTAGTTATTGTGAACGTGGTAAATCCTATTTTTCATGAAATTGCGTGTAATCGGGGTGTGGTGATATTTTTCAGCATCTTTGTAAACAATGTTTTTGTTAATGTAACTTTGCATCTGGATTATGTTAAACGGTAACATTGAACATTTTTAGAATAAAAACTAGACACACAAAATTCCAATTCCAATAAGAAATGGCATTTTTTTTTCTTTTACGTACATATATTGTTGAACATGTGATTTTGTTTAAAATGTTTATTTTTGTTCATGTACAAGGATTTCAGCCGGGCATTTTCAAATTACTCGAAGTGGATACAGGTAAATGTTTAATGGCAATAATAACTACCGAATTAAAGAGAAAGACATCTCAATTTGATTTGGCGGTACTGGGTTAGTTTCAAAAGTCAAACAATTCTCACATCGTAAAAGACTAAAATAATTATTTTCCACTATACAACCGTTTTCCAACATCCAAACGGTGCAAGTTCCTAGCTATTCTATTGCTATTTCCATGGAAGCTGTTTAGGCGAACTACATTCCTTAGTTCCAACAGTTCTAACTTTCATAGCTAAAATCCGTCATGCCACGTAGTATAGCAAATCACCTTCATTCCCTTCGTGTTCCACTCAAGCAACTTCTTCCCACGAACTGCTGCTTTGTAAAACCAAATCTCAAGAAGCTTTTCCGATAATTAGAATCTTAACCTGTTCAAGTCTAAGGTTAACCGGTATCACATATAATCATAAACTGTGCCACTTACACTGTAAATCCATTTCGAGTGGCTCTTGGGTTTTGTGCAGAGTGAACATTATTGCAAGAGAAATATAACTGCGCTAGTCCAAGGGGTTAAGAAAATGACCCACCACACAAAATCTGCGTTAACCTCGGAATGAATACTAACTGAACTTGGAGTTGGATTGAGATTATGAAAAATTGTAAGACAAACCTTTGACCATGGTCAACACTGTATCGCCCTTACCAAAAGATAATTGACAAAATAATGCTCAAGACGGAGTATAAGAAAAACTAGTATGACTGTTATGAAGTGATATACTATCTGTTGACTGACTTTGAAGAAAGGCAAGAAGCGAAAGACCACTGATAGCTAAATTAATAATACTTAAATAGTTCTCAAGAATTTGAAATTTTATCATATTTTTTGTAAAGAATGTTAACAGAAGTATTGTTGATTTTAAATCAATGTTGAGTTTCATGCTTCTAATTCTAAGCTGTCGATGCATAGGAGATAACTCTTAATCAGGGGAAATAACGGCGAAATTGTCCCAACTAAAATGACCACGAAATTATCAGTTGCTCAAATGAACTCTATGAGTGGATAATGGGCATTATAATATTGCTTCAGAATATGTTTAATTTTTAAAATAAATATTATGTTATTAATAAAGTGTGGATTGGCATTTTATGTGTTTTTATCGCTAGACAGTGCAACTTCGCCCGTGTTTAAAAAAATAAAAAAAAATCGTTCTCTAATGCATAAAAGAAAAAAAATGTTTTCTTTATGTATTTTGCAAAGTAGATATTAAACTTTAGGGGAATGCTATTGATGTGTAATTAAGAATTAAATTCATTGTACTTTTTCTTACTGAAAAATATGGTATTTTTCAAATTTTAAAAGAAATTATTTTGCTAAATTTATCATAGCTTCTAAATACTTAGCATTTTTATTGTGTTTTACATTTGTAATCTATTCGAATTAGAAATAAGATCGGATTTGCTCTACCAGCAAATAGTAGAAAACGAGAAAAATTAATACACACTGCTTTTTATCGTGTGTATAATCTTACGATTGAAGAAGGTTTCAATCAAAAGCGAAGTCAATATTGACAATTATAATTGTCAGTATTGACTTCCAAGCTTCACACGCTCTTTATTTCATTCATGCAGAATACCGACATTCATGAATCAGCAAGTGGAAGGAATAATTAGATAACTGTTACTGAGGTCCTCGGAACAAAATGGACCTATGGTACGCACCTCCAGTAAATCACTAAAAAAAAACAGCATAGTATGAATAAAAAAGGCCCCAAACCTAATAAAACGAACTTTTTCCATCAAAATATTTGTATTATTAAGAGGAAAGATCAAAGTATTTTTTATTTTTATTTTTTAATTTTAATCGCTTCTAACACTTTCGAAATTTTTATAAAAAATCTTGTTTTGATTTGAGTTAGCGGGTAACCAAACCGTTACGAGAGTTTAGAAAGAAAAACGTAATATTATATAACTCAATTTATTTTCCGGTGACAAACACATTAATTTGGGAATTCTTGCAAAAATCAAATAATTGTCGCATTTTAATGAAACTTTCAGGACTTATTCACAAATGAATGAAATTATTTTTTTAAAATTATTTTAAAACATTTTGGCAAAAATATTTTTACATCTGTTATCCCCAAATTCATGAAATTTTAAAAATTAAATTTTGTTACGATAAATGGTTTTATTAGTTAAACGCATGACTCACTATGGAATGCAAATCATCTATTTTTTAAATTTTGTCTATATTTCTGAAAATCTGCTCCAAATAGTAAAATAAAAAACGCAATCTAACTATGAAATCATTTAATTTGATAAATATTTAATTGCTTGAATAAATAAAGAAAATTAAGTCTGAAGAAAAAAAATTTTCGATTACTAATGAAATTTCAAAAGAATTGTTTTGATTTTTTTAAAATTATATTAATTTATAACGTTTCAAAAATATTTTTTAAATACTTCAAAGATTTGTTGGATTTAGTCTAAAAACTATTTGAGCGAAGATTATATTTATTTTTCGAAAATTTTAAAGTTTAATACAAATCGCTTTGCCTCTCTATTTTTAAAATAATTTTTAATTTTCTTTTTCTTTTTTTTTTGTATTTGAAGTTGTATTTTGTATGGTAATTTCTATGTGTAAATTAAAAGGTCATGATATTCAGAGTTTCCCCCTTAACCGAAAAAATGGACAGTTACATCACTTGTGATCGCCATACACTTATCTTATCTCTAATCCGACAACCTGTCAACACATTTGATATATAGCGGACAGGTCAAAAAGTTCAACTTTGTGATTAAGAAATGGTTTTATTCTAAATTTCACGTCATAAATAAGTGTAAATCAGATTGATTTAATATTAAATTTTCAAATGCTTCAAAAATATGTCACAGATGTATATTTTATTTTTGCAAGATTTTTAAAACCAAGAATTAACTTTCGTTTACAAACGTGTAGATCGCTTAAAAATGGCCAAAAAATTTTAAAATTTTAGATTACAATGAATATAATTTCTGTTTGAAATACACCAGAGTATTTTGCCTACTGTAAATAGTAAATGTAATCGTTTAGCCTTCAATTAAAACAAAAATAAGTTTCAATAAAAATTATTTATTTTAAGAATTCAATTTAAAATTTAGATATCGAAAATGAGTAGAGGTATCTAATCTGGTGAGTTTTCAAAAACAGACCAAAAGAAAACCCACAGTTTTTTCGTTTAAAATTTCATACAACGAATCTATGACGGGAAATGTATTTTAAGCTTGTAACGTGGTATGTAAATGAGATACACGCATAAATAGAGTAAACTTCACGCACCTCGGAGAGGGGAAATCACGTAGCAGAAATGTCTTAGGCAACTAAGATTGTGGAGTTCTTTTTTTTTCCTTATTGCCCAAAAAAGTTACAATTCGAATTCTGTTTCGTGGATTTTGCTATTGTGAGTACGATAATTTTGATACCTGTTTTTATTGTTGTCTTCGTCGCGCGAGTTTAGTATTGATCTTTTTGTGAAAATTTTGTGTTTGTGAGGGGGGGGCAAGTCAATAATGGCTTCGTCTCCCCAGCCGTCTACTTCTTCGGCGGGAATGCCGACGGTGACTTCTCCACCGTCGGTGACTTCTCCACCGTCGGTGACCCCTTCGCCATCAGTATGGGCAAAGTCACCAACGAAAAAAGACTCCCTTTATTACCAGCAAATGCAGGAAAAATATAAAGAGTATATTACTGACAATGAACTGGTAGTTATACGGGAAGTAGTAAATGTAATGGCAGCGAGAACTATATCTCTCCTAACATCGAATGTAAAAACCCGAAAGTTTATTAGTGTCAGCAGAGAGAGTATGGAGGAGGCTTCAAAAAGCCTCAACATTTTACCTTGTATATTAGCGAGAAGGTCCCGCGCCATATGGGATGTGTTATTAAACACCGAGACAGAGGCTAAGAATTTAGCCGGAAATACACTCACGGCAAAAAA
Organism: Ascarosepion bandense; assembly: GCA_037127315.1. Taxonomy (NCBI): domain Eukaryota; kingdom Metazoa; phylum Mollusca; class Cephalopoda; order Sepiida; family Sepiidae; genus Ascarosepion; species Ascarosepion bandense. The sequence continues at coordinate 88,344 of JBBBDQ010029521.1, read as the reverse complement.
TATTAGATTGCAGACAGAATACCTTGGCACTCGAAAAACAAGAGTTGTTATACACGGAGTACCAGTAGAAATAACTTGCGACCACGTAGGAGCGTTTTTTGCCAGCTTCGGATGAGTAGAAGAGGTGGCGAGAGTCACAAGTAAGGCCGGTGTTCCCACAGAGGATATTTGTGTACAAATTGTGGTAGATCGGCAAAATTTTTGGGAAGTCCCCGACATTTTGATGTGTCGGGGCAGGAAGCTCTTTGTCGTGGTGGAGGGAAGGAGGCCACACTGTTGGTCATGTGGAACAGCGGGGCACATGTATAAAGCGTGCCCCGGAAGAAAAAGTGAGACGGAACAAGTAACACCGCCGGTGGCGAAAACACCAGCCCCGGAGACAAAAGAATCCGAAGGGAAAGAGGAAGCAAAGGAGTGGACAGAAGTGGTTAGGAGAGGGAAGAAGGCAGCTTCCCCCTCTCCTCAACCGGAGAAACTTCCGTCCCCTGGGAAGAAAAAGCCTCAAAAAGAGGCTAAACCACAACAAAAGCAACAACCACAGCAACAGAAAGGACAGCAGCAACAGCAACAACAGGAAGATCAAAAACAGGAAATGGAGTGCGAAATGCCACCGCCTCGTTCATCATCATTGAAGAGGGGACGAGAGGAGGAGATAGAATCGGCGGCAAAAAAAGGAAAAAAAGAGGAACGGGGCAGGGCAGAACAAGTGAGGATTACTCCCAAGACCCAATCTGCCCCTGCATCCCCTATTAGGACTGTCAACGTCGAGGGGAGGAGTCAGTCTGCCTCCCCCGTAAGACAAAAAACTTCTCGTTCCCCCACTCCTTTCACGCCCCCTTCCCAACCAAAAACACCCTCCCTGAAAATAGATCATCCCTTCCCACAACCGGAGAAATCTTCCCCAAAACCCAAAAAGTGGAAAGATCCTTTCTGCCACAAAGACATTTGTAAGGTAGATAGACCTGCTCTGGAGAAGGATCTGTCCACACAAAAAAGACACTGCTGAAGCCCTTATTTAAATTAACTTCGATCGACGATAAGTCGGTCGAAGATCCAGCAAACTTCCCCAAAGCCCCCGATGTTTTAACATTTATCCGTAGTAACGGAAACCTAAAAGTGTGGGATTTCCTCCAGGGAGCTGTGGAAGCATACCCGAAAATAACTATGGCCCAAGTAGGGTCTAAATATTTACAAAGACTTTCACATTTTTGTTCTGGGAGGGACCCTGTCATCCTCCACCCCTCTTTATACAGGGCTGTAAAACTAACGTTCCCTACGGACGTCGGCGGCATTGTCCAAGACGGACGAATTACGTCCGATATTGGTACAGGAAACCTTGGTAAATCCGTCGGGGTCCCTACTGCCATTGATTTTCGCGCCGTATGTGACCAGAAGTAATTTTTCTGCTTTCTTTTTCAGGTCTAAATAGATGTCAATTAAGTTAGCCAGTATGAATGTAAAAGGCCTTAGGGAACGGAGTAAGGCTGCCCGCCTGCTTCGGGACCTCTTGTCCTTAGGCGTGGATGTCGCCGCGATCCAAGAGACTCACTTTGTTTGCAAGGCCGATGCCTGTGTGTTGTCTAACGACTTTGTTGTCTATCCAGCATATGGGAACCGGCTGGCCAGAGGAGTTTCTTTGCTGGTCAAGCGTACCCTGGACGCGGAGGTGGATCTTGTCCATGTCGGTGCCAAGGGCCGGCTGATCATGGCCGATAATGCAGTGAAAAGCAATGCGTTTCGACTGGTTGCGGTTTATGCGCCCAACGACCAGGAGGAGCGCGTCTCGTTTTTTCGGCGGTTGGAGCCCTTCCTGGTGGATTCAACGCTATTCGTCTTAGTGGTGGGGGGGGGGGCGCTGGAATGCCATCCTGGACCCCAAGCTGGATAGAGGGTGGGGAAGGCACATGATCGTAGCTTGGTCGATTTGATCGAGGACTTCGGCTAGTCGATAGATACCGGGTCGATCACAAGGGTGGGAGAATGCGGACGTGGGCTAATAGTTGGCCTTCTACCAAGGTGGCTAGCTACCTTGATAGAATGTTAGTTCGTGAAGCCGAGCTAGATTTCTTAGATTGTCCCACGTTCCACTGGCTAGGTTACTCGGACCACAAACTCGTTTGTGCCCGGGTAAATTTAGAAAATAGGGTTAGAATGGATGGTTACTGGAAGTTCAACGTGTCCTTACTGGACAGGCGGGACTTCCGGCGCCAGCCAATTAACTTAGTGCAGCGGGCGTTAACTGGGGGAGTCATCGGGAATAAGTGGTGAGAGAACCTTAAGAATAGTATTAGGTCTTACACCACCCAGTTCAGCAAACGGCTCAAACTAGATATGGCTGACAAGGTGAAGACACTTAGAGCTAATTACTCCCGGGCGGTGGCTGGTGGGGATACCCTAGAGATAGCCATAGCTAAGGAGGCCGTGGATCGGTCGAATAGCGATCGTTACATGGGCCAGGTAGTTAGACATAAGTTAAGCAAGATGTCTTCCGAAGCTGTGAACATGGGCGCAGAACTGCGCAAGGAAGAAATTCGCCGCGGAGGCGACCGGTACATTCGAGAGGTTCGCAACCCGGAGGGACACACTCTGCGGTCGACTGACGACATGTGCGAGGCGTTTCGGCGGCATTTCGAGATCCTGTTTACCAAGGAGCCTGGTCTCCGTGATGAGGAGTTTCGTAGCTATTTGGCTGACTTCCCCCGGCTTTTGCCGGCTGATGCAGCTAGCTGCGAGGGCGAAGTCTACGCGGCTTTGAAGAAGGTCGGCAGAGGCAAATCGCCGCGTCTCGATGGTTTGCCCTATGAATTGTACTTGAGGCTGTCGCACATCTTTGCCCCGATTTTGACTGTCGTGTTCTACAACTGGTTCCGGCAGGTGTCCATCCCCAACCGGTTCACCAGGGGTGTGATCACGCTGTTGAGAAAAGGCAAGGATGTGGGGAGGGAGCTACAGGGTTATAGGCCCATAACTCTGCTAAACACAGAGTTAAAGATTTTGGCCAAATCTTGCAAAATCGTTTGCAATTAGTTGCCGAGTCTCTGTTGGGACCTGAGCAGACTTTAGCTGTGAAGGGCCGAACAATTCAGAGCAACCTGCATCTGATACGCACGATCATAGAGAGGATAAAAGACGACGAACAAGCCGCGCTGATCCATTTAGATCAGTCCAAGGCATTTGATAGGGTTGACCATCGTTACCTGGCGGTTGTCCTGCAGGCAGCTGGATTCGAAACCAACTTTCGCCGCTGGATTAGCCTACTGTATCAATCCCCGGCGGCTGTGGTACAGGTGAACGGAAAGTTGTCAGGCGTTCTGACGCTGTCTAAGTCGGTCCGACAGAGTTGTCGACAGTCACCCCTACTTTATGCTTTGGCGTTGGAGCCCCTCCTTCGCCGGCTAAGAGACAGGGCGTGCAATCCGGCCCTACGTGGAATCGCTGTCCCTGGTGGTGCTCGAGCCAGGGTTTCCGCGTACGCCGATGACGTCACTACTTTCGTGTCCTCCCGCAGGGACATCGAGGTGGTACAGAAGGCGCTTGAACGGTACGAACAGGTGACAGGGGCCAAGATTAACCGCAACAAGTCGTCCGGCTTGCGGTTAGGCGCCTGGAAGAGTCTGACCCTCCCGCGGCCCTTCGACTGGACGGACGGCCCGGTCTGCATTCTTGGAGTGTGGTTCGGGCCCGACCTACAGTTGGAGAAAAATTGGTCTGAAGTACTGGCAAAGGTAGGCACGTCGGCCAAGACTTGGCGCCGAAGGAATTTGTCCTTAAAGGGTATGGCTGAGGCGTGTGCTGCATACGTCTTTCCCATTATCCTTTACCAGTTGTCAGTACTTCCACTTTGTAAACGGCATAGGAAGGCGATCGAGCGTTTGCTATTCTCCATTTTATGGAGAGGACGCAAACACTATGTCGACAAACGTGTCTGTTACCAACGTCCGTGTCATGGGGGTCTGGGAATGCCATACCTGATGGGCCATAAGGTTGCGTCAAGGTTGGTTTTTCTCAGGCGAGCGATTTCCGAAGACTCATTGCTTAGGGGGATAGTGAGGGACATGTTCCCTAGCCTTACTATCACTCCCCCCATCTCGAGGCGGTGCCGTAAGCCTCGAGAGCGATCGAGTTTTCTCCTCGAATGTCTGGCGGCCCTGCGGGCCATTCCAGAGTCCAGTGACCTTTCACGGCCTAGGAGAATCTTCTATCGTGGGTTAGTGGAGGGCGTCGCAAAGGATTCATTACGTGATGTGCTGCGCTTGTCGGAGGATGAGTTTCGCTCGTTCTGGTCTTGGGCGCCAGGGAGTGATTATCTCAACAACTCTGAGTTTTCGCTCACCTGGCGATTAGCTCGGAATCGCTTGCCTCTCAATGACAAGGCCTTCATATGGGGCCTGGCGGATTTGCCAGATTGTGAACGCTGCAACCTTGGCTTGGAAGAAACGGCTTCGCACGCCTTCTACCATTGTTCGCGCGTTCGCCCTCTATGGGACCGGGTCGGCGAGTTGACTGCTCGTATCGCGCCGCGAGAGCTTGTGCTCATTGATCGTGCATTCGCCTGTGATAATGTGTCGCCACCGTTCTCTGGGATGAAGCGCATGGTGTTTCTGTCGCTGCTAGCCACGGCTCGAATGGTGATTTGGACGACGCGAATGGAGGAAGTCTTGCGAGGTCGGCGTCTTTCACATCAGGATCTGGTCTGTTATTTTGAGCATCAGCTCAAAATAAAGATTAGAACTGATTGGAAACGTTTGACTTCGACAGACTTCAGCGAAAGGTGGGTAAATGTGGCGAGCCTGGTTCGCTTGAACGGGGCTAATCTTGATTTTCTCTTTTAGATCTGCTGGTTACATCGGGGTGGATTCCTCTGGAACCCTCCCCTGGTTAAGCTAGTTGTGTACCTAGTTAAAGTAAATGAATGTGTTCCTGGCCTGTACCCGGCTTTCTCTTTTGTTATGATCCATGTCGAGATTCCCAACCTCCCCAGTTTGTTTTGGTCTCCTTTTATCTCGGCTGGTTCAGCCTTTTCTTGTCCCATTCCGCTAATTTTGACCCCCTCCCCACTCCCTTAGCGAGTGTGCTTCTTGATTTCGCCATTTGGCGGAATACAGCGGCCACTCGGCTTTTTCTGGGATGGACGGTTCTTACTAACATTGAATATTATTTTAGTTTAAAAATTTGTTGTATTTTTAGTTTATTTTTGGGTTCATCCCCCTCCCATCATTTCATTTTTCATTAAATATTTTATAATATTGTACATGTATTGTACACTTATTTTATATTGTACATAAATACATTTTGTCATGGGTTAATTTCCCCACTTTTTAGGTGTCCGTTGTAAGTTTCTGGCATTGTGGTGTACGAAGGATTGGGAGTAGATGGATGGGTTCTTTTGGTGACTGTGCAAATTGTAACGAGTGAATGGGTCGTGATAGTGTTTAGCTAGGTATAGGATAGTTAAGCGAGAACCAACCTCTCCCCCTCCCCTTTTAGGCCTTGTGCCATAATTTTGTAAATTTTACAAAATAAATAGTGAGAACCAACCTCTCCCCCTCCCCTCCTCTTAGGCCTTGTGCCATAATTTTGTATTTTACAAAATAAATAGTGAGATTTAAACATACAACAATGGCGTCGCCGATAGGATATCTGACCGCGCTTGACGATCCGGAGCATGTGGAGACGTGGATGCTTTGTAGCACTGGCTAGAATAAAGAAACACTGGCTAGACAGACGAAACCAAGGAGAACAAAACGAGAATGCGAATACGTTCCTTGCAACAGCAGGATGTGAAGAATGTTCCAACGATGGCGTACCTGAAAAACTTTGATTTCTCCGAAGGGTAGATGTTTTAAGTAATAAAATAATTATTAGATCAAAGAACAAAGTTTCTTGAGACGAGACAACAACCGAAAGAGTCTAAGGTACAATTTTTACATCGATTAAAAGAAAAAGCCAAGCACTGTGAATTCGAAAAATTTGGTAGTGGTAAAATGACCGCAAAAGATGAGCTGATCCAGTTACGCATAACTCAGCATTTATACATGAGATGTTGGAAAGGCTACAAGTTATTAATTTGAACTTAGAAACCATTATGGCATTCGTGCAGCAGCTATAATTGATAAAGCAGTTCAACCAACAGCAGGACAGGAGAGCGAGCGAGAGACGAACAAATACGAAGTTCAAATGGAAAATTGAATAAACACGAATTGCGGAAAAGGCGGAAATATTCACAGCAAATATACCGCCGAAAACCAGGAAAAGATTAAAAATAAAAAAGTAAATATTTTCAGATACAGGTATACCGGTAGTGACGTTATGCTAATTCCAATGATTTTTTTTTTTTTTTTTTTTGCAGAATATGAGATAACCTAGGCTAAAAAAGTCTACCTTACAATTAGAACAGTTCGATGGAACCATAATTAAAGTCTTGGTCACGTTCAAAGAAACATCCGAAACAAAGAATCGTTTCGAAATCATACCCATAACAGTGGCAACATGTAGGAAAGACCACAGATTGCTAGGAATAGACACGTTAAGAATCGATACATCAAAATTGATTAATTCGATGGAATCTGAAGAACAAAAAATAGGATTACTAAAGGATTATAAAGCGCACATTAGCTTGAAGGAGAATCATCATCCAAGATATACCGAATCAAGGAAACTGTCGATACATATTTTACCGCTAGCGGTGGCAAAGTTTAAAAGAATGATTCAATAGGGAATTTTGAAAAAAGTCACGTATGTGGGGTGCAATTGGGCTTCACCAATAGTTGCCATTAAAAAGGCCGATGGAAACGTATGCGGTGATTACGAAATTGGGGGTAGCCGTCAGATATATTCGAACTCATTTCCTCTACAAAATATAGAAACTGCGAGTCATTAATTATCAAACATGAAATAAAAATTGACTTAAAATCAGCATATTACCAAATTGAAATATATGACAAATTTAAGGAGGTTACTACAATAAATACATTGTTGGGATTATTAGGGACTCGCCTGCTATTTGAAATTAAAACGGCAAGTCATTTTTCAGAGAGTTATCGAGAATATCTTATTGATAAAAGTGGAGAACATAATAATATAGCAAGACGAGAGATGCGACTCGCACCAAGGACGAATTAAAGTAGAACAAGTCCTACGAAGATTAAATCAGGTAGGTATAAAGAGAGACAAATGCGAGCTAGACTGTGAAAAATATCCTATCTAGGATTTCAAATATCTAGAGAAGGAATAACACATGACGAGAGGTTAACAAACACAATTGTGGAAGTAGGGAAACTCACGAACAAGAATGAATTAGAATCTTTCTTCGGATTAATTTCTACAGCAGGTATCTTCCTAGATATAGCGAACTCATTGAACCAATTGTAGAAGTGCGTAAAAAGACATAGAATTCACATGGCCAAAGAAGCAAAGTAATGCTTTAGAAACATTAAACATAAAAAGAGGCTTTCACAAGTAAGCCGTTAATAAAAATCTTCGACCCGAGAAAAGAAGTTACTTTAACGAGTGACGCAAGTGCATATAACATAGTGGCTATTGTATCACAATAGGGTTACCTAATCATGTATATTTCCAGGAAATTGTCGTCGACAGTATGTAATTATTCTAATACAGAAAAAGAAGCACTAGCCATAGTCTGGAGTATGAAGAGAGCACAGAATTTCTTATTAGGTAAAACGTTCCTGTTAAAATCAGATCACAGCCCCACGAAAGGAGTTAATAAGAGTAAAATCATCAAGGATTTTCAGGTGGGCCATTAAAATTATTGCATTTGATTTTAATATTATGTATCTTAGAGGAAGCACCATTACACATGTTGATGCATTATTAAGATTTCAGAATAAAAATAAAGAAGAACATGAAAATTCGGTTGATAGAATTATAAAATGGGTGGAAATAGACGTATTATCCAGCAAAACACTCAGCATAGAAACCCAACAAGATCCGATACTAAGTAAAATACTAGAGCACATAAGAAAAAATAGCGGCAAAATGGTACAAACAGTTGAAATCGGACTAAAGCCGTTTTCACCTTTTAATGAGATTATAGAGACATATTTCCTTAATTTATTTTTAAACTATCACACAGTTCTACTTGCGGATAGAAGGCAAAGCCCATCAGCCTTAATGGACAGGCAAATTAGAACCCTAATCATCATGTCGTTCGCCACAAAGAAGAAAGTTTGATACAAAAAATAAAGAAATCAAAGTCGTAAAGAGTAAGGTTCGTCTTACAAAGAGTACAGAGCATGGCTGTACTAGAAAAAAGGTGTAACCAATATTAGCTCACGCTGATCAATTTAGAACCAGGTTAAAGCCTGAAGATTAAGAAATGCAAAACGAGGAACAAGAGGCGACAGAGGATGTGGAAACCGAAACTAAACATTGAGGAGAGTGGAAATTATTTAACAGACCTAGAAGAGGAAGATAAATTTAGACCAAGATCTCCATTAAAGAGGACACAAGAAAAGCAAAATAAGATCGATGCAGACCATCTAGAATATTCAGAAAAAGCGAAAGAGCAACTAAGCGCGTTTAATCTCTCAGGTTCAGATAGGTGTAGTGGGATATGTAAATGAGATACACGCATAAATAGAGCAAATCTCAGGCACAAAAGGAGAGGAGAAAACACGTAGCTTCCTACGAGATTTACACATCACAACAAAGCTTATTGATAAATATTTCCCTACTACTATAAAACTTCATAAGATATTCAATAGAAGCAACATAAAATTAAGTTGATGTTACACGGAGTAATATGATTAATCAAAAGACAACATGAATGCATTCTGTGCATATGATATGTATCCAACCCTCTCTTGTAACCTCAGAAATATAGATAAATGCACCTTGGTATTGATTACCAATATCGTTTACAGGGTTGTTAACAGGGTTGGTTGTGTGTTGGGATCTGCCTTCCGTGGTTTTTGTTTTTATCTGAGTCTCAGAATTCCAAACATTTAATAACGACACATATTTTTAAATGATTAAAAATGTAACATATAAAACTTTATTTTCTGTGGGGAAGTTGAACTGACATTTATATATTCTTTTCAGAAATATACAATAACAATAAAATGTTCAATTTTCCTTGCAGTGAAGTTTGTTATATAAAATGTAATTATGTGTTCTTAGTGCGGTGTGGACAGGTTTACTTTACGGCAGTTAGCCTCATGTTTCTGCCACTGCGTGGACAATTCTTACTTGACGGCTGTTGACTCATCTCTTCCATTGTGTGCGTGTGTGAGGGCGCATGTGTACTCACGTAAAGATCAAACAGACTTCAATTTTTTGAACGCCGAGAAACAATATACTTCTATTTTTATATCCGTAATGGATAATCAAAATCTCTTACCGATGCTTGAATGGGAAATTCTTCCCAAGTCAGTGGAAGGTGTCAAGTGAATGTCCGTTTTAAAGAATGCGGGTGAGAACACATCCTTTAGACCTATCAGTCTTCTCAATGTCATTAGCAAACTCTTGAAACTATAATTTAAAAGAAGATTGTTGCTTACCTCACGAGGCTACAAACAGTACTTATTTATATTACCTGGTCCATTGCTATGATTGCTCACAGAATTAGTAGCGTATTTGACAACAAATAGATCTCAGGGACAATCACATTAGATACTTCAAAGGCATTTGACAAGGTGCGATATAAATTCTTAAACATAAAGTCCTTCCTAACGGGTATATCCTCCGAGTCCCATGCGATCAACACGAACATGCCCCAAGATTTGTTTTTCAATCTAACCCTCTTCCTATTCTCTACATAAACAATCATTTGTGAATATTTATGTTGATGATTGGAGAGGTAGTGGCTAGTCCTATTCAATGTCTCAAAAACCAAACGTGACTTTCAATCATCGCCGATCGGAGCCAGAACTTTCACCAATCGATGGAGGCCCCGTGCCTTGAACTCTTGTTCGGACTTGAACTAAGTCCAAACATCAAGTGGAACTCGTACATATGATTAATTGTTAAAGACGCTGGGAAAATGGTCTTTATACCGCTTCAGCAAATAACTCATTCTTCCTGCTACCATCTACAATTAAAAGAGCAAGATCAGGGCAAAAATGGACTACTGCTGTCATAAATGGACAGGAGCTGTCCATTATTCACCTTTGTTTGTATGTTTTTCAAACTAAATTAGTCTTATATGCGTATTATTTTTCCTTTTCTAGTTTTACTCTTTTGGTTTTTAATAAATCTGCCGATGAATAAGAGTTTGTCTTCAGATTCTTAAATACCGTAAGGTGTTTATCTGGCTGTCTTTGAGATTACACACACGTTCTCTCGAAGGAAGAACAAATTTTGTGGGATACACAAAAGAAGCAGTTTACGCCATGTAGTATAATTTACGCTTACTCCATATTATTCCTCTTTATCGCTTTCGCAATGAAAAATCCAACATGTCCACCACGTTTTCCTTGTTTATTAAATACGATTCAATATATCCATTCCATCCTCCTTTAATACGTTGCAAAAGGCAATGAGTGTTCAAAGTAACCTTGAAAGTCAAGCCTTTAACAACTTTATCAAATATTTTGATTGATAACATATTTAAACGTATTTATGGAGATACACATGTCTAAACCCGGCACGTTTAACTAAATGACAGAAAACTCTCAGAACTATAAAAACTAGATGCGTATATGGTCGCAATACACCATATATATACAAATATATGTCAGTTCTCTCTTCTATTGGTCTCAAGATGTATGCGACTCTAACAGCCCCCGACTGGCCCTCAAGCAAAACATATGGTGAATTGTGCACGTTACTCCTTCAACAGTTTAATCTAAAACTTCTTGAAATCATGAAACAATATATGACAAAACTGTATCAAACTTTATAGCAGCTATAAAGTTTATTGTAATTTTGGTAAGTATTTAAATGGCGCCTTACGGGACAGACTTGTGTGCGGTCTAAGGTGCGAAATGACCCAAATGCGACTTCTTCAAGAAGACACCCTACGATTTGATAAAACTTGCTATCTCTATGGAAGGACGTCACCGAAAATCACGCGGACAATAAAAAAGATATAAACGTCCTCGGGAAGTCAGACTGGTGGAACAAGACAAGAACAACAAAAGAGGAAAGTTCTTAGTTTTCCACTTTGCAAATGAGCCACTGCTGCTTTAAGGGGGTGGTTTGCCGATTATGCCACAAAAGTTGTTACATCCAGACAATGTGTAGATCTAAAAAAGTCTAAAATAAGATAAAAAAAAAAAAGAAAAAGAGCAATAGAAATCTCTATACGATACAAACAAACGAGAGAAGGCAGGAATAAGGGAACTATTTCATATGGATGGTTCAGGCAAAATATTTTTCACTATAACTTTGGATCATAAACAAATATTTTCCACAAGACCCACAATTCAACTGAGATGAGAGCATATACCAACGAACTCATCAAACCCTTAGGTCAGGTGTCGGTATTAGTTAAACATAACAACAAAAGCATTCAATTATCTCTCACCATCTAAAAAATTGGCAATAATTCATTCTTTGGGTGAGACTGATTGTATAAACTTGAAATATGCAAGTCCCTCCACAACATCAGTAACGCAAAAGAAAATGGCCTGATTACAAAACTGAAAGTGGAATTCCCACAAGTCTTCAGAGATCGAGGACTGTTAAAGTACAGTTGAGAGCCAAACCCAACACAGTAACCAGTTTTTAAAAAAAATCAACACAGAAAACCTTTTCTTCCTAACATCAGTATGGCTTCTACTAAACTCCAGAAGATCAAGACTCTACACTTTTTTGATTTTTCCACTGATAACAAGTGGAGCGAATATATCGAATAAATCGCTACGTCTACTGTAAGAGAAGTTTGTTCTTTGTGCCGTCACAGAAAAAAAAAATTTTTCGTCAGAATCTACCCTGAACATTTATATATCTACCATTCGTTCGTTCATTGAATACTGTTGCAATATATGGTCGGGTGTTCATGCTGCACGTCTCAAGACTGTTGATCAAAGAAGGGATTATAACGTAATCGATCCTGATCATGCATCTCAACTTAAGTGACTTTCTCACCGACGCGAAAGCGTTTCTCTCCGTGTTTTCTACAAATATTTTCATAACAACTGTTTTGATGAGCTTTTTCTCTCGTGCTCCGAATACATGAATTTGAGCGTGCTACTAGATTGGCAAAAAGGTCTCATGGTTTTATTGTTGAACTAGAAACATGCAACTGCCAATTCTACTGTTTCTTTTATGGCACATCTCACCTGTGGAAATCTCCTCCAGTTCCTCGCTTCTTTGTTAACTACAATCTTCAAAAATGTAAATGCAACATCAATCGCTATCTTCTGTATTCTTGAACTCTGTCTCTTTTTTGTCCTTTTCTCAATCATCCCCACTTAAGTCATCTTATTATCTTTCATTTCATGTAACCCTCTGCGTTTTAGTGGCATTTTTGCCTTGCTTGGGCTGAACTGATTAAAAACGTTTTTATTGTGGTTAGAATTTTTGTTTAAATAAAGAAGGCACACTTCAATTTATTTCAAACATCGTGTGCAGCGAATGTACAACATAGTTTCTCATGTAGTCAGTATGTATCGATGTAAACAGTTATTTTGTCAGAGTCAATGTAGAGATTATATTTTAGTGGGAGTAATGGAAATGCACGATCGAGAACACAACGTATTTGAAACGATTCCTTCTCGATGGAGAACTCCTTTTGGCACCTCTGTTGTGGCGAAATCTTCGTCGCCAAGTTGTTGTGGGCTGGTTGGGCCCGGAGGAAAGACACGGAAACAGGAAGATAGGTTCAAATAGTGTATTGGAATAAGAACATATGTACATATGTTCTTATTCTAATACAATGTGTGTGTGTGTGTGTGTGTGTGTGTGTGTGTGTGTGTGTGTGTGTGTGTGTGTGTGTGGTACATATATGTGTGATTTACAGTTGGGACCTTTTTCTGGTCGGATGATATCAGTCTGCTTTACTGTGTGGTTTATCTAGGTGTGACCTGACCGTTAGTTTGACTTTTGCCCAGGTTGAAAAGGATTTGTTTTATTACTGTTGTCTTATCTATCTGCTTTATCTGGTGGTGTGTACGTGTCCGTGACTGTGTCATGTATGCGTGTTTATGTGCGTGTAGTTCTTGCAATTTATTTTACTTTATTTTGCATGTGTGTGTATATGTGTTCCGATGTGCGGTGTGTTACAGGCACCCCCACTACTTTGCGGTGGGTGGGGGGCAGCATAGTGTAATGAAAATGGTCACAAACTAAATGAAAACAATCTTTGATGGTATTATTAAGATGAAATACCAAATTATTTGTTTATTTTTTCCTATTGAATTGTTATTATTATTTCGTTTTTTTACTAATTTCTTAAATCCTTTCTAACAAAGAGTATAGCGTAATGAAAAAGGCCACAAACTTGGTGAAAATTAATTATTTATTATTTTTTATCGAATTATTATTGTTATATTTTGTTTTGTTTTTTTAGTTTTCTCTTTTTTTTTTTCTTCTTAATCCTTTCTAACAAACAGCTTAGCGTAATGAAAAAGGCCACAAACTTAATGGAAATGAAGTTTAATCGCCAACACGTTTATTTTATTATTAAGATGAAAGACCAAAGTATTTTTATTCTTTTTTAATTACTTCTTGAAATTTTTCTCCCTTTCTTTCTCTTTCTTTCCTCTTCCCTTCAAACCTTTTTAACAAATAGCATAGCGTAATGAAAAGGCCGCAAATTTAATGAAAATAGAGTTTTATCGTTCAAACACTGATGCTATTATTGAAATGAAAGATTAAAGTATTTTTGTGATTGTTTTTTTTTATTGTGAAGACCCTTTATTGTATATATCATGTTCCCAATCCTTTTTTCGATCGTAATAAAAGTGTTCTTTTATTCTAATGTGTAATGGTCTGGTAGTGTTGCCAACATAGAATTCCTCGCATTTGGCGCATTGTATGCAGTATACGACATATACCTGGCCAGTGTGCATGTGGTGTTGTTGCTGGTTTTGTGGTTGGAGTTGAGGAGTCTGCGAAGAGTGGAGCCGTAGTGGGCCAGCTGTATGTCCAATCCCTCTCTGCGAATAGCTCTACGTATTTTTGCGGTTATGTTTTCACTGAAGTACGGTAGTCTCAGGAAGCAGCTGTTGGAGAGGGTGTGTCGCCCTGGGGCTTTATTACCTTTCCGTTCCAGGCGACAAGGACTGGGGGTAGCCGTTTGTCTTCAGTATTTTCTTGAAATGTGGTGTGGGTGTGACGGGTTTCTTCTTTGCTGCACTTATTCCGGATACGTGTGAGCTCGTTTTTAATGTGCCCAGTCTGAGAGGGAAGGCTGATTGGTAGTGGACAAACATATCACTGCTGGCAAGCTTTTTGTAGAAATCGGTATGAATGTCACCTCTTTCCGATGCTTTTAGCCTGAAGTCCAGCAGTGATAAGCATCCATTGCTATCGGGGTGTTCGGTTGTGAATTTTATTTTGCCGTCCATAGTGTTGAACGTTGCTGCCATTCTGTTCGCCTCATTACGTAAAGAGGTGAGGATGAGTATATCAGCAATGTATATTTTTATGAATAAGTCGTATGAATGGCAGGTGCCATTCAAGTTGGTTCATGTATGTGATGGCAAGTAGACCCGATAGGCTGGACCCCCATCGGAAGGCCAGTGGTCTCTTTATAGGTGCGCCCTTGGAACATAAAGTAGGTGTTTTCTACTGTAGTCCTCAGGAGTAGGTGGATGTCTGCTGGGGTGAGGTTGTAGCAGTGTAGGCTTGAAGTGGTGATGCATTCTTTTAATAAATCAACCGCTGGGTGAGCCGGTACTGACATGTATAGTGAAACAACATCAAGGCTAAATGCGTATCGGTTATGCTGCAGCTGGTCTTGATGGATTCCGTGTAGCCTATGGATGACTTCATCGGAACTTTTGACGTGTCCGGGGAAGGTGGAGAGTACAGGTTTAAGGATTTGTGACAGGAGCCATGATATTTTGTATGTGGACTCTTCTATGCTAGAAACAATGGGTCTAATCTGTGGTGTCGTGTTATTTTTGTGTGTTTTGATGAGGTGGTATAATTTTGGGAGGTTGCTGTTAAAATTTAGTCTGTATTTGTTAGGGATTTTCCGTAGCTTGCATATATTATTCCATGCAGTGTTAATGTGGTGTTCTATTTGGGTTGGGGTAATGTCTGTGGCTTCTGTATATAGCTGTATATTGCTGAGGTGTTCGAGTGCTAGCTGGTTGTATGTATCTCTGGGTATAACGCAGAATTCCTTACCTTTATCGGATGGGAGGTATATGAGGTCCTTCTCTCTCAGGGTGTCTAGGGTGTGGCGCTGTACTCTGGAAAGGTTGTGTGGTATTTTTCCAGTGTTGTCTTTGAGGATTGTGAATATTAATTGTTTTAGCCGAGAGTTTAAGGTTAAGCGCGTGGTTGTTAGGAGGTGGGTGGAGTGGATTGTCTAGGGTGTAGATGGGGAACTCTTTAGATGCATTTGTGGTTGGTATTGGGTCGCTGTTTGTGTTGTTAATAACCGATAGCCACTTCAGTTGGTATTTTAATTTAAGAATCTTCCCGTTGGACGTTGCATTAACAATTAATTTTCCCTCGAATTTAATTTTTCCCCTGTGACAGAGCTTACAATCTTGATAGATTTTATCATGGTTGGCTTGCCCAATCTTTTCCATGTTTGCAAGTTTATTATAGTCAAATCAGACCCCGAGTTTAGTTGAAATTCCACACTTTTGTTTAATATTTTTACGTTCACAAATTTCATTGTGTTAGCACCGTCTAGTTCGTCCGACCTTGTATTTTTCATGCAGCCATTGGTTTTATTTTTAGGTCGGCACTGCGAACTTTGGTGTCCGACTCAGTTACATGTGTAACATTTTTGTTCCGAAAAAACAATCTTTATACCAGTGTATGGTCATATCCGTAATATGGTTTAGGAGGCAATTTTTGATTTTTCTTTATTTCATTATTTTTAACAGACTGTCTAATTCTGTTTTCAGCGCACTTTTTTGACGTGAGCAATACCGAGATCACCAAAAAGCAAGGCCTGCTAGATATGGGATTGTAGAGGATTTGTAGGTCCTTTACGATTTATATTTACAAATCGTTCTCGTGTAACTGAAGTTAGAAATAATACAACAATGACGCTTGAATAAAACAAACAATGAATTGTATTAACGATGTTTACATAGTTGAGATTAAGCATGCAAACAGTTGAAGGAAAGTTGTTTCCCTTGTAACGTTAAGAAACATGACGAAATGTCGGTTGAGATTAATGTCTCTGAAAGAAGGAAAGAATGCAATGTACATACTGATGTGGAGTTAACAAAAGTTCCGATTGGAAGATGTGAAAGATTTGTGCACATGTGAGTTTAAGAAAGAAATGGCAGCTAATTGCGTCTTGCAATTAGTGCGGGTGTGTGAGAGCGAATTAGGCAAGATTGAGGAACACGACCCCGCGATAGCATGGCGCTATCGCGGGCAGCTAAAACTGCCAACTGCCTTACTTGGAACTCGAACTGGAACTGCCGGTCGTAACACGTGTGTTCCCGCTTTTTTATAAACTCCGAGAAAACGCGGGAACGCATAAGAACATCTCGTGATGGTCGCGTGTTTCGTGAATGAAGAAGACACGCAAGACAGAAGAATATATACGTACATGTGTGAGTGCGTAATATGAGTGAACTGTGTGGAAATACACGTGATCCCCACAATATCAAGAACTCGTGACGTCATCATCTTGAGTCCTTTAAATTTCAAGAAGGAAGTCGTCGTTTGTGTATTTAGTTTTTCACAGTGTTTTTAAATTGTCTAATTTTTCTTTTAAATACTCCATTAACTTATAAACAAAAACAATGCCTTACAGATGTGTTGTACCAAATTGCAAAGGTTTTTTATAAAAACGACCCAAAAGTTCATGTATTTTCTTTTCCGAAAGATAAAGAATTATCTGATGTTTGGATTCGTACCAAAGAGATAATCTTTTTTCACTTACTAAATTCAGCAGAGTGAATATATTTTTTTATTTAAAAAATAAGTATCTTCTTCTTCTTCTATGTGCCCTGTCCCTTCAGGACGTAGGCGATCATGGCTTTCCACGTTTCCGTATCCCTCTTGACACACCTTCTCCTGTTACACCATGCAACCCTCGTTCCATCATCCACCTGATTAGGTCCTTCATTTAACTGAAACTTTGTAATTCACAACACAAAGTTAAGACAAATCTAGTGAGAAAGTTAAGATAAATAGATTCATCATGTCTTATCGCTCACGTTATTTTTAAAAGTTAAAACCTCATTTTTAAAAAATAAACTTAAAAGAAATTTTCCATAAAGGATTATTTTTATAGATATAAAATATAATTCTAACATTTCTTTAGAATTGTTTTATTCATAAATAAAAGAAACTTTAAGGATTAAATTAATTTCATCTTTGTAATTCGCAACACATGAAAAAGAAAATTGTGAAAGTTTTTAAAAGCTAGAAACCTCATTAAAAAACTTTAAAGAATTTTTTATATAAATTTATAAATGAATATTTTTAGAGGCACAATTAAAAAGTAAATCTAATAGTCTAACAATTTTTTAGAATTGTTTTATTATTCATAAAAATGTTTTTTATTTATTATTTTGGTTTAAAAATGTATAAAATTTCTCACTTTTGTACTTAGCTTTGTCACTCATAATCATTTTGTTGAATTAATTAATAAATTAAATCATATTCCTGAAAAATATCAGAACACCTCCCTTTTCCAAGAATTTTAAGAAAAATGATTCATATTGTAAATTTTTGCTAACTGATCTTTTCTTAGATTTTTATAAAAATTTAAGATAGGTTTGTGTTTTTAGTTTTTTTGTTTTTTTTTTAGGTATGTGAACTACATTTTTGACTGGAGAACATATAAAGAGAATCATCAGCGTTTGACAAAAAACAGGTGTTAAAATTGCAGTTAGCATTCAAAAAACATATCTTCGGGATGATGCTATTCCTAGAATTCTCCCTCAAACTGTCCCTCATATTTATCTTCATTGACCACCTCTAGAGAGTTGCCAGGTTCTAGGAGAATTCAACTGGAGAATTCTGCCCTTAAAATGCATTAAATAGTAAGTATTACTGATGACTTAGCATATTAAAATGCTTTAAATATTAAGTATTACTGATGACCTAGCATATAAAAAGCAGAAGTATTTTCATAATATTGATGATGTAGAAGGTAAATTAAATTTTCTTGATAGAAATTACTGGAGTGTTGTTAAGAAAGATGATACAGTGCTGATTGCAGACATGGAAAGGAAACTACAAGATCTCCTACAGAAGATAGCGGAGCAGAGTGACAAAAAAGGACTACAAATAAACTTTAAGAAAACTGAATGCATGGTCATCAGCAAAAGGTGCAACACAAAATGCCAAATCCAGGTAGGGGATACCAGAATCAAGCAAGTACAAAAATTTAAATACCTAGGAAGTGTTCTAACAGGAGATGGAAAGTGCGACACAGAGATCAGAAGGCGAATTGGCATGGCAAAGGACGCGTTCCAGAAGAAACGAAGAAAAGAATGCTGAATTGCTATGATGTCAGTTCTTCAATACGGCAGTGAATGCTGGACAATATCATCGAAAATTAGGACAAAACTGGAAGCAGCGGAAATGTGGTTCTACAGAAGGATGCTGCGGATATCGTGCAAGCAACAATGAGGTGTTGGAAAGAATGGCAACCAAAAGGAAATTAATACTGAGCATCAGGAAGAGACAAATGAAGTTCCTGGGACACGCAATGAGGAAGGAGAGTCTGGAGAACCTGATGCTGACTGGCCAGATAGAGGGAAAGAGAGACAGAGGAAGGCAGCGGATAACATATTTACAGGGCCTGGTCGGGTGAATGACGGAACGGGGGTTGCCAGGAGTAACAGGAACAAACATACTAAGGGCCACAAGGGATACGGAGACGTGGAGAGCCATGATCGCCTACGTCCTGAATGGACAGGGCACATAGAAGAAGAAGAAGTTGTTAGGAAGCAAAAAACACTTATTATATGCAGCATCATCAAATCCCCATATCCAAAAATTAATCTGTTTTCTGTAATTGAATCTGATTTTACTGTACATGAGTTTTGTAAAGATGTGGAAATGAATACAATAGGAGACTATAAGATTCCAAAAATGTAACTGATCAAAATACTCTTGAAATTCTGATAGAAAACACGAAGAAAATCGATACAGAACAACAGCAAACCAAATTTCCAAATATTAAAATTGTTAATGTCATTGCTACTAGTGGTTCATGAAGAAACAAACAAATATTTTAGTTCAGTCAAATTTATGAGCGGCTAAATTTAATGACACTAAATAAACTTGATTATTCAACAGAAATGATGATATTTTCCTCATTGTTATATAACTGCTTTCCTAAAGGGTGCAGATTATTAAGAGACAGCAAAAATATAATTTAACCAAGCTATTCAAGCATTAAAAGACTAACCTAATTCCCTCATATATGAATCCTTTGATTGAGCAACATGAAAACAATTTTCTTGTGTATATTAAAAATAAATTTAAGTTACTAGTGCAGAAGGACACCACATTATCTTTACTTGATGAAATTCATCTACAACCTTATTTTGATTATAAGGTTGGTGATATTGTTGGCTTATATGACAACAATAATGAAGCTGCAACAAGTGCTCTAGCCTTTATGGTTAGCAGTTTATTCTCACAATATAAGGATGTTGTGCATGTTATGCTAACTAAATATCTTAAACTTGAGAATTTATTTAAACATATAATAATTGGTTTAGAGGAGATAGGTTTTCAAGTATTATCTACCATAACAGGTAATAATACTACAAATAAAAAAGCTATATCTTTCTTTTGCAGTCCCCCAAAGCTTTCTATTGTATTTATGAAAATTAGAAAGAACGTCAGGCTTAGGATAGAGCCCTGAGGGACACCAGAGTTAGTTCAGTAGAATGAGGAGGCATGCCCATTCAAGATGACATTCTATTTGGATTATCTCACCGACAAGTGGAGGGGGAGGAAAGACGATCTCAAGGCTTGTAACGAAAATTCTGACGTTGCTTACAAGCGAAGTCTTCCTTGTAACGGTAACGAAAGTCAAAATGACTGGTAACACTCAGCACTCTCGTGTGCGTAACAAGTGAGCTTTACAAAAGATTTATCAAAACGATATTTATTGTATCAAAAATACAATTGTGGCACAAGGCCAGTGTTTGGGGGTGGGGAAAAACTGAGGTTGGTCAACAATAACTATGCTATACCTAGCTAATCAGACCATGACCCAAGCATTCTTTACAATTTCCCATTCACCATAAGAACATATCCATCGTCAATCAATCCTCCATGTATCAAAATGCCACATCTGCTCAGGGAACCTACAAAAGAATCCTAACGTGAATAAAAACTTCTTTATACAATATATACAGAAAAATATATAAAGATTTATATATGAAATGTAAAGGGAGGTACGTGAAACAAACAGCCCCAAACAAAATTTTCAACTTAAAATACAAAATAAATAAATTAATGTTAGTATAACTCGTCCATCCCACAAAATAAAGAGGCCACTGTATTCTGCCTTTATGACAAAATCAAGAGGCGCTCCTTCTAAAGAGAGTGGCGAGGAGAAAAAAAAAGACGGATGGGAAAAATTCTGACCCAGACGAGATGAAAAAACTGGGGACGATGGGAATCTCGACCTGGATCATACCAAAAGACGAAGCCGAGAACAGGCCAGGAACACTTACATTAACAAGGTATACAAGAAATACAACCTTAGCCAGGTGAAGATACCACAGGAATCCTTTCCAATGCGACTAAGGAGACTTAAAATAGAAAATCAAAGCTAGCCCCGTTCACGCGAACCAGGCTCGCCACATTTATGCACCTTTTGCTGAAGCCTGTCGAAGTCAAACGCTTTCTATCAGTTCTAATCTTCATTTTGAGCTGATGCTCAAAATATCGGATTAAAACCTGATGAGAAAGGTGCTGCCCTCGCAAGACTTCCTCCTTTCGCTTTGTCCATATCACCATTCGAGCCGTTGCTAGTAGCGACAGAAATACCATCCGCTTCACCCCAGAGAAGGGGGGAAACACATTGTCACAGGCGTATGCACGATCAATGAGCACGAGCTCAAGGGGCGTGATACGAGCAGTCAACTCGCCGACACGTTTCCATCGAGAGCGAACCCGTGAACAATGGTAGAAGGCGTGCTAAGCCGTTTCTTCCCAACCAAGGGTGCAGTGTTCACAATCTGGCAAATCCGCCAGGCCCCATATAAAGGCCTTGTCATTGAGAGACAGCCTATTCTGAGCCAAGCACTAGGTAAGCGAAAATTCAGAGTTGCTGAGATAACCCGCCCAAGACCAAATCGAGCGATACTCATCCTCCGACAAGCGGAGTACCTCCCTGAGTGGACCCCTCCTCCACTAATCCCTGATAGAAGATTGACCTAGGACGAGAAAGGTCACTGGGCCGAGAAATGGCCAGACATTCGAGCAGAAAAATCGTTCGCGCCCGAGGCTTACGCACCGTCTCGAGATGAGGGAACGTGTCCCTCACTAACCCCGCCAACAACGAATCTTCCATCAGCACACGACTGAGAAAGGCCAATATCAAAGCGAGCTTGTGACTCACAACATGTGTCATTCCCGGACGTTGGACACAAACTTCTTTGTCGATGTGATGTTTGCGTTCTCTCCACAGAAGGGAGAATAACGCTCGATCTCCTTCGCACGCCTCTTACAATGAGGAAGTGGAGACAACCAGTAAAGGACAATGGGAAAGACGTATACAGCACACGCCTCTGCCAACCTCTTTAAGGACAAATTCCTTCGACGTCAAATTCGGACCGACGCGCCGACCTTTGCCAGTACTTCTGACCAATTTTTCTCCAACCGGAGGTCAGGCCCAAACCACACACCAAGAATGCAGACAGGGACCTCCATCCAGTCGAAAGGCCCCTGGAGGGTAACAATCTTCCAGGCACCTAACCGCAATCCGGACGACTTGTTGCGGTTAATCTTGGCCACTGTAACCTGTTCGTACCGATCAACTTCTGTACCACCTCATTGTCACTTTAGGAGGACACAAAAGTGGTGACGTCATCGGCGTACGCAGAACTCTGGCTCGAGCACCATCAGGGACAGCGATTCCACGTAGGGTCGGGCGGCACGCCCTGTCCCTTAGCCGGCGAAGGAGGGGCTCAAACGCCAAAGCATAAAGTAAGGACGGCAGTGAACAACCCTGTCGGACCGACCTAGACAGCGCAAAAGCAGCCGACTGCTTCTCGTTCACCTGTACCACAGCCGTAGAGGAATGATACAGGAGGCTAAACCAGCGGCTGAAATCGGGTTCGAATCCGGCGGCTTGAAGATTAGCCGCCAGGTAGCAATGGTCAACCCTATCAAATGCCTTGGACTGATCCAAATTGATCAACGAGTCTTGTTCGTCGTCTTTTACACCCTCTATGATCGTGTAGATCAGATGCATGCTGCTCTGAATTGTTCGGCCCTTCACAGCACAAGTCTGCTCATGTCCCAACAGAGACTCGACAATTTATTGCAAACGATTCGTCAGGATCTTGGCCAAAATTTTTAACCTTGTGTTTTGCAGAGTTATGGGACTGTCACCCTCTAGCACCCTCCCAACATCCTTGCCTTTTCTCAACAGCGTGATCACACCCCAGATGAACCGGTTGGGAATGAACCCCTGCCGGAACCAGTTGTTGAACACGACAGTCAAAATCGGGACAAAGATGTGCGAGAGCCTCAAGTACAATTCATAGTGCAAACCATCCAGACCCGGCGACTTAGCTCTGACAACATTCTTCAAAACCGCATAAACTTCGCCCTCTGTAATCTCTCCCTAAAAGCCGGGGGAAGTCAGCCAAATAGCTGCGAAACACCTCATCACGGAGACCAGGCACCTTGGATCTTGAAATCCCGCCGAAACGCCTCGCAAATGTCGCCAGTCAACCGAAGAGTATGCCCTTCTGAGTCTCGTACTTCTCGAATGCACCAGTCGACGCCTCGTCGAATTTCTTCCTTGCGCAGTTCTGCGCCCATGTTCACAGCTTCGGATGACATTTTGCTTAACCTATGTCTAATTACCTGACCCATGTAACGCTCGCTAGTCGAACGCTGCAGAGCATCCTTACCTATGGCTATCTCTAGGGTATCCCCACCAGCCTACGCCCGGGAGTAATTAGCTCTAAGTGTCTTCATCTTTGCAGCCATATCTAGTTTAAGCCGTTGGCTGAATTCGGTGGTGAAAGATCTAATCCTATTCTTAAAATTCCTCTACCACTTATTCCCTATGACCCCCCCCCCCCCCAGTTAACGCCTGCTGCACTACATTAGTTAGCTGGCGCCGGAAGTCTGACCTGTCCAGTAAGGACACGTTGAACATCCAGTAACCAGCCATTCTAGGCCTAGTTTCTAAATCTACCTGGGTACAAACGAGTTTGTGGTCCGAGTAGCTTAACGAGTGGATCGTGGGACAATTTAAAAGATCTATGCCGGCTTCTCTCACTAATATTCTATCCAGGTAGCTAACCACCTGGGTAGAAAGCCAACTATTTATCCACGTCCACGTCTTCCCACCCGGGTGATCGACCAAGCTGTGATCACGCACCTTCCCGCTAGCTCTCCGCCCTCTATCCCACTTGGGGTCCAGGATGTCATTCCAGTCCTCCACTAAGACGAGTCGCGTTGAATCCACCAGGAAGTACCCCAAACGCCGAAAAAACGAGACGCGCTCCTCCCGGTCGTTGGGCGCATAAACCGCAATCAGTCGAAAACCATTGCTTTTCACTGCAATATCGGCCACGATCAGCCGGCCCTTGGCACCGACATGGACAAGGTTCATTTTAGAGTCCAGGGTACGCTTGACCAGCAAAGAAACTTCTCTGGTCAGTCAGTTCCTATATGCTAAATAGACGAAAAAGTCGTTAGACAGCACACAGGCATCGGCGTTGCAAACAAAGTGAGTCTCTTGGATCGCGGACACATCCACTCCGAAGAACAAGATGTCCTGAAGCAAGCGGGCAGCCTTACTCCGATCCCTCAGGCCCCTCGCATTCAAACAAGCTAACTTGATTGACATCCGTTAGAACTGAAAAAGTAAAATAGGAAAACTTACTTTAGTCACATACAGAGTGAAATTCTTTCGTGGCAGGAACCCCGACAGATTGCCCAAGACTGCCAGTGCCTACATCGGACGTAATTCGTCCGTCGAGGACAATACCGCCGACGTCCGTGGGGTAAGTTAGTTTTACAACTCTATACAGACAGGGATGGAGTAAAACCGGGACCCACCCTGCACAGAGCTTAAACATTTTTTAAATTCTGGCTTGCCACTGCGGCACATAGAAATTTTAGGGTACAATTTTTCGATCTCAGATATATGTTCCCAAACCTTCAGATTACCCCCCCCCCGTACTGTGGATGAGGGTAATCACACCTGGGACTTTTGGGAAAATGGTCGGATTCTCTGTAGACTTATTGTCTACAGATGATAATTTTAGCAGGGGTTTCTATAAGCTGCGTCTTGCCGCCGTCCATTCTTTGATAATTTCTTTTTTATCAATTTGCATTAAAGCTTCCCTTTGGAGAAGAGATTTTAGCCCTTGAGAGTAACTTATTTTATTGTATGTTAGTCTTTATTTTGTTTTTATACTTTATTTTTCTCACGTACTTTATTTTTTAGATTTTAATTTTGAGCAACTTTATTTTTTCATTCGTCTTTGGACGAAGTTTATAGTTCGTCTTTCAACGTTCTTTATTCTTTATTTTTTTGTTTGCCTTTAGACGAATTTTTCTATCTTCTTCGTCTGTGTGCGGATTTATATACATTTATTTTTTCTTTGCCTTCTGACGAATCTTTCTTGATTCATTATGTAACCTTTTTCTCTTGCGTAAATTGTTCTTTAATCTTTTGTGAATTGTATAATTTTGTATCTGGCTGTTGTTGTTTAAATTTAAATTTATTGTTGTTTAAATTTATTCATTTTCTTTTTAGTTAATCTAGCCCAGAAAAAGATATTTTCACTGGTGCTGAAAGAAGGTTCAGTATGGCCGACAACCGTCGGTCTTTGAAGAAGAACCTGTTTGGCTCTTCTTCTAAAAGTGATCCCACAAACAGGGAGTGGTCACAAAAGGAGGATGACTACAATTTCACTGCTCTGCCTGTAGAAAATACTAAAAGTCAATCAAATTTGGAATTAACTAAGACCAAGGAAGCTGTAACCGACAAGAACAAGACCGCCAAAGGATTCTCTCAGATATACGGAGAACATTCATTCCCACAATAAACATGACAACAATCAAAATTTTGATGCAAATGGCTGCACATTATGGTATGGATATACACCATGTGAATGTTAAAGCAGCATATTTAAACGCTCCGATTGAAATATACATAGAAACGCCAGAAGGTGTTGAAAAAGGTGACAATTATGTGTGGAAACTCAAAAAGTCACTATATGGGCTCAAACAAAGCGGAAGAACGTGAAATAAATTACTACATTCCTATTTAATTGAACAACATTTTGAACCCTCCCCAATTGACCCATGCCTGTACACAAAAATATTTAATAATAAAATGTTAGCAATTCTGATTATTTGGGTCAACGATATGTTAATTGCTTCAAAATTTGAAACTGCTTTATTAAAAATTCCTTAGATATAAAGTTTAAAATGACCGACTTGGGTCGACTATCATGGGTTCTTGGTATACAGTTCGAATTTAAAGACAACACTGTTACAATGAATCAATCTAGATACATCGAAAAACTTTTAGCTAAATTCGGCATGTAAAATTGTAAAACACGAACTACTCCATGTGAAATGGATTTAAGCACAATTATGAACAATGAAAATGGTATAGCGGCGTGAGAGAAAGAATACAGAATATTAATTGGAAGTCATATTTACGTCATGACATCAACAAGGCCAGACATCTGCTATACGGTTAGTAACTTGTATCAAAACTTAAATAAACTTAAATAAACCGAGGACTAGGCATTAAACAAGAGCTAAGCAAGTATTACGTTATTTAAAGGGAACTAAGTATCAGTACCTAGTATTTCGAAAACCCACTACAACTGGAAGGATTTTGTTATGCTGATTGGGCAAATTCACCAAATAGTAAAAGTATCACAGGCTATTGCTTTAGATTGGCAAAAGATAATCCAATAATTGCCTGGAAATCTAAAAGGCAGGGAATGATTTCATTTTCATCATGTGAGGCGGAATATGTTCTATTATCGCAAGCAACACAAAAGACTATTTTTCTTAATTTACTAATAAAAACAATTAAAGCACTGATAATAAGTGAGCCTATAACTAATTACTGTGACAATCAGGTCAGTATTGCTTTGGCTAAAAATCCAATAAGACATCAAATATCAAAGCGTATTAATATTAAATATCAATTTGTTAGGGATCATGTACAAAAGAAGATTGAGTATGTTCAATCGGAAAATAAAGTGTCGGATTTGTTTACAAAGCCAATTACAAAATCGAAATTAAAGTCTTTCATTCCTGTCATATTTGGTACTGACCTATAAGGTCCTTATTAGTCCTGAGTAGGACGTGAAACTGCATCCTTTAGTTATTTAGAGACGTTAGTTTTTGGTATGAATTTGAGTCCTTAGTTTCGGGGTATAAACATAAATAATCCTACTTTTAGCCCAATCCTCCTATGAATTACTCTAAGAATCACTCTAACCCGGAGTGATATTGCCTATTTTAATTGGTCCTAGCTATGGGTATAATAACAACTTTTTCCACTTTTTTGATTGTGATCACAACCCACATTTATAATATTGTTATTAATATATATTAACATGAAATACTTAACAGTGAACAAAATGATATAACTAATTTTTTGTGGATATTAATTAAAAATAAATTTTCTAATAAAAAAAATTTCTAATCACGAAACAAAAATATATATTTTATGAATACTAAAGTATTTGTTTCATATGAACATTGACTTTACTAATATTTTGCAAGAAGATTCCATAATGTACCCAAAATGGGGTGTGTTAGAGTTTTTTGGGTACCATTGTATACTGTATTTACTAGCCTTCCCACGCAAGGCCGGATGTGACACATGGTCATTTTATAGTGGGTATTCCCGGCCATATAGCCGGGCCAAAAAATGTCTGTCTATTTTTGCCGAGTCGTGGTTCTACCCTTCGGCGGAACCACAACTGGGTTCGTGCTCTCTGCTCGGAAGCAGAGAGCGCCCTCTACCCGAAGGCAGAGGGCTGACAGTGTCATAGCGTCGTCAGGCGAGTGACGTATGCTGGGTACCATTGTATACTGGTGAGCCAGCAATGGGCTGATTCATTTTATAGTTCACCAATAGAAGGGTAAACCAATCAGAAGGCTCAAAATATTCAATTCGACGTGTACAGAAGGCGACCAATTTTCCCGAGTATTGGCGATATAGTCCGATTCAGTAGAGTGTCTGACTCATGTGTGTTAATCTTTGACTTTGTTTCATTGAACAGATTACGTACTGCGCTGTATTCTATATTCATAAACTATGGTGGACATAGTCAACACCTTCAACTTTATTTTGAAAGGCTCTACTGAAAAGGTGCAGTGGGCTGTTGGTTTGAAGGGAGACGGTCCAACAGTGTCGGGAGTAAAGAGTTTTTTTCGACTTAGAGGGTGAGTCGATATTTCTTTCTACCGCGGGAACCATCGGGAGCTCACTTTCGTTGGCCTTCTGCAGATGATCTAGACGTTGCCGCACATTATACTTGAAGCGGAAAGAACCTCAACTCAATCTCGCCAAGGATTCCGCGTCTTTCTCTGCAGCCAGCTACTCTTCCATGCCAAAAGAAACACCTTCATGTTCCTCCAACCAGCCTTCTATTTCCCGCTTGAAAGAAGAGAGCATCTCTATAGAAACATATTTTTCTTCTCTAGTCCGTCAAGAGTAGTTGCAATAATTCTTTGAAGAAGGTTTTGCCTTCGTTTGAGGTTTTCCAGAGAAACTGAGTCCTCCATGCCGTTGGCATAGCAAAAAAAAAACTCTTCAGTTAATTCTGGGTTGAACAATTTTTCGTTGCAACGTGTCGGGATTATCTCACCGACAAGTAGGGGAAAGGAAAGACGATCTCAAAGTTTCCAACGAAAATTCTGACGATGCTTACAAGCGAGGTCTTTCTTGTAACGGTAACGAAAGTCTGCTAACACTCAGCACTCTCTTGTGCGTAACAAGTGAGCGTTACAAAAGATTTGTAAAAAGGATATTTATTGTATCAAACAATACAATTATGGCACACTGGCAGTGTTTGGGGCGGGGGACAAAAACTGAGGTTGGTCAACAATAACTATCCTATACCTAGCTAATCAGAATCATGACCCAAACATTCTTTAGAATTTACCATTCACCATAAAGACCCCTCCATCATCACTCAATCCTCCATGTACAAAAATGCCACATCCGCTCAGGGAACCTACAAAAGAATCCCCACGTGAATAAAACTTTCTTTATACAATATATATAGAAAAATATATAAAAAATTTATGCAGGAAATGTAAAGTGGGGGTGGGGGTACATGAAACAAACACTCACAAACAAAATTTTCAACTTAAAATACAAAATAAATCAGTTAATGTTAGTAGGTTCCGTCCATCCCACAAAATAAAGAAGCCGCTGTATTTTGCCTTTATGACAAAATCAAGAGGCGCTCTTTCTAAAGGGAGTGGGAAGGAGAAAAAAAAACGGATCGGAAAAAAAAATTCTGACCCAGACCAGATGAAATATAGGATTTAAAAACTGGGGACGATGGGAATCTCGACCTGGATTATAACAAAAGACAAAGCCGGAAACAGGCCAGAAACAACACTTATTAACTAGGTACACAAGAAAGACTACCTTAACCAAGGGAGGGCTCCACAGGAATCCACTCCGATGCGACAAAGAAGACTTAAAATAGAAAATCAAGGCTAGCCCCGTTCACGCGAACCAGGCTCGCTACATTTACGCACCTTTTGCTGAAGCCTGTCGAAGTCAAACGCTTTCTATCAGCTCTAATCTTCATTTTGAGCTGATGCTCAAAATATTGGACCAGATCCTGATGAGAAAGGCGCTGCCCTTGCAAGACTTCCTCCATTCGCGTCATCCATATTACCATTCGAGCTGTGGCTAGTAGCGACAGAAACACCACTCACTTCAACCCAGAGAACGGGGGCAACACATTGTCACAGGCGTATGCACGATCAATGACCAGATGTTCCTCGGGAACGATACAATAGAGGGTGAACCCGACACGGTCCAATAGAGGGTGAACCCGCGAACAATGGTAGAAGGCGTGCGCAGCCGTTTCCTCTAAACCAAGGTTGCAGCGTTCACGATCTAGCAAATCCGCCAGACCCCATATGAAAGCCTTGTTATTGAGAGGCCGCCTATTCCGAGCCAATCACCAGGTAAGCGAAAATTCAGAGTTGCTGAGATAATCCGCACCTGGCGCCCAAGACCAAAACGAGCGAAACTCATCCTCCGACAAGCGGAGTACTTCCCTGAGTGAATCCTTCACTAATCCTCGATAGAAGGTCACTGGACCGAGGAATAGCCCTCAGTGCTGTACGACACTCGATCAGAAAACTCGATCGCTCCCGAGACTTACGGCACCGCCTCAAGATGGGGGTGGGTGATAGTAAGTCTAAGGAACGTATACCTCACTGTCCCCGCCAGCAACGAGTCTTTGCACGAATGAGAAAGGCCGAACTGGAGGCGAGCTTGTGACTCACATGTGGCATTTCCGTTCCCCCCTGACACGGACGTTGGACACAGGCTTCTTTGTCGACGTGATGTTTGTGTCCTCAACACAGAAGAAAGAATAGCAAACGATCTCCTTCGCACGCCGCTTACAAAGAGGAAGTAGAGACAACCAGGAAAGACGTATACGGCACACACCTCTGCCAAGTTCTTTTTTATCCAGCTGGAGGTCGGGCCCAAACCAGACTCCAAGAATACGGACAGGGCCGTCCGTCCAATTGAAGAGCTCCTGAAGGGTAACACTCTTCCAGGCACCTAACCGCAAGAAGACTTGTCGCGGTTAATCTTATCCCCTGTGACCTGATCGTACCGTTCAAGCGCCTTCAGTACCACTTCAATGTCATCCCGGGACGACATG
This sequence comes from Ascarosepion bandense, assembly GCA_037127315.1. Classification (NCBI taxonomy): domain Eukaryota; kingdom Metazoa; phylum Mollusca; class Cephalopoda; order Sepiida; family Sepiidae; genus Ascarosepion; species Ascarosepion bandense. Next base: position 58,177 of record JBBBDQ010029521.1, on the reverse strand, counting down.
AAAGTGGTTATGTCATCGGCATACGCGGAAACCGTGGCTCGAGCCCCACCAGGGACAGCGAATCCTCGTAAAGCCGGACTGCATACCCTGTCCCTTAGCCGGCGAAGAAAGGGCTCCAACGCCAAAGCGTAAAGTAAGGGCAACTGTGGACAACCCTCTTGGACCAACTGTGACAGCGCAAAAGCGCGCGACAGCTACCCGTACCCCTATACCACAGCCTTGGTGTAGCGATACAGGATGCTAAGCCAGCGGCAGAAGTCGGGTGCGAATTCGGCGGCCTACAGGACAGCCGCCAGTTAAGGATGGTCAACCCTATCAAATGCCTTAGGCTGATCCAAATTAATCTGCGCGGCTTCTTTCTTCGTCTTTTACACCCTCTATGATCGTACGGATTAGAATTGTTCGGCCCTTCACAGCACAAGTCTGATCAAGTCCAACAGAATCTAGGCAACTAGCTACAAACGATTCTTCAGGATCTTGAACATAATCTTTAACTCTGTGTTTAGCAGAGTTATGGGCCTGTCATAATCTAGATCCCTCCCAACATCCTTGCCTTTTCTCAACAACGTGACCGCACCCCTGGTGATCCGGCTGGAGATGGACCCCTGCTGAAACCAGTGATTGAACACTACAGTCAAAATCGGGACAAAGATGTGCGATAGTCTCAAGTACAAGTACATAGAGCAAACCATCTAAACCCGGCGACTTGCCACCGCCGACCATCTTCAAAGAAACGTAGACTTTGCCCTTCATAATTTCTCACACGCAGCTAGCTGCATCCGCCGGCGAAAGCAAGTCAGCCAAATAGCTGCGCAACTCTTCCTCACGGAGACCAGACTCTTAGGTAAACCGTTTCTCGAAATGCTGTCGAAACGCACATGTCGTTGGTCAACTTCAGAGTTTGCCCCTCCGGGTCTCGTGCCTTTCGAATGTAACGGTCGCCGCCTCGACGAATCTCTTCCTTGCGGAGATCTGCGTTCATGTTCAGTTTCGCAAGACATCTTATGTCTAATTATCTGACACATGTAACGCTCGCTATTCGAACGCTCCAGGACCTTCTTAGCTAAGGTTATCTCTAGAGGATCCCCGCCAGCCTCCACCCGGAAGAAACTAACTTTAAGCATGTTCACTTTTTAGCCTTATCTAGTTCGAGCCGTTGGCTATATTCGGTGGTGAAAGACCTATTCCTATCCTTAAGTCCTACATTCCTATCCCACTACTTATTCCCAATGATAGCCCCATTAACTCCCGCTGCACTACATTAATTAGCTGCTGCCGAAAGTCCTAGTAAGGACTGATTGAACTTCCAGTAGCCAGCAAGTCTAGGCCTAAAATCTAACGCCACTTGGGCACAAACAAGTGATCCGAGTAGCCTAACCAGTGGAACGTGGGACAATCAAAGAAATCTATATCGGCTCCTCTCACTAACATTATATCCAGGTAGCTAGCTACCCGGGTAGAAGGCCAACTATTCACCAACGTGCACATCCCACCCGGATGATCGACCCGGTATCTATCGACGAGACCGAATTCGGCAGTCAGATCAACAAGGCTACGATCACCATCCTTCCCACTAGCTCCCCACCCTCTATTCCCGTTTGGGATTCAGGACGGCATTTCAGTCCCCCACTAGGACTAGTCATGTTGAATCCACCAGGAAAAGCCCCGACCACCGAAGAAACGAGACATGCTCCTCCCAATCATTGGGCGCATAAACCACAATCAGTCACAACGAGCTGCTTTTCATTGCAATATCGCCCACGATCAACCGGCGCTCGGGACCGAAATGAACAAGGTTCACCTTCGCGTCCAGGGTACGCTGGACCAGCAAAGAAACTCCTCTGGCCAGTCGGTCCCCATATGCTGAATAGACGACAAAGTCGTTAGCCAGCACGTAGTCATCAATATCGCAAATTGAGTCTCTTGGATCGCGGCGACATCCACACCGAAAGACAAGAGGTCACGAAACAGGTGGGCAGCCTTACCCCGATCCCTCAGGCACTTCGCATTCAAACTGCCTAACCGAAGACCTACGTAGGACTACTTTTGTGATGTCACGTCACAATCGGGATGGCCCACGCTTTTTCGATTCTTCGATATTTTTAGAATCCTGCTTTACTCTGACGTACCTCTAACATTCTTCAGCGATATTCGGTTCATTCTCCAATTTGCCTAATTTCTACATCTTTTTTTAAACTAGTCCTTGCACGAATATTAAACATTTGAAGTTATTTGCAGTCTAAAGTCATCGCATTGTTGACGCAGAAGTGGTATAATCGCCCAAATTCTTTCTTATTTAGATTAAGACATTTCCATCTTTTATAAAAAAGAGATGTCTTTGGACTGAAAAGTTCAGTGAGTAATTTCAGTTTCGGTGAATGTCAACTCACTAGTCTTCCGCAGCAGAAAGTAGTTTACATTTGTGCCAGGTTTCCTTAGAAGAGGACGTAATTTTTTCGCGTCACTCAATCTTCACAATCTGTAGTATATATATCATCATACCTTCTATAATAAGGCGCAATGGTTATGTCTTCCTCGGGTATCGCAGTGTCTTGTGAAAAAGAAAATTCGTTTTCTCTGATTTTCGTTTGTCTTGTTAGTTCAAAAACTTACTTTTGAAATTCTGCCTCTCTTTTGATTTTTTTTTCTGGGTTTGGAGAAATAATTTTTCCATTTCTTCCTATTGAGAGACCAGTTGTCTTTGCCACTTCTCTTGCTGTTCATTCTGGTATTTTACCAGCTCTAATAAAATATTATTGAAATCCTCCAAGATAAGTGTGCCTTTTTTTTTTTTTCGAAAACTCGTTTGTCCGTGTTTAAGAGAGTTTCTCTGTAATCCCCGGTGGTCCTCGTAAATCTTTGTCACGAATATTTGTCGCAAATCTTCGTTGCCAATTTCTTGTGGCGAAATCTTCGTCGCTAAGTTGTTGTGGCCTGGTTGGTCCCGGAAGAAAGACACGGAAACAGGAAGGTAGATTCAAATAGTGTATTAGAATAACAAGAACATATACAAGTAAGAGTGTTAGTAGTCAGCAAAATAGAAGTGTAAGGCCGAACGGCATAGTAACGCTGCGACTTAACTGCCTTTAATCGATCTCGTGACTGTGTCACAGCTGCGTCCCCGGAGGTCACACAGGTTAGTATTATATTGACAGAGGAAGAGTACATTCCTATAGATAGGGCACCATAACAGCCTCATAGGATGGGACTTCGAGAAGTTACTTAATTGCATCGCAGTGACTTGATTAAATAAGAGAAAGGACTATATATAGCAACGCCAATTGTGAAAGGATTTCATTTATATAATTGAGAAAGTAGAATAGAAACGGGTACTACATCTACATATTCCATTGCAATCATATATTAAATACTACTATACTAAATGGGAGTTTTAGATTTTGTCTAACTAGCATTTGATTGTCCTTTTTAATATGAATGGTTTAAATGCATGCAGTTATCTGACCATCGTAAGTTCACTCTCTCGGTCACGCGGTGAAATTCATGTCCATAAATTTAGTGAAACAAGAAGAAGCAGCATTCCAGAGACGAAAAATTGATAAGAGTTATCTCTATTAGTAAGAACAACAGAATGAGAACAATCAACTCGCGATGATTAAATAGAAAATGACCGATACATTAACCTATAACAAATCAAAATAAGAACACCAGTTCGAATAGATCAGGAAAAGGATCAGATTCATACATATGAGTTCATGAGTCTGTGGCTATTTTGCGATTAATTCATAATGATTAGCACAGACGAGGTTGTTGGATTGGCCTAAAAGCTATCCACCCTTTTCTCAGCTAAATATTTTTTGGAACAGTCCAATAATATATACTAACCAATCATGGTTTGTTAATGTGTTTCTCAACATTTCATTAGCCAATATATATTTGGCGCGAAAATTCAACAGGTCGGTTTTGAGCCACTTTCTGATTCCCAGAAAGTATATAAGGAGCAGATTTTATTTAAAAAATCAGTGAGCACTCAACTTCCAAATGAATCCACGCTAGTCTTTCCTTTGAACATTTTACTAGCCCAACCTATCTTTCGCGCGCATCAAACACCAATTTTTCAACAGCGCATTATCAGGATTCTTGTTCACTCATTCAACAACCAAATAACAAGAACTTTATCAACGCGAGAACTCTATTTTCTCAAGACAAGTAAATTGCTGACTCTAACAGTTACAGTTTAAATTCTCGTTATTACTTATTTTACAAACACTTAACTCTTTCTTTTTGTTGACACCTCTTAACAAAGATAAGATTTATTTAAAGAATTCACTACTTACACGAATTAATTCCTTTTCTTCAAGAAAAGTGAAATTTAAACGAACTTACTACAAAAAAAGTTAAGAGAAAAAATGTTCATGTATAAAAACACCAAAGATACGTAACAACAATGTTCTTTCAACAATATTCTGTCATTAACTACTTTGTTTATTACTTTACGTACACTTTAACTGAACTTTATCAGAGAGACTTTTCTGAATTGAACTTTCATCTTCTTACACTTTTATTCGCAAATCTTGGTTGTTATAATAGTAGGTCTCTTATAACAGGCATGTCAAACACGCGGCCCGCGGGCATGCGGCCCATTGTAGACACACTTGCGACCCGCACAAATGATCTTCCTTTCTCCCACAGACTCATACCTGTGTGGGGACAAAAAATAAAAAGAACCGGAAAGGGGTAATCTGCCCTTGGGTAGTGTAGGATTGAGAGTGAGCCTTTGGACAAGGAGGTGAACGGTAGCGTTGAAAATTTCCAACATGAGTTGAGCTACAAGAACACTAATTCCACCACCTTTTGGTGAGTCTTATAAACTCTAAATATTTCCGATTGATGTAAATGTTTTTGTCTTATATTTGTTGACTATTTGGCCTGTAATAAATGTGTAAATGTACCTTGGGTTTAGTTTCCTTTCATGTTGTTTTAGTTTTAATACATTACTTTAGAACTAATAATTGGTGATCCCGACTAAAAAATGAACGCGCACAATAGCAGTAACAATTGTCTACATAAATTTAAAAAAGGAAACGTCTTAATTTAAAATTAATACTTTCCTTGTATCAAAAAAAAAATATCACGAATTTCAGTAGCATGGTCATTAAACAGAAACGACATTCGTAGTAAACCATGTAAAAGTATAATAATGTTTCTTTTTATTAATAAAGCAAAAAAGGAACTAGGTTTTTGTTGCAAACGGGTTTAACACAACAAGCTGTCACAGGCGAAATAGTTTTCTTAATCGGAAAATTTCGTTTCCAATATGGCTGTCTGTTGTTCTACCTCAGAGTCATACTCGGCGCCTTATCTGTGATTGGCTGATCTAAACGTCTACATCACGCTCTTTCCCTATCTCTCTCTTTCCCTCCCTAGTATACTACTGTTCTCCCTCTGTCCTGCTACTACGATTGAAGCTAACGCATCTAAGCAGCCAACAAGTGCGGTACTAATTAATAAAATAAATTTTTGTGAAATGGTGACGCCAGCCTTTAATCTAAATGCGTCGTTGGTGCACGATGACCCTTTGTTTTTTGCACATTTAGATTTATTTTTTAGGCAAAAAGCAATCACTAATCAGGCGGAGAAATTCTGTTACGTGGCGTCCATCTTACCTCAGGAAAAGCCGTACGATGTGCTTCGAGAGAAAGTAACAGTTTCTGTGACAGCTTCAACGCACAAACGTATTTCACAGTTGTTAGAGCAGGAAACTCTAGGGGACAGCAAGCCGTCACAATTTCTAAAACGGCTACAGAAGTTGGCGGAGGAAACGATGGATAAAAGCATCGTTAAACACATATTCCTCCAACGTATCCCGACACAATATAAGGTGGCTATAGCTGCACAGGACGAGTCCACGCCTGTCGAACAGCTGGCTGTCATAGCAGACCATATAGCTGACATATTATCCACTCAGTCGCCTGCTATATCCAGTGTGCAGACATCGGATAGGTACGAGCTGCTCTCAAAATTAATGGAGGGACAGCAGCGGATGGAAGCTCGCATGAATAAGATGGCGGAAGACATCGCCAGACTAACACTGAAGCAGAAGCAGAGACAAAGGAGTAGGGATACACGCAGCCAGTCTAGGGAACGAGGGCAGGAAAAGGCGATTTGTTGGAAACACAAGAGATTTGGAAAAAATGCAAATTCTTGTATACCACCCTGTAATTACAAGGGGCAGGGAAAAGCCTAAACCGACAGAAGACAGCGGCATCAACTGTCGGTGCAGCCCGCTCTGGCCGCCTACTTTATTTAGGGAACGTCCTTTTTAGTAGACAGTGGGGCACAGGTGTCCCTCACCCCTGCAACATCAGCTGACAAAAGATCTCCTGTAAATTTACACTCCGAGCCGTAAACGGTTCGTTAATACACACTTATGGGGAGAGGTGTGTGTATGGACCTCAATCTTGGCTTACGCAAATCATTTACCCACATTTTTATAGTTGCAGATGTAAATGGCGCTATTTTAGGTACGGACTTTTTACAAGCGTTCAGCCTTGTTGTAGATATGACAGGCCAGTGTCTAAGAGATCCAGATACAACTTACAACATGTGGGGTGTTGAAGGCTGGTACTCTGCTATGTCCAGCAGTGGCACATGCAAACCAGGATGACGCTTTCCTGAGACTTTTGAGGGAATATCCTTCAATTTCTGTACCCTCCTTTAATAAGGAAGTCTTGCCACATTCTACAACACACTACATAGAGACAACAGGTCCACCCGTCCATTGCAAAGCTAGACGTTTAGCACCTGATAAAATAAAAGCTGCTAAAGCAGAATTTCAACAGATGATGAAGTTTGGCATAGTTCGCCCGTCAAAGAGCGAATGGGCTTCACCTCTTCATTTAGTTAGTAAAGGTCCTAACACATGGCGTGCATGCGGAGACTACAGAGCTTTGAATGCTGTTACTAAACCTGATAGGTATCCTGTACCACATATTTAAGACATAACAGCAGTAGCCCAGAATAATAAGGTTTTTACAAAATTGGACCTAATTCGAGCATATCACCAAATACCAGTGGAGCCCGAACACATTCCCAAAACGGCTATTACTACGCCGTTTGGAATGTTTGAATTTGTACGAGTTCCGTTTGGGTTGCACAGACATTCCAAAGGTTTATAGACCAGGTCTTGTGCGATTTGCCATTCGTCTGCGCATATATTGACGATGTCTTCATTGCTAGCAGAAATATGCAGGAACACATCGACCATGTGCGTCAAGTATTTAAACGCTTGAAACAGTATGGAGTCGTTTTGAACCCATCAAAGTGTGCTTTCGGTCAATCCGAAGTTATAATTTTGGGACACCATATTTCAGAGAGGGGAATTTCCCCAGCGCCGGAGACAGTCAAGTCTATCCGGGATTTCCCTATTCCTGTTACAATGAGACAGTTACGTCAATTTTTAGGGCTAGTAAATTTTTACCGTAGGTTCCTCCCTCATTGTGCCCAAGTACTTTTACCATTGACAGGTATGTTGACAAATGTGAAGAACTGTGACATTACATTTTCGGAAGATGCAGTAACGGCATTCAACAAGGTGAAGGCCATGTTAGAAGACACCGTCAAATTATCCCACATTCAACCAGACCATGAACTGTGTCTGGCAGTGGATGCATCTACAACTGGAATTGGAGCTGTCCTGCAGCAGAAATGCTACAGTGATTGGAGACCCATTTCTTTTTTCTCCAGGAAATTGACAGACACAGAAACACGCTACAGCACATTTTCCAGAGAATTGTTAGCCTCATTCTCTGCAGTGCGACATTTTCGTCAACTCCTGGAAGGTCAGCAGTTCTACATACTCACAGACCACAAGCGCCTTGCAGTTTTGGACGCCTTGCAGTTTTCCTCGGATAAATACTCCCCTCGTGAGATTCGACAGATGGACTACATCCTCCAGTTCACATCGGATGTCAGGCATATCAAGGGAGCAGACAACATCCCAGCAGATACTTTGTCACGTAGGATAAATACATTCACGTTGGCTCCCTCCATCGATGTCAACAATTTAGGGGAAGAACAAGAAAAGGATGAGCAGCTGAAAAACCTACTGCAGAATAATGCGACATCATTGCAACTGGTGAAAATTACCCATCCTAACAGCAACAAGAAAATAGTATGTGACATCAGCACAAACAGACTGCGCCCATATGTCCCAGCGTCATTACGGAATGACATATTCGGTGCTGTACATGGACTATCGCACCCTGGAGCTAATGCGTCAATACGCTTAATGATCGACAGGTACGTTTGACCGCGGATGAAAGCGGATGTGAAAGAGTGGACGAAGAAGTGTGTGAAGTGCCAAAAAGCCAAGATTGGTCGACATACACGAGCACCTCTAGGCACATTTCCTGTGCCAGATGAGCGATTCAAGCACATACACATTGACATCACCGGTCCATTTCCCACATGTGAAGGTCAATGCTATCTGTTGACCTGCATTGACAGATTCTCGCGCTGGTTTGAAGCGTTACCGATGCCGGATATGACGGCATACACAACAGCCAGGACATTTCTTGCCGGTTAGATAGCAAGGTTTGGTGTCCCAGAGAAGGTGACAACAGATAGAGGTCGACAGTTCGAGTCCGAACTGTTTCATAAACTCTCGGCACTCTTGGGCACCAGGAATATTCACACGACAGCATACCATCCACAAGCAAACGGTGCGGTCGAACGATTACATCGCAGCTTAAATGCCTCTTTATGTGCAGTGCTTACCAGCAATACTAAGTGGTTAGAACATCTTCCACTAATATTGTTGGGGTTACGCACTGCAGTAAAAAAGGATATGGAATGCTCAGCAGCAGAAGCACTCTATGGAACCACATTGCGCCTGCCAGCACAATATTTTTTTGAGACACCGGAGAAAGTATGGAATGTAACATCATTCGTGGATAGACTGACCAGAAACATGGCCAAGATGGCCTATTCTCCTTCAGGGGAAAACAAGTGCATTAAAACATATGTACCAAAGGCCCTAGAGACGTGTACGCACGTATTTATCCGAGATACAGCTAGGTCACATTCCCTGCAACCACCGTATCGTGGTCCATTTAAAGTTACCAAGAAAAACAACAAGTTCTTCAGCGTTCTCATTAAGAACGAAGAACAAAACGTTACGATACACAGGTTAAAACCTGCAACATTGGAGGACGAATACTTAGAAGTGGTAACCTCAACCTCAATGCCAGTAGACTTGACACTGGAAAAACGCCCTCAAGAAAAAAAGACACATTCAGGCAGACACGTAAGATGGCCTGCTCATTTAAAGAACTTTGTTGCTACGTAAAAAAAAAAAAAAAGTGTATTCCCCCCGTCTTTCGATGTTTTTCCTCATGACATTCTATTACAGATACTCCGTATTTGGGGGGGGGGGAGTGATGTGGGGACAAAAAATAAAAAGGAACGGAAAGGGATAATCTGCCCTTGGGTAGTGTAGGATTGAGAGTGAGCCTTTGGACAAGGAGGTGAACGGTAGCGTTGAAAATTTCCAACATGAGTTGAGCTACAAGAACACTAATTCCACCACCTTTTGGTGAGTCTTATAAACTCTAAATATTTCCGATTGATGTAAATGTTTTTGTCTTATATTTGTTTACTATTTGGCCTGTAATAAATGTGTAAATGTACCTTGGGTTTAGTTTCCTTTCATGTTGTTTTAGTTTTAATACCTTACTTTAGGACTAACACCTGTATGCGTATCAACGGACAGAAATCAAAGCTTTGACATCGATTCCTATTTTTTTTCAGACGCTAAGAGAGTGACGCAGTTGAAAACGTATCAATATCGTTCGATGATTGTTCGATTTCTAAGAAATGGCTCGGCGAGATACTAGTGATATAACCGACATCGCCTTGGCTACGGAGATATGAGCGAAAAAGCCATAGTTATGAATATTATTTAATCAAATACTCCGGTGGAATTATCCATACAATTTTGAATTGAATTTGAATTTTCATGGAGTTTATAAATAAGTCAACAGGACACATTTAAGCTCTGTATCACACGATTCCTCCCCAGTGTTTTGCATTTCCGGTGAGTAGACTTAAGGTTAAAAATCTGTTTTGTAATTTTCAATAACTCAGAAATATTCACATTGGATACGAACAGTGAATTTTCATTTCCTGGGGCCTACGGAAACGGAACTAATTGAGATACTAATACAAAAAGGAAAGAAGACAAATAACCTTATTCTTACACTGTATTATATGTATTCCTCGATTCATATTTTCCGTTACAACAGTGTAAGAATAAGGTTATTTGTCTTCTTTCCTTTTTTGTATTAGTATCTCAATTAGTACGCAATGAATATTTTTCCAGTCTTTCATTTCAGGGCTCTACATTGCGAGTGAAACAGTCGCATTTTCGAGTGATTTTTCCAAGTGGCGACTAAAAATAATAAAAAGCTTATCTTTTGGCGACTGTATTTTTTTTTTTTTTCACTGACAATCTTCCAAAGCTCATTAATGAATGAAAAATGTCTTTTCAACCTTTATATTTTTTTTTTTTCATAAAAGGAGCAAAGTCAAATTATTTAAACAATAAAAGGTTTAACAGAACAATATACTCTGGAACCTTGAGATACGAATTTAATTCGTTCCATGATCGCCGTCGTGCCTCAAAAAAATCGTATCTCAAAGAAATTATTATCACTTAAATTAGAAGAAACCGAATTAATCCGTTCCAAGGGTAAGAAATTTATCCCAAATATCCTAAAATTATACTTAAAATTATCTTATATATAACTAAAATCATATATCGTATAGTAATTATAGAGTAAAAACACCAATATGTTTATATTACAATAATAAATGTTAATAAAAACAATGAAATGTTGAGTTGTACTCATCAGTTGAGCGAGCGCTAATAGCGAACGGGATGCATGCCAGGAGGGGGAGGGAGAGAAGCTTGGCTACCATAAACAACGTGGTTACTATGGGCAAGATAAACGTAGGAGGTGGGAGAGTAGCTAGGCAACCATAAAGAACGTGGTTACTATGGGCAAGATAAACATGGGAGGAGGGAGAGAAGCTAGGCTACCACAAGCAACGTGGTTACTATGAGCAAGATAAACATAGGAGGAGGGAGAGAAGCTAGGCTACCATAAACAACGTGGTTACTATGGGCAAGATAAACATGGGTTGGAGAGAAACTAGGCTACCACAAGCAACGTGGTTACTATGGGCAAGATAAACATGGGAGGAGGGAGAGAAGCTAGGCTACCACAAGTAACGTGGTTACTATGGACAAGATAAACATGGGAGGAGAAGCAAGGCTACCACAAGCGACGTGGTTACTATGGGCAAGATAAACATGGGGGGGGGAGAGAAGCAAAGCTACCACAAGCAACGTGGTTACTATGAGCAAGATAAACATGGGGGGGGGGGAGAGAAGCTAGGCTACCACAAGTAACGTGGTTACTATGGACAAGATAAACATGGAAGGAGAAGCAAGGCTACCACAAGCGACGTGGTTACTATGGGCAAGATAAACATGGGGGGGGGAGAAGCAAAGCTACCACAAGCAACGTGGTTACTATGGCCAAGATAAACATGAGAGGAGGGAGAGAAGCTAGGCTACCACAAGTAACGTGGTTACTATGGCCAAGATAAACATGGGTTGGAGAGAAGCTAGACTACCACAAGCAACGTGGTTACTATGGGCAACGTAAACATGGGAGGAGGGAGAGAAGCTAGGCTACAACAAGCAACGTGGTTACTATGGGCAAGATAAACATGGAAGTTGGGAGAGAAGCTAGGCTACCACAAGCAAAGTTGTTACTATGGGCAAGATAAACATGGGAGGAGGGAGAGAAGCTAGGCTACCACAAGCAACGTGGTTACTATGGGCAGGATAAAAATAGGGGAGAAGAGAAAAGCTAGGCTACACGCACACACGCACGATAAAGAGGCAATTAAATTGGCAGTACGTACAGTACAAAATGGTTATATCTTTCCTTTTTTACATTACGTAATAAAAATCTAAAGAATAAAATTGTAACTAACTTACCATGAAGAGAGGGATGAGTAGCTAACGAAGGTGAGCTGAGGAGGAGGAAGGAGGCAGAGAGAGAGGGCTATAAGACAGTATAGCCTAACCTACGACATACACACTCACACACACACTTTTTTTTACTTTTTGTTTTGTATTGGAGGGGGCCTTTTTTCTACTTAAGCTAATCACTCCCACTATCAGTTTCAGCCATTTTGGCCTTTTCACCCTCAACACTCTGACTTCGTGGTCGTTTTATAAGATACCGATCAAGAGAGGTCTGCTTTTACCTCTTTCTTCAGATATTTCTGAAGTGTGTTAGGCATGTATCATTGTAATAAGCATCCACTCTCCCTGCAAGCAATTTCTCAGGGTGTCTTTATCAACGAAATCATTCACTTTCTGCCACATGCTGAGGATATCACGAATTTCTCTTGATGTAAGCACCTCCTCTTCCTTAACCTCCTCCACACTGTTGAGTTCCTGCATCACCTCCGAGTGGGCAATCTCCTGTAACTCCTTCAGCTCCTCCGTTGTGAGTTCTTCGGCACGTTCTTCTACCAAATCCACAACATCTGCCTCATCTAGCTCCAGCTCCATGCAACGACCAATGGATACGATTTCCTCTTCAACGGGTGTTTGTGGCGTTGGTTCGAACCCCTCGAAGTCGTAAGCAGCAACAACACTTGGCCATAGCTTTTTCCAGGCTGACTTCAAGGTTCTCCTGGTAACACCTTGCCAGGAAAGATCTATCAATTTCAGGTAGATTACGATGTTGTCATCCTTCCAAAATTCACTTAAAGTGAGGTTGGTGTTTTACAAAATATATACATACACAAATAAAAGGATTAATGGAGCAGACAAGAGAGGAAACGACTCATCAATCAATATCAAGGCACCGGAATTCATGGAAATTGCTGTAAATGGATGGTTTACGATATTAGAAGCTCAGTTTCACTTACGAAATGTGACAGCGTCGAAAACAAAGTTTTATTCAGTAATATCGTCGTTACCAGCCGAAGAAATGGGTAAACTATCAAATGCTACCCTCGCATCACAAGACTACGAGGAATTAAAACGGAATCTGATAGAAGCTCACGAACAAACAAAACCGGAGCTTCTAGAAAAATTAATGTTGGCTACGACTATTTCAGGACGACCGTAGATATATTTGCACGAAATGCTATCCGTAGCTAAACGAATAGGTATTAGCGACGACACTGTGAGACACAAATTCCTGCAGGCATTACCGTCAACAATAGCTCCAGTAATAGCATCACAAAAAGATTTAAACCATACCCAACTTGGCGGGCTAGCAGATGAACTGATGCCATTATTGAATAACGATAAGGCATTAGCGACCCTTATCTACTAAGAACAACTCACAAACAAATTATAAAGGAAAATACAGCCAAGGCACTTCAGTGCCACTAAATGTCAGGCAGTATCGGAATAACAAACGGACAAAAATTTGCAGAGCTCATATTTATTTCGCCAATAAAGCAAGAACATGTAAACCTTGGTGTAAATGGCCCAAAATGAACAATCTACAAATGTTGCCTAGTTCCCGACCAGCAACACCTACGGGAAATGATTCGGAAAACTAATAGGGCGAGCAAGTTCAGTCCCACGAGGTTCGCCACTATTAGAAATTACCGCAAAATTAGGGGCTACCAAATTAAAATTTATTGTAGATACTGGCGCAAGTATCTCAATATTACCAACTTCTGCAGTAAATGGTATTACATTAAAACCGACTCCCATATCACTATCCACTGCAAATGAGGAGAAAATAAAATGCTACGGACAAGCGAGTTTGGAAATTGGAATACCCAGTTTAAGGAGATCTTTTACTTGGACATTCATAATCGCTGATATCACCAACCCACTCTTTGAACTGGATTTCCTCAACAAGTTTGGTCTAATGGTAGACTGCAGTAACAAAACCATTTACGATCCTACAACAACCCAGAGAAAGAGTTTAAAAATATCTGCATCAGCGGTGAATCTAGTCATAAATGAAACGGAGCTCCCGTCATTCATACGGAACATGATTAAAGAAAAATATCCGAACCTAATCACACCACATAAGAACAGTAACAAAAAACACTGCGGCGTCTATCACAGAATTGACACAGGAATCCATACGCCAGTATTTGCAAAACCCAGGCGGCTTAATGTAGAAAAACTGGAAGCCGCGCGCAGCAAATTTAAAACCCTACAAAAAGACGGAGTAATCTCCCTTTCCATAAGCGAGTGGTCTAGCCCACTACATATAGCATCTAAACAAAGCGGAGGATTTAGATATTGTGGAGACTATCGTTCTCTCAATAGCATAACCAAGACTGGCAGGTACCCTATACCAAATATAAACTCTTTTTCAGCAAAACTTGCGAACAAACGACGATTCTCCAAAATCGATTTGATTTCAGCCTGCCACCAAATTAAAAAACAAAAACTGCCTGCTCTCACCACCCCATTTAGTCTTTATGAATATAATTATATGCCGTTTGGATTAAAAAATGCGTCAGCTACATTTCAACGGTATATGGACAAAATCTTTGAAGACATTGATTGTGTTTTTATATTAAAATCTTTTCCTTACCCTAAGGACGCAAAAGGGCAACGCAGATTTCTTAGAATGGTAGGATTTTATAAAAAAATTAATACCAAAATTTTCAGAGATACTCTTACCCCTATCTGAGAGAATGAGGTTATCCCCTAAAGGCTCCTTCACATTAGATGAATCTGAACGACAATCTTTCAATTAAGGAACTTAATGATACATCCTCATTAGCTCACCCTGAACCTAACTGTACAAGTTATCAATTAGTCACTGACACTAGTAATTAGGCTGTCGGTGCGGCATTACACCAAATGGTGGAGGAAAATCCAATACCGATCGGATTTTTCTCTAAAATTTAACACAAACACAAATGAGATATTCTACATTCGATCGCGAACTTTTAGCAGCTTATTTGCCAGTGCTGCACTTCCGTCACCTCATAGAAGGTCGCCAAGTGCTACTTTTAACTGACCATAAGCCATTGTGTGGTGCATTTTATAGTTTAAACCCCGCTAAATCAGACAGATAACAACGACAGTTAGCTATCCTGACAGAATTTATTTCAGATATTTTCAGAATATAGTTGCTGATTGTCTATCCCAACCAACTCTTGCTGTACAAATCGATGCATGTGATTTACCTGCACTTGCAGAAGCACAGGCATCTGATACAGAAATTCAATCTTTTCAGGACTTAAAAAAGTTCACCATACCTGGAGATAACCAATTTATATTGTGTGACTTATCAACGTCTTACCCCAGACCTTTTGTTCCATCTAAATTACGTGAGTCCATATTCTATAGTATCCATTCCATAAATCACCCTGGCATTAAATCATCCATTAAGATGATTAAAGCTAGATATTACTGGCCAAACATGGATAAATCAATCAAAGACTTTTGTGCATCATGCACAGCCTGCCAACAAGCAAAGGTCTACAAACATACAAAAGCACCTATACAGACATTAGAAATACCATCAGCTTGATTTCACACAGTCCACATAGATGTAGTAGGACCACTCCCACCAGCAAAAATCTCAAATAGCAGTTACATCAGTTATATATCCTCACAGTTATATATCCTCACATATATTGACCGCACAACTCGTTGGGTAGAAGCACAACCCATCAGCGAAATCACTGCAGCTAGTGTAGTTAAGAATTTTATAAACACGTGGGTCACACGTTGGGGTGTCCCGCTGCATGTTATAACTGACAGAGGCCGACAATTTGAAAGTGAGTTGTTTAGTGAAGTAGCAAAAATAATTGGTTTTATAGACTACGTACGACAGCTTATCATCCTCAATGTAATGGTTTGATTGAGAGAATGCACAGGACCATTAAAACTGCTATTGTAGCACGAAAAGAGTCCTGGCTCTCAGCTCTTCCAATAGTACTTCTTGGGATTCGCAGTATGCCCAATAGCTCTGATTTTTCTCCTTTTTATGCTGTTACAGGCACACAATGTTTGCTACCACAGCTACTAATAGATAGCACAAGCGAGAAGGCTATAACTCAAAAGTTCACAAGAGATTTACATAAAACCATGTCACAAATTGATGTGAGAGACCACCAAATGAGTTAATAAGTCCACAAAATCTTATGTCCCAGAAAAACTTCAAACTTGTGATAAAGTTTGGATTAGAGTGGATCGTGTTCGAAGACCATTGGAGGCACTCTATTCAGTTCCCCACACAGTCCTTCAGCGAACACCTAAATATTTTCTGGTTAAGATAAATACTGATATGGATACTCAGGTTTCTGTGGACAGGTTGAAACCATATATAGAAGTACAAAAACAAATAGTAGAGAAACAAGTAGAAGAAAAGATGAATAAAAACAAAACGCTTAGTGATTCAGAACAAGAAATAAATACAAGAAATAAAAAAGAAGATTCTCCCGTGATAAATACAAAATATCGTTCAAGTCGAAAAGTTTCCTGGAAGAAATATAACGAGTACTATTATTATTAGTACACCCCGTTCTAAAGGGGGAACTTCTGTTATGGTTTATAAAATGGCGAGTGTTCTAAAAACAGAAAAAGATAGACATACTGACGCTAAGAATTCAAAATTCAAAATTGGGCGGCAAAATAAGGAACCGTTTCTTTTGGTAGGAGTAGGAGTAAGAGTAGGAGTTAAGGACAGTAGTTTTGTGCAGGATATTTAAAAAGAGGAAGACGCTAGTCAGTTGACCACTAGAGTCCAGAAGGGATAGGCTCGTTTACTACTAGCATTCCACAGTGAAGAGAATTTAGCTATTTAAAAGTTGTAACTTGATGTAAAAACCTAAAGTTTTATACCAAAAATAAACATCATTAATTCAAGTTTGTGTTATCTTCTAATTATACCAAAACGAACC
Organism: Ascarosepion bandense; assembly: GCA_037127315.1. NCBI lineage: Eukaryota > Metazoa > Mollusca > Cephalopoda > Sepiida > Sepiidae > Ascarosepion > Ascarosepion bandense. The sequence continues at coordinate 41,239 of JBBBDQ010029521.1, read as the reverse complement.
AACACAACATGTTCAAAGATTCTGAATTTACATCATGTGCTGAGTTTAGTCACAAAGACAGTGAACTTTATCAGAGGTCGTTCTCTCAACCATCGTCATTTCAGGCAGTTGTTAAAGGATCTGGATAATCAGTTCACCGATGTTCCATTCTATATAGAAATACGCTGGTTATCATGCCACAAAGTGTTGAAAAGATTTTATTTGTTGAGACAAGAATTAATTACGTTTTTGCGGATGAAAGGTCGAAGCACCGATGAACTGAAAGACAAGAGTTGGCTGCAGAATCTGGCTTTTGCTGTGGACATTACTGCACATTTGAATGTTCTCAATTTAAAATTTCAAGGTAAAAACAAGCTGATCACTGCTTTATATGATGGTGTCAAATGTTTCTTTTTGAAATTGAAATTATGGATGTCTCAAGTCTCTAGTGAAAATTTGGTCTATTTTGCTACATGCAAAGAGCTGCAAAATAGTGCTGATACCAAGTCTGCATTGAGTTTTGCCAAGTATGACATTCACCTGGAATCATTAACAAAAGAGTTTGAGAAAAGATTTAGTTTATTTCACATCTTATGAACGCCAGTTTGCATCATTTTCAGGACCATTTAATTTTGATGTTGCTGAAGCTAAAGAAAACCTGCAAATAGAACTATTAGAAATTCAGTCGGATTCCTCACTCAGATCAACATATTTGAAAGTGGGAATACTTGATTTCTTTTCATACCTTCCAGAAAGGTTTAGAAACTTTAGAAAGTTTACCACAAGGATCATGGCAATGTTCGGCTTCACATATTTGTGTGAACAGTTATTTTCTTTCATGAAATCAACAAAAACATCTCAAAGAATAAGACTGACTGATCAACATTTGTCATCCCTCATCAAACTCGGCACTACACAGAAATTTCAACCACACATACTCGAAATTGTCAACAAAAAGAGATGTCAAGCTTCGGGGCAAAACAGTGAAAGTCTTTGAATTCTTGTTGATGAATGTCAGTTTTGAATTTATGTATAATGCATTTTTTGCTATTGTACTGAAATAGATGAAGATCGTCAAAATTTTCGTTATTTTTTTTTGTTGAACTACATGTACACTATAACTTGAATTTGCCCGTATGAAAAACAAAATCGCAAACATTTTTATTTAACGTGTTCAACTTTTGCGGCCCTCATGACAATACAAATCGACTTCTATGGCCCTGGGGGGACTTTGAGTTTGACATGCCTGCCTTATAACTCGGAAATTGAGAAGAGTTATTGCCCCAAGTTCTTTGAGTGTACTTCCAGTAATGGCGTCCCAGAAATAAAGCATGTGTTTACTCAACTCTTGTCTTATTCATTCATTATCGTAACCATCCTATTCGATAACCCCCCACAACAGAACATGGTGTCAGAAATGCGATGTTATTACAAGGACACACCTATACCAAAATAAGACGAATTGGATATATTGAATAAGCCGCGACATTTGTTTTTCTCCACGAGGTTTCTTTCTCTAAAACAAAACAAAAAAGTGACGAACACGTGCGTAGGCGCCAAACACTAATACAATTATCTTATACCAAAACAATAAGGTTTAGTATAGCAGCTCCATCGCAAGTACCTACACCAACAATAGATTGGTCCAGCGCAAACCTTGCCAAATCAATGAAAAGATTTATTCGACAAGTCAGGCTCCGACGTCAAGCTTAGATATCTGTTATTATGGGCCGGTGTCGAGGGACAAGAGATAAGTGATACATTTGTTTTTCGGCACGAAGAAGAAAGAACCGTCGGAAAATATATTAAATACTTTAGACAGTATGCGAATCCAAGGTCGAATTTTCGCGTGGCAAGACACGAACTGCTGCAGTACAGACAAAAGTCAGACGAATCGGCGCACTCATTCTTAAAACGACTTCGCCATATAGCCAAACAGTGTGAATACAACCAAATGGTGGAAGACACCCTTATAGTCGATCTCTTTATATTCGGCATTTACCTAAAATCAGCGCAGAAATCCTTAATTAAGGAAGGTAATGACCTGACAATAGCAAAAGCGCTACGCATAGTAAAGTCAGAGGAGGCAACCTGCAAGCAGGTTGAAGCCATACGCATTCCAGTAGAAGAGAACAGTACACATTCAATTCAGGTTAAAAATAATGGAAAGCCAACACGGTGTGGATATTGTGACAAAGGACATCCTCGAGGAGAGTGCCCAGCAAAATGAAAGTCATGCATGAGATGCGACAAAAAGGGACATTTTGCTAATGTTTGCCACTCCAAGATGGGAGATAAAAAACAAACAAGTAAAAGAGTGACACAGTCACAGTGGCACAAAAACACAAACACTCCATTCAGTGGTCACCAGCAAACACTACTGAGGCGTATGCCAAGTTAAAAATTGGTAACAGACAGGTGCAGATAGACGTCAATGCGAAGGTTGATACAGGTGCTATGAACAACTTTTTGCCCAAGGAAATATATAAAAAACTGCACGAAGTACCACTCAAAGTGACGGCGATATGGTTAATTGCTTTCGGTGGGACAACAATTGATCAAGAAGGAACCTGTCGGCTAGTAATAAGATTCCGCAGCAGATTTGTCAGTGCAACATTCCATGTTGTAAAGTCAAAAGGGCCAATATTAATAGGACTACAGACATCACAGGAGTTAGGGTTAGTGACCCTAAACTCAGCTGTAAAATCGACCGATACAGCTTCAAAAAATCATCAGGTACAGACAAACGATGACCAAGCATCCCAGCAGAATACAAAACCAGTTCCAATGCCAAGATCAAGTTGGAAAGAAAACTTAAATGAAAGAAAGAAAATAATTCAAGAATTTCCGGATGTATTTGATTCTATTGGCTGTCTACCTGGTGAATATACCATTCATGTGGACCCAGAAGTACCACCAGTTGTACACCCACCCCGACGAATCCCGATAGCTCTAAAAGAAAAATTGAAAACGGAATTGGACTCCTTAGTAGCCCAAGGCATAATATCCCCCGTGACAGAACAAACACCTTGAGTGAATTCATTTGTTTGTGTAACCAAAACCAATGGTTCGGTCAGACTATGCCTAGACCCTCGGGACTTAAACAAAGCAGTGCGCAGACCACATTACGTCACCCCGACAATTGAGGACATCACTGCAGAGCTAAATAGCGCTAGATGGTTCACAACTGTTGACATCAAATCTGGATACTGGTACCTAAGACTGGACGAGAAGTCAAGAAGACTTACAACATTTATAACACCATATGTTCAACAGGTTTCCCATGGGTGTAAAATGCGCCTAAGATGAATTTCAGAGAGCCATGAAAGAGAACTTTGGTGACCTTAAAAACGTCCTCTCCATATGTGATGACACAATCATATGCGGATTAGAAGAAGAGGGTAATGATCATGATGAAGCACTGAAGCAACTAATGCTTAACGCAAGGGGAATAAACTGCAAGTTCAACTCAGAGAAATTTGTGGTAAAGGCATCTGAGATACCCTTTTTCGATCATATCATTTCGAAATATGACATCAAACCAGATCCTAAGAAAGTAGAGGCGATTATACAAATGCAACCGCCCGAGGATGTAAAACAGTTCACCAGTTTCCTAGGATTGGTTAATTACCTAAACAAATTCTCACCACGACTTGCAACCTTGACTAAACCCCTTCGTGACTTGATATCTACAAAAAATGATTTCACGTGGTCATCCCAGCAACAAAAGACATTTGAGGAAATCAAAGAAGAGATCGGAAGAAACACAACACTCCGATATTTTGACCCAAAGGAACCTATTGTGTTACAGGTGGATGCATCGACCGCAGGTATAGATGCAGCTTTGCTACAAAAGGGGATGCCAGTTGCATTTGCAAGCAAGACACTGTCAGGCCCAGAAACTCGATACTCAAACATCGAGAGGGAAATGTTAGCCATTGTTTTTTGCTTGGAAAGATTTCACCATTAAGGATGGGGTCACAAAATAACCATCCACACAGATCATAAGCCATTAGAATCGATAGCGCTAAAGAACCTATCACGAGCACCTCCAAGACTTGCGAGAATGCTATTGAAAGTGGAAGGATATAACTTTGTTGTGAAATACACCCCAGGAAAAACAGTTCCAATTGCAGACTGCCTATCACGAATATCACCTATACCTAGTAAACACATTGAAGGAATTGACCTCAATGTCCACAGTATGGTGACATATTTTAATTTCTCACCAACCAGAATGGAGAACATCCGAGTCGAGACGTTTCAAGACCCCGTACTAAAAGAACTTATAAATATAGTAATGTCTGGCTGGCCTGCCAATCGAGCTGACTGCCCAAGCTACCTCTTACCATTTTGGAACTTTAGAGATGAGATTGGGGTTCAAGATGTTATTTTGCTTAAGAGTAACAAAATCATAATCCCAGCCTCCCTGCAAAGAGGTATACTGGAAGAACCCCATGCATCACATCAAGGAGTTGAGAAAACCAGGTTAAGAGCTCGATCAGTTATATACTGGGTAGGGATGAATAAAGATATTGAGGATATAGTACTTAACTGTCACACCTGCCAAAAGTATCAGGCAAGTATCCCTGCCGAATCGATGCACCAGCATGAAACCCCTACTTACCCTTGGCAGTATGTCAGCACAGATTTATTCTCAATGGCTGGGAAGGAATATCTGCTTGTAGCAGACCAATACAGCCGTAGCCCATTCATACGACGCCTCCACTCCACCTCATCAGCAGCCGCCATCAAAAATATAAAGGCGATATTTGAAGAACGAAGTGTACCAGAAATTCTATACTCGGACAATGGTCCACAGTTCACAAGCAAGAAATTTAAGACCTTTTCCAGATCTTACAACTTCATACACAAGACATCGTCTCCACATTACCCGAAATCTAACGAATTTGCTGAGATGATGGTTGAAATATGCAAGAGAATACTTCTGACGGCACAGGAAACTGGACACGACAGTTATCTAGCGATGATGGCATACAGAGCCACACCAATGTCTGCAAGCATCAACTCTCCAGCAGAATTGCTCAATGGCCGACAAATACGGACACCACTAGTATCCAAACAACAACTCGGTGATGAGCAGACAAGAACAGCATTACAGCAGTACAAGGAGAGCTCAAAGAACAGTTATGACAAGCAGCATAACAGACAACACTCACCTCTGCATGCGGGGCAGAAAGTCTATGTCCAGCCTGAGAAAACAAAGCTATGGAAGCCCGGAACCATCCAGCATTCTGCGGCGGCACCGAGAACCTACATAGTTGAGTCTGAAAGTGGTAACATCTGCCGACGGAATAGGCAATTCATCAGACCAACTAAAAGAGGCTCAGTACTAGAAGGTACATCTGATCAACCAGATACATCTGAGGAAGTTGCATCACAAGGGGAACTGCACATCAGCAATGTTCCAGTACCACACACACTCCAGAACAAGTCATCACCAGACCTTAGCCAGAGGAGCAGGTCTGAGGGCCAGGCATCACCTACACGGATAAAGCAGCCGACCAGTGAATCACACATCAGTGGATCCTAGACCTACCCTCGAGCCAAGAAGATCCCGGAGATGTATAAAGGCCCCACAGAGACTAGACCTGTAAAGCTCCCCACACCCTTAGACAAACAGACACTATATTCTCCTATTAATAAAAAAAAAATAAAAGAATTTTTTTTTCTTTTACTTGTTAGTGAACAATTGGACGAGTCCACTCTCAGTTGAAGAAGGGAGATGTTACAGTAGTAGGTCCCTTATAACTCAGCAGTTGAGAAGAGTTATTGCCCCTAGTTCTTTGATTGCACTTCCAGTAATGGCGTCTCAGAAATAAAGCATGTGCTTACTCAACTCTCGTCTTATCCATTCATTATCGTAACCATCCTATCCGATAACCCCACACAACAACATAACATTGGTCGACTTATTTTCTGTGTATATCAATCAACTCATTATTCATCCATTCGACACTCTTGGTCGATATATTCTTGTGTACAATATTCAGTCTACATAAAGTTATTTGTTATTTTATTCATCTCTGTTTGTTCATCTTGGTTATTTTAAAACCTCTTGCTCGTATACAGTTTATTCATAAAATTTGTTTGAGGATTTGGGAAATATATTCATACACGCAGCCTATTCACTCTTTTCACACATTCAAAGCCTTATATGTATATATTATTACTATTATCTTAACCCATAAATCCCCAACAACGTCATAAATCACTAAGAAAAACTACTATGATTACTTTTTATTTAAATAACTTAATATCGATTATCGAAACAAATAATACCATTATTGATTCCTCCTCTGCTTAGAACCCACGCCTACTTTCATCTCCACAGTTACCAGTCCCCATAGTAAATAACGATATAATGTTTAATTGGTCGTTACATTAACTTATGTACGGAATACCAAAAAGAAAAAAATAAATGTATATTTTTTTGCTTATATTGTTAACAGTACATTTTCAATTTGAATTTTCTTATCTGTTATTCTGAAAAACTATTCCTATAATTCAAACATACTTATTAATAATCAGTTACTTTTAATACAAAAAAGGTTTATACATTACCCTCATCGAAATTCTCTTTAGATTTCTATACTCAGTCCGAATATTTGACGTTTTTGCATTCAGTATTTGGGAGCTAATCCCACCTGTCAGTTAAAAACAAGGAAATATATTCATGACACTATAGAATTTACTTAAATTTATTACTTGTGCAAAATGCTACTTTATAGTTTCGCAATTTCTCTGAAAAGAATTCACTTAAGAAATACTGCATAAAATGGTTCTTAAATCAAATTATGGGACTAGATTTATTCTCAGAACAAAACGGCATTACTGAGGCTAGCTCTGTCAAGATCATTATTTTGTTATTTTAATAACAAACGAATTTGGAACCATCATTCATGGCAAAACTTTCCAACCGTTTAAATTATCCAACTCTTTAATAGTCAATATGTTTGTCGTAGCCAACAGTTTTAGATATTTTAAATGCCATTCGGAATGAGTCACTTCAATGTTTACAATTAACAGGTACCTAATTATTAATTCGTGAGACAAAAGGCATGTGTACCAACATAAAAATTAATTTATTAATCTGGAGAATATAATTTATAGGAAGGTAAATGATTTCAAATAGTCAAAGCTAAATAAGCTTTTTATATGTAATAGATAAAATATGCTTCTAACGGTTTTAACATTGAAAATATGACTATATGAGTCATCCATAGATTTGGCATGATGATTGATATTCGTTACCATTGCTACTGACACAGATGTTAATCGAATAAGGAAACTAAACACAACATGGGTAATAAAGTGGTCACATTCACAGAAGACCAGTTCAATGCTTATCAGGTAAGTGTTATCAATATTTTATTGGGGGGGGGGGAATGTGTCTACACAGTTTTCAAGAAGCAATTTCTTGTTTCTTATCATCAATATAAAATGGAAAGTTGAAAGCGCTTCATAAAAAAAACACCTAAAACAAGATCTTCAATTTAGACTATTTAGAATTTATGTAATACAATTTTGATAAAGTTTTATTTTATCTAATTAATTGTTAAGGCACTCGTTCTGATGATGATATTAATAATTAAAGAAACAGATATTGTATGACAAAAATTGTTATAAACAAAACTAAGTTGTATAAACTAACTTTTTCAAATAAATTAAGGAGATTAATAATCTTTTTTATGTTTTGTCTTCTATGTTTTGTCTATAATTAGTCTCGTTATTAATTCAGTTCGATTTATTATTGTTATTGCTATTATTGCTGCATTTGTTAAGGATTATTTGTCTTAGGATTATTACTGGGGATCGAGATACAGCTATCTCTGAAAATATTTTCGCAAATTTTTCAATAATCTAAAACTTTGTTCTAAACATTATCAATCCTTTCCTGAATTTCTATTTCTTCCCAGGATGTCGAGAACAAATACATTATTAACCGTCTAATTTGCTGAACTTTTCAAGTTCTTCTCACATCCAGTCTACGAAGAGACCTAGTAATTCATTTTATTATATTTTTTCTATCGTCTAGTTTGGCTTTTCATTATATATTTCATTTGCCCATTTCATCGTTCTTTATAGAGTAACATTCAAGTATTCCAAGCCGTATTCACTTGTTTTTACTGCTAATTCTTATACTGAGGATTCAATTTTAGTCGCTGTCATTAATCTTCTGTTATGTATTACAAAAATATTACTTATTCCCTCTTTAATCTTTTCTAAACTTCCTGTTTAACCCAATTTTGTTGTTAATCGTAATTAATGATATATAACCCATGCATATTAGATGGTTGGTATTTTAGAAATATAGAATTAGTGTAGAATTTTGTTGTGGGTGATTATGTGTGCAATTTGAATTTCGTTAAATATAAAAAGTGATTACGGCTGTGCGTGTTTCTTCAAAGCAGTCTTCCACAATCATAAAATCTTTTATTCATTTTCAGACACAAAAATGAACACAAATATGTAAGACTTGTTGAGTTGATTTAATAAATCAACAATTCAATAACAAGCATTTTCAGTAGTCAGCAAACTGAGGTGATAGCAAATATTAGAATTATGGAAAGTATTAACTCGACGATCAGAAGTTAGATGACAGTGTTTGATATGTGATAAAACATGTAGTTAAAAGCTATTCAGTAAAATATTTCACAAAACAGAAAAGTTCAAAGGAGATAACTGTATCAGAATTGTGTTAAAGATACGTAGTTAAATCAAGATGTGTGTTGCATCAAATTTAAAGTTCAGTATTTGCAAATTAAACAGTTGTGTGAAAAGAACAAAACATGCATACCTTTAGTTATACGAAGATAGAAATATGAAATGGAATATTCACATTAATATATAGACATTGTTCGGGATTCATGTAATTCGTTTGGAATAAAAACTTGTGTTTGTATGAAAAGTCCGATCAGTAGATCTTTGTACGTGAAAACCACAATGTCTCGTAACTTTTGTGTTAGGAAAAATAGAACAAAGTTGTGTTCAATAAAATGTTCATAGGTTTAGGAAATTGAGTCTCTCGCTGAAAGAAAAACTGTGTGAGTTATTTGGAAAGGTATGGGTTTGTAGCACCCCAATGGTCCGTCCTAACAATTTCTCCGGCGGCCGTTCTCCACGCTGTGATTTTGCCGGGAGTTTGTAGAAAATGTCGGACGAACAGCTGGGGGTACAAGATTGAAATATAAGGAACGAACTTCCACAACTTGGATGAGTTGAAAAGGATGCTTTATTCGTTTAGAGTTAGCCTTTTCGGTTGGGACAGGCAAATGTGACACACAGCTCTAACTCTAATTAATGGAGATCAACAAATCCGAACTGAACGAAACAAGACGAACGGAGAATCTTCCTTCAAGCTCGCACCCGGCTGACTCAACTGCTCTTCTCAAACTTAACTGACTCAGAAGAATTACCTGAATTTATCCAAAATTGACCGAAAATCCGGAAATCCAGAAATGCTTTAGACCACCGGTGACAAACACCGGCGACTGTAAGTCTGAAATTTCAGTTATCTTTTTTTTTTTATCTTAATAAGGCTTCCGCCGGAAAAGGCTTAATGTGTGGTCAAGATACAGTAAAGGACAGCCTTTGACCGGATCATCGAAAACCCACCTGCTGAACTGTATCTCTTTATCACATTAAATCACTGAGTCAAATATTTACCGGAGGACAATTTTCCTCATAAAAGAAAAAGCGTTTATTTATTTATTTATTTATTTATTTATTTCCTCTTCTTTTTCACTTTTGTTAAATATGTTTTTAAACTATTTTCTATTCTAATCTATTTTCTATTTTAATCTATTATAATAAAATACATATATGTCTAGTTATCGTGTCACAGGTTAGAGTGTATGCAACAAGTGAAATTCTGTGTGAAGTAAGTGAATGAGTGATTCCAGAATCCAAAAGCCTGATAGAGTTTTATAGTGAAAAGTGGGTGAGAGAAAGCGCGCGAAAGTAATGGTGCGGCTTGAAAGAATCAAGGGCTTGAGTGACGTGGATTCTGATGGCAGAAAAAATCACTGAAGAAAAAGGGCAAAATATGCTCTTTATATAGTTGTAAGAAAAGGGCCGGCTGACTCAGAATTTGAGCGTCCCTTTTTACGCGCCAAACCAGACCTTAACCAATGAAATTGCTTGGGTAACAATCTCGAGCTCTGGTTGACTAAATACACAGAATTGGAAGATTCCATAAGACTGGAATGTAATTAGAGGGTGGATAGGATATTCTATTCCCACAATTTCTTTTAGAATTTCTCAAACTTTGATTCAAATAACGAATGCAACAAATAGCAACAGACAGTTGTTGTTGTTTGTTTTTTGTTGTTTTTTTTTAAGAGTTCCTTTTTTATACATACATCAACTAGAAAAATTCCTGCACTCATGTTTAATTTCCAGTTCTATGGAGTTAGCTGTAAGCAACATGCTATGCGGATCTCTTCTTCCTACCTATCTACTCATCTCGCCGCGGTTGCTGATAATACAAAATGTGGTGGAACTACGCGACGGACAAGTTTGTCTTCTACCAAAGGCGAACGAAAACTCTTTAGAACCCAAGAATGACTGTTAATATTAAACAAAACCCAGGTATATTATATTCCCGGTTTTGTTGTCACTCGATCTCTAAATATCCCTCATCCACTCTTTTACTTGCCCGTTTCCCTTCAGCCAAAGTTAATGCCGCTTAGAAGACCGAATTTCAAAGGGACAATCTGATGGCTATCAAACAGAGTCATTGAGATGAAATTGCTCTTAATATTTTTATTATTTTTGCTTTTTTCATTTATGACATTATTATTGTTATGTCGTTAGAACCAGTTATTTGTACCATGAATAATGTATTAGAGCTGATTATTATTTCCATCAATATCATTCATTTTGGGAACCAAACTATAATTATTATAACAAATTATATTGGTTTGTCCGGAAAGTTCATGCCTATTTTTTTAGACATTAAAACAGATCAAATTTATCGACAGCGATTAGCGCACACTTCAAAACTATCTCTTGAGAAATAAAGTTCAATATTTAATCCATGTCAAGATTATAAGGCTCATTTTAGACATTTTATGCTTTGTTATTACTGTAAAGGCAAAAATGCCCCGCAAGCAATAAAAACATATGTGCTGTGTACGATAAAGGTGATTTAGCTGACCGAACTGTACGTAACTGTTTCGCTAAGTTTAGAGTTAGTGATTGTAGCTTTATTGATGAAGAATACTCAGGCAAACCCCACCACCACACATGACGACAAAATCAAGAAATTAGTTGAGAATAACCAGCATTATACAAAGTTGGAATTAGCCTAAAAACTAAATTTATCTAACTCCAATATCCATGAGCGCTACTGTGTTTAGGTACCACATGATTGAATGAAAAGAGTCTTTTGGGTTACATTTCTGTCTGTGATTTGTTGTATAAACGCAATAAAAATGCACCCTTTTTAAACAAATTGTGACGATTAATTAAAAATAGATCGTTTACAACAATGTCCATCAAAAAAGATCGAGGAGTAAGGGACATGAGCCAACTTTAGCCACCCCAAAAGCAGGTCTTAATCCTAAGAAAATCATGCTGTGCATCTGGTGGGGTTGGAAATCTTGTTCTATGAGCTTCTGCCAAGTAACCAGTTACTGGATTCTAAAAAAAGTACTGCTTGCAACTGAACGAATTAAAGGCAGTAATTAAAAAAAAATTGGCTAGCAGGAAAGGTGTTTTCTATAAGGAAAACTCACGTTTCTTTAGCGACCCTGCAAAATCCCTGCAACTTGACTGGGATGTGTTACCCGGTTCGTCATATTCACCAGACATTGCTTTTTCAGATTTTCATTTATTCGAGTCCTTGCAAAATAATCTTAATTTTGATTCTTTAGATGACTTTAAAAAGCCACCTTAATTAGTTCTTTGCCACCGAATCTCTTGGAAGATGGAATCTTTAAGTTGAAGGAAAAATGAAAAAAGGTTGTTCAACAGAATGGTTCATATTTAGTTGAATAGATATTTAATCGCATAATTTTATCTTGTGTTTTAATTTCTCTTGAATTTTCTGAACAACTCAGTATTATTATATCTTCCTATTCTCAAATGATCCCATCATTTTCATCATTATTATCGGGTAAAATTTCCTACAAGCTGAATCTTGTTTTATATATCGTTTCTCTTCCGGGCCCAGCTCTGTAGTATTCTTGGCAACCTTTTGTAGAAAGGCATCTGTCTTTTAGAATCTTTTTATCATTTGTGAGAAAATATTTCCATATACACAATCTTTCGTTTAGTGCTTTCATTTAATAGATTGCCTAAGAGCTCTTTCAGTTTTATCTTTTGAGCAAGTGTCATCTACATATCTGCTCAAGATTTGGTTTGTTGATAATAAATCTTTTCAGATATTCCAAAAGGTTAAAAAACTGTGACTAAAACTGATTGGACAGCAAAATCCAATCAGAAGGCGAAATGGTGGCAACCACGAAGGAACATAAAATATAAGCAGTTGCAGAAATGAGTTGAAACCCTGCAAACGTCATCATAATCCATGTGAGGAAATACCTAGCACAGTGAGAAGCTAGAGGTACGATGCATTCCGACCACGAAAAGGGATCGAAGTATGGCAGAATCAGAAAAGACATATCCTCCGCCCATGACAAGTGAATGAACTTTATCTAAAAAAATGAAATAAGTTTATCTCGTCTACCGAATGTAACTCCAAAGACAGCAAACTAAAAGATTTTTCACATAAAGAAAAGTCAAGAAGAGACGCTTGAGCAGATCCATATGAAAAAGAAATGAAAGCTCCCTGATATAATTATATTCCAGATATATTTCTGAAAGAATATAAAATAATGGAAGGAAAGGAAAAGAACTCACACGTAAATAAGTTCACATATACCCATTCCGTAATGCTTCAGCATACATACAGATAATCACAAAGTGTTCAATGCATGCATCATTACATAAATATATTAAGGGCTCCGTTATGTGTTTGTTCATTCAGCATTGTTAGATGCTATAACTAGACTTCCTTTTAATCATCTACCCAGCTTTGGATTACCTATTCTTATGTTGTTTTCTTCTGTTGGTTATAAAATTGATAGTTAATCAAAATTGCCATGTTGCCTTGTTCATATGGCAACTCTGCTCAACTCCATATTTTCTCCACGTGTTACAAGTTGAATTCAGATGTATAGGACTACTACTATATTCTTATATAATTTTTTTTATTTTTGTGTTGCGAACCGTCTAAGATTCATTTACAGTCCAAGTGAGGAAATCCTGACTATCTTCATCAAAATCCTTAACGGTACTCACTAAACTTGATTCTTACCCGTATGTGGTTTGTTTCAAGAAAAGTTACGGATTGTTCCAATAACTTTTTCATATAGTGCTCAGGGCTTATATTAACATCAGATTAAAAATTTTAGGTCTTTCCATGTTGTTCATGTGTTGTAATTTTTTCTCCTTTGTTGTTGTAGAAGTTTTCTCTGACGTATTCATTCCATTTTGAAAGTGTCTTTTCTTTTTTATAAACATTACCTCTTTAGATTGAATGTATCCTGTTGAGGAGCATATCTTCAGCATTGTTATATATTTTATCTTTTTTTACTATTGCCTACTATGTTGTGTAATATTTCTATCCCTGTCGACTTCTTGTTAAAACATTCATCTTTTGCCTACTTGCATTTATCTTAAATGATTTTGTTTAATATCAGATATGCAGTGCCATTTTATGTCATTGTTGTTTCATTTTTATTAGTTCAAGAATTTCCTCTGACATCCATTTCTTCCTTTCTTGTTTCTCTTTTCTTGGCATAGTCTTTTTCACCATGTCATGACGTACTTTATTAAAGACATTTATGTTGAATTACCGACTTATTCCCAGCTCTTATATTTACTTGTAACTCTATCAGTATACGGATATTTGCAAACATTACCATCCTATGTTGTTTAGCGGGGTCTAAGCTTAGTGTGTGTGTGTGTGGGTAGATGTGTGTTGATCTGCATTCGTAACAATTATCACTTCTGCCTGTTAACCAGTCTTATATTCAATCCTGAAAATTTACTAACTCCTCTACTCATTCCATTTAAAGGCAGAAAGAAGAAGAGCTAACAATCCCTCACCACAAATAAATAATTTGCTTCCTTATTCTATGACTATTATAGAAAACTTGAACTACTGACTCATTATGGCCAAGCAAGAAAGGAAATGATCTTCTGTTATCTAAAGAAAATCGAAGCTAAAACAGGCTTAAATGAATTTAACTAAGTTTAAACTTTAATTTATATATACATATATATACATACATTTATTGTCACCGTTTTGTAATTTTTCTTTTGTGCATCCGCATTGTTTGTTTTTGTTGGCTGCACAGTATAGTAGAGACAGTTAAGCACAATGTCGCTATTCACTTCACCAGAAATTTAAAAACGGCGTACTGTAGTGCTTAGCATTGGAACCGCAAGCTCCAATAATAACATTTCAGACTGTTTGGGTGTCAATCTGAGGGTAGTGCACGGGATTCGCAAAGAGTTGGATTAATCTAATGGTTATTACGATGGTGTTTGGAGTTATCACTAATAATGGCGACGTTATGCCTCAATTCATTTTTCCACAGAGCTTCAGACTCAACAAGGAAGCCGATCATAAAGTGCCTTGAGGAGGCAGTGCTGCCCTTGGTCAAGAAGATGGCTACTGAAAGACCATATATCTCGGAACAGGACTCTGCAATATGCCACACAAGCAGGAGAATCATGGTTGTCATACAGTTTCTGCAACCACACCACTCTTTACATCTGGCTACGTAACTACTCAGATTGCAACCCTCTTGATTATTATGTGTCTGGCGCAGTTTAGCAAGACACCAACAAAACTCCTTGTCACATCAAATATGAATTACAGGCAAGGATTCTTACTTAATAACAAAAATATTAATGACAAGACTCACTCTCTTTAATGATCATATGCAATCACACCTTAATGTGAAAGTCCCTTTCATGTTTAGCCTAATATACACATTGGATTAATAAAAAAAATTATTTTTTCTATTCATAATTGATTTTTTCATGAGAAATTGATTTCTTTTAATGGGGCAAAGAGTTATGTTTTTTTCTTAAAATGATGGAATTTCTTTGTTAATCAATGTTTCACTTTTTTATCAATCTACCTAAGTAAAAACTAAGTAAATGAAATCTTCCAACTTACATTCACCTGGTAACTCTCAAAAGAATAATTCAGGTAAAATTAATTAAATCATATTTTTATCTTTTGTATGTTTAAAAACTTCTTGTTTACTTTTATAGGACTGCACATACTTCACAAAAAAGGATATCCTTAGGTAAGTGTCACTCTTTTACTTTTGCTTCTTCATAAGTAGATCAAACCAAATGAATTTTTGAAAGACGGATGAAATCAAATTAAAATTTTGAAATGTGAGGTCCCATTAGCTGTCCAGACTACAGAGCTTGTAATCTGGTCAGTTAATTCAATAAAAGTTTCCATAATATAATTAACAGTTTATTTTTAAGAAAATATTGAAAATATGAATTCAAACTGGAAAAAAAAATGAAGCTTTGTTAGAGCAATATTTAAAAACTGGCTGGATGACAATTATACTTTCTATGAAAGTTAACTCTTCACAACCTAAATAGGTTTTCTGGTAAGGGACGTAATATGTCATCAAGCATCCAGGAAATTGCATACCAATTTCATAGAAAACTGAATATCTGATATGTCAACATCACAGCAGCATATGACAACATCAAAAGAGACTTACACTTTTCATCCATTAGAAACTGCCTTTCAAGTTTCAAATCCACCGAATGCATCGATTTAATTGAGGAATTTTATATTTTTTGGTCCATAAAATTTTACATGTCTGGAGATTTATCCAATATGGAATTGATTCAGTCCTCAAGAGTATGACAAAGATTTTATGAGAGCCCCAGTCTATTTAGCCTTTTCCTAAACTATTGTACATTTACAAGAACAAATGTGAAGTGATGAGCACTGATCGTTTAACCATTCCCAGCTATATCCCAAATGAATCTACTGATAGATGAGGAGTCTGCTTTTCCTCCCGAGGCTAATGTACGATGAGGGGACAGGTTATGTCGATGGCATAGGTATTCATAATTGGGATAAGAATCATCTTGAACAGAAAATCAAAATCTTCTATCAAGTGTTTAAAGAAATATCACTCAAAATAAAACTTTCCAAAATAAAAACTATGATCTGCAATTGGGATGAAAGCAGTCATAGCACCTACACTGGATCGGTTATTTAATATAGGTTATAGGATAACCGGAAAAGTTTATGTAATATAAATGTATACATAATATTATGTATAGTAGCGCATTTTCTAAGATCAAATCTTTGAACCTTGTGGACTGATGCTAAAGAATCAAAGACACAGAACTGTATCAAATGACTGACACCACATCACTTGGAAACAACAGATACAAGAGCCAAAAAGGATATCACATATGTCTCAAAAAGAAAATAACAATATAATCAATATGTAACGTTCCACACTACTTAAAACGTTAGAAGGAAGCCTCCATCAATACTGGAAAGAGCAATAACAGCTATTTTCCTGAAAAATTGTGTTAAGCGGAATATTTTATAAATTTCAAACGACAATAGTATAAGTTGCTTGGTCAATGAATGAATGTCAAATCTTTCCTTATAAGGAAACAGCTAATATTTCCATTCTTATTCTTCTTCCTCTTCTTCTTCTTCTTTGTGCCACCTCGTTTCAGAATGTGATCATGGCTCTCCACAACTTCCTGTCCTCTGTAGTCTTTTTCTTTTAATTTGTATTTTTGTTATATTGTGCCACTATTTTAGCATGGCAGAAACGGAAGAAATTATGTTAGTTTTATTATTATTATTATTATTATTACACATCGAAAAGAACCAACTAGGAAAAATTCATTTTGTTCCAATATGAACAGAGAAAAAAAAAGACGATATTTTTTTGTTTGGAAAAGATTCACCTTTTCAAGAAAAGATTGCAACGAACTAAAAACAAAATATGACACGTGAAATCTATGATACGGCGAAGCTAATAAGGTCACAGAGTCAGACGATCATTGTTGAGAGCAATAGTATTATCTGCGAAACACAGATGACCGGGAAAAGTTATTTTTTATTTTCAACGACTCAGCTGATATCAAAGTGAAAGAAACATCACCAGTCAGATTCCCCCACACAAAGGATAAAATTTTGTTTCCAAAACAAAGAAAGTTTCTCAGCTGTGATTTCGTGGCTGGCGTGAATAAAGGTCAAAGGTGTGGAACAAAGTGATAAATGAGCCCCAACAGAACGCCATGTGAATCAGATAAAATAAATAAAGAATGAAGATTTTTTTTTATATTTTCCTAACGAACTCGTGCAGAATATAATCAGTGTCAGAAATCATAAGACAATAGAAACAGAAAATCCTAATTTTTTTTTCATCTCAGCGAAATACAAAGCCAAAACACATCTATGGAGTGTCAAAAAGGTTGTTACAGACTGAAAGATGGAAATTTTACGTATTGGGGAATTCGGACAGGTGTAGGGGTTGAGTTGATTTGTTGACGAAGAGAAAATAACAATTAATTAATTATGTGAATGACTAAATTGGGATTTCCCTGAGAAAGGAATTGAAAGCATAAAGGTCCTGCCCAAAACGGGTAAAGAGAAAATTGTCTCATAGATTGAACAAAGGGAAAGAAAATAGGAAGAAGTGACGTCACGAAAATAGCTCTACTAAATTAGATGCGTCAAAGGGAAGAAGACAGAGAGAGCTGACGTTGTATAGTGACTCCTATCCAAAGGTGGAAGCGAGAGTGATTTCATTGGCCGCAAGAGCCAATGAAATCACATGAACAACCACCATTCCCCACACCATTAAATCTTGGACAAGCATAAATACAGAGCCCCGAGGGGCCAAAGTCAGTTGAGTCCCAGCTCGGATCCAAGAGCCAGTTCGAAGTTCCTGCCCGTACGGAAACGAAGATGATTGCCGCCGCCGCTGCCGACTTTACCCATCATACTCAAAGACAGTTCTTCGGCAGTTTCCGTAAAGCTTCGGTGTGAAGTGAAGTGAAGCAAAGTCATTTCGAATAGCCACAAACTTAAAACTCCGACTGGAGGTGAAGTGATGTTGCCAACCAAAAACTTGAATTAATAACAGGAAGAGAAACGCTTCGCAAATTACTACTTAGAGAAAATTGGTTGAAACTTCCGTTCCGTTGCCAGATTAATAGGAACAGGGTTTGGGAAGAAGACGATTAGTGATTGTTTTTCTCTATTTTCCTTTTGTACATAAACTTTCTACAACTTATTCAGGCGTCATTCAATTTATTTTGGGAGCCGTTTTCATTTACCCACTTGTGAGCGCGCATCCAGCTTGGTTTGACTTGGCGGAGAGACATCTAGTGAGAATTCAACGTGACTTCCTTGAGATCAACTTTCACAACTTGGGCAAGGGAAATCACCGCTGGAAAGTTCAACCCAAAGACCAGCTGCTGTATCGACGCCATCGACGACGCTGCGGGGTGAGCGTCACAATATTTTCTAATCTCTGATCTATGAAGCATTTAGTTTTGTGCGGTAGTTTACGTACTGCTTTCCTCTGACGTTCTTTCATTTAGTCCCTATGAGAGTTAACTTTACCAAGCCCTCTTTCTTCATTATCTACCCTAGAAGCTTTTCTGATGAAACGTGCTCATTTTGATTCTGTTTTCTCTAAAAATTTCTTTACTCATGTGTTCAGCCCATTTCAAATCTTCGTCTCATCTAACGGCATTCAAACTTCAAGCAGCAAATGGCACACAGATCCAAACTTACGGTGAGGAACAAGTCCTAGTTTACATCGAACTTTTCCCTGGATCTTCGTCATCGCCGTCATAAACACACCAACACTAGGTGTTGATTTTTTAGCTAGATACAAGCTACGCGTTGACGTAGCGAAGCAACTCCTCCGGTGTCAAGATAGTAACGTGCAAATTAAAGGAATTCGATTCCAACGAATTACATCCGGTTTAACTACCGCTATCCCTGCGGACAACAGGTTGAAAAAATTACGGCAAAAGTACCCAGAATTGATGTCATCGTTCAACTACACAGAACCAATCAAGCACAACGCTAAGCACTCAATCAAAACAACTGGTCTTCTGGTCTATTCAAGCCCCAGACGCCTGCGCCTGGATAGATATAAGCTAGCCAAGGCTGAGTTTTAAAAAATGATGGACATGGGCATATGCCTCCCATCTAGTCCTTATGCCACACCGCTAGATATGGTACCCAAGAGCGAGCCAGGTACATGGCGTCCGTGAGGTAATTATTGAATTTTTATCGCACAAACTTTCAGGACAAGTACCCGGTCCCAAATATGCGTGACTTTGCAGTTTCCATGCAAAACACAAAAGTTTTCTCTAAGATAGACCTCAAAAATGCATTCTATCAAATCCCCGGAGACAACATCGACGTCTGTAAGACTGCTGTTACTAGTCCTTTTGACCTCTTCGAGTTTACAAGAATGCCATTTGGCCTTAGGAACGCAGTACAGTAATTTCAGCGACTTATTGACAAAGTTTTACGCGTATAATGATGATATCTTAGTGGCAAGAAAATCACACGCAGAACATGAAATGTATATGGACGAAGTTTTTCAAAGGTTAACGCATTGTGGATTGAAGATTAACCTAGATAAATGCGTGTCTGCTGTTTCTAACATCAAATTAACATCTAACATCAAGGTCACCTTATTGATGAGGGCGGCATAACTCCTTTGAAAGATAAAGTTCGAACGATCATAGATTTTCCCCAACCGCAAACGTTCAAGCAACTTTGCAGATGTAGATTTATCTCGTTTATTGGATAAATATAGATGAGTGGTTTACGAATTTGGTTGCCTTTAATTCTTAGCCGGTTGGTGTCAGATGTTGGTATTAATTTGTTTTAGGCTGGTTTTAATGTAGGTTAGTTTTGGGTGACGTTTGGGTGCCATAAGACGATGTTGCTGGTATGATTGTAGCTGTGTGTGTAGTATATCCTAAGGCAGGCGAGCGCCTTAATTCTACAGTTGCGTTCTGGTTGTCGATTAGATACGAATCGAGCTTGTCGTGGCCTAGTATATTCTGACCGATCAGGATCGGCGTAGATTGGGTTGTTACCAGCAAGTTGGTCTCTCCAAATATGGGTGAGGTATGGCTGCTGATGGCGATGTCGCACGTCAGTTCACCAAGAGCAGCGATACTGCCATTAATTCTTTTCACCTGGACGTTGGAATGGGTCATGTATTTCCTCACCTCTCTGAGTAGCCAAGAGATTGGTACAATGCATACAATGGTTGTCCATTGTCTGGACGAGTTGGGGGTAAAGGTTTGAATTCCAAACCTTCATCTTCTCGCTCATCAGTATTGCGTCTATGATGGAAACAACTCCATCTACGGTCAATTCTGCATTTTTGTCCTTCTTGTATTTGCCTTTTATGTGGATGTCTGATTTTAAGATAGTCAACGTACTGTATATGTTGGCTTGAATCTCCTTGATCATGTCATCGGATGGCTGTGTTGGTCTAGTTTTTAGGTTAAACAATAGAGTTTTCTCTTCCTTGATGAGAGCGATAAGTTCGGAGCAAGTGAAATTTGTGTAATTCATATGCCTCTTCTTGCTGCACGCTTCTGACGCAAGTGTTATAAACAAGCGTATGGTTGCAAGAATAATGTTTTTCTCAGACGAGATTCCATCAAGAAACCGCTTATGCCCGCCTACTCTGGATCCCACTAGGTACTTTCTAGGGAATCTAAGTATTTCACGGTACTACTGGTTGAACGAACCAGTAGTACCGTGAAATAAACAAACGAACGTAAGCATCGACCGACTAAAATCTGCGTTTTTGGAAAACCACAACCCCGATACTGTAACAACAACAAACCAAAATTTGAATGACCAAGTGCAACTGAGTGCCAGTGGCAATAGTCCTAAGATCTCCGACCTAGCTACTGACCAAACAACTAAGACCACTGGGACGGGTAGATGGGTGCACTGGCCACTCGAGTTCAAGACCTATATTACATATTGTGAGTTTTCTCTTTGTACAATCGTCGGCACTTTCAATCCAGAGGGGGCATTGTTAATGTACTTTTTCGTTTTACAATATAAGCGCAGAAAAAATATTACCTCAAAAATAAAAAAATGTATTATTCCAGAACAAGTGACAACAAGCCTCCCCAACCTTGTTACTACGCAAGTTGTGGGCTTGTAAGAAAACAATGAATTGGTCAGCGTAAATCACACTATTTCTTAGAACCACCTTTCCTAGAATTTAAATCAGCCCATGCAACTGACCCGTGTCCAGACAGTGTAAAATATAAAACGCGCCTAGAACCCATCAGTTTAGAAATGGGCCCTAGTGAAAAAAGACTTTAGTGGAGAATCGACAACACATCTAAATCCGTCACTTGTAAAAATCAACTACTTCAAAGAAATTCACCAAATCCTGAGTAAGACACATTGTTGAGCGAATGCGAATTAATATTCTCACTATCGCCTGAATTTCAACCTGAATCTAAACTTCAAGTTAAGTACAATTCTTTTCATATTACATTGAAAGGTAGCAACCTCTTATCGACATATTTTTTAATTAATACACTTAACTGAAGTACTTTTGGGGGAAAGACATTTATTCATTTGAACAGTCTTTTTGGGCACAACATTTGAACTCTTAAATTTAACATCAAAACTGATTTCATATTTTATGAACACATGCAGCATTCACCTTTCACATCTGTATACCTTTTGATATAAATTGATATTTATCCGTTAAATGATCAAGTGTCTTAACAGTCAATTTTCCAAAATACAAATTGTTTGTAGAGGAATATTTTTCACGTAGCCCAATTTAACATATCAATCCGTTAAGTGTCGTACTTGATACACGCTTTGGGCGATCATATCTTGAAAGAGACATGACTGACTGGGCAGAAGATCCCGCAGTAGGTTGCCATTATTTTCTGCGATAGACTGATTGCCAACCAAGGCTGCAGAACCCAATCTGTTCTGTTATTTAACGTATAACTGGAGGGAAGAAACGGATTAATATCTTTCCCAAGGAAATTTGCTCGTAAGTGAATGCAAGGAATTCAACTGGAATTCAAACTCAGTTCCCCGATTTCTCATTCCGGGCCGATATCCACTTCATCACAACGCGCATCCAATTCAAGATATAGCCTTTTGAAAATTTATAAAAAAAAAATAAAATCCCAACATCTCTACAACAGTTGTTAATAAAATAGTACTCAATATATGAACAGAGCTGTATTTTATTAATAAATATACATATTATTCTATGTCTATGGCACGACTCGGAGTTTCATGTGTTATGAATCATCAGACTTCATATTTCAAACTGACAGTTTAATAGATTTGAATTTAAGTTCACTCGGTGTTCATGGAAAGTAAACCTTATAAAGTTAAGTTACTGCTTTTTTAATAACAAAATTAAAAATTTAAATTTAAGTTTTGCCCGTCTAAAACAACCCTGCACACATATAAATCTACCATCCGCCCATGCATTGAATACTGCTGCCATATCTGGTCGGGTGCTCCTGCTATCCACCTAGGGGTCCTTGACAAAATCCAACGGAGAGTCTGACTTGGCAGCTCAAATACAGTCACTTTCTCACCGGCGCAATGTAGCTTCCTTACGTCACTTCTACAAATACTTTCATGGCTTCTGCTCCATGAACTTAGCTCACTGGTGCCTCCTATATATGAATTTACTCGAACCACAAGATTGGCAACTAGGTCCCACCCTTTTACTGTGAAACCAATAAAATGTAAACGCAAATTCTACTCCAGCAGCTTCATACTTTGCACTTCCCACCTGTGGAATTCCCTTCCGTTTACTTGCTTCCCTGACAGCTACAATCTCCAAGAATGTAAATGTAAATGTAAAGTCTCCTATCTCACTAACCTGCATCCTCTCTCTCATGCTCCTTTCTCTGTCCACTCCACTCTCATCAGTATTCTCATTCTTCTCCTATCCACTTCCTGACACCCTCTATAACCCATCACTCTTTCTCATAACTTTCCTCCTATGTAACACCCTGCACCACTGTGGCAGTAAAATGCCTTGCTTGGGGTGATATGATTATAAAAAAATATTCTAAGGTAGATAAAAAATTTAAATTTAAATTTATAATTTTAAATTAAAATAAAACTTATTAAAAATAATAAAATGCAGAGAGAAAAAATCAAAGGGGCGTAAATCATAAAACACAAAAATTTAAATATTTAAATATTGCATGTGGATAGAAAATTAAAATTTTAAAATTTTAAATAAAAATAAAAGTAAAAAAAATTAAAAATTAAAAAGTAAAATTTAAAATTCAAATTAAAAATTAAACAGTATGGGAACAAAAATTAAAGAGTAAAGGGAGCAAAAATTAAAGGGGTTTCATTCATAATTGCAAAAGAAAGAAAGAAAGAAAGAAAGAAAGAAAGAAAGGGATAATCTAAACAGGAATATGTATCAATCTGGGTCTAAAAATTTAAGTATTTTTTCTATGACAGCATGTGGTCATTAAATCATTTTTTTATTAAGCAAATTAGGATTATTGATATGGTTTAAGATGACAAGTTTTTCTAAAAGGCATATATTGCATCTATCTCCTTTTCTGCTGTAAGGTTTGGATTTAGCTATGATATTCTAAGTAATAATTGGGTTCTTGTTATTTTTAAATTTCCAATAATGTATGGATAAAGCAGTACTTTTGCTGCATTTACTATTGTTAAAAGATAACATGTTGTTAAATCTTATCTTCCACCTGTAATAAGTGCTTCCAAAGTAAAATTTAAATGCCTTTTAGAAAAACTTGTCATCTTAAACAATATCAATAATCATTTTTTATTCATATAACATCATGGATTTCAGTTATAGAAATTATAATGATCAAAAATATTTATAATTATATGTTTTCTTTAATATATTTCCAGGATATTCCAGCGCTTTCATAAGTTGAATCCTAATGTAATTCCTGTGGAAATGACAGAGGATATTGCTAGCACTTTAAAAGTTTCAACCTGCTCTTTGGAAGAAATGCCAGAATTCAAGGTGTTTGACAAATGTTAAATGTTGCTCTAAAGGTGTTTGATTGTAGTTGATACAATTCTTTTTTCAGAAACAATTAGGCTTCTCTATGGAACAATAACAAAAAGGAATAACATTATTTTATTTTCACAAAAACATTTCATGTAAAAAGAAATATACTTTGATTTTAGCATTTTCAACAAATTATTTTCAAGTAAATTTATTTTCTTACTAAAAAATTATCTTGTATTACATCAATTTTTGATTAAAGGAAAAATTATATATTGAAAAGATAACAAAATGACCAATGTATTATTAAAAATGTCTTTGCATATTATTAACAGATATTTTCATACAATTCTGTATACAAGCATTTGTATTACAGTATTTTCATTTTCTTTTCATTATATTTTCTAAATATCAGCAAAAGAAAATTGCTCCATAAAAAATTTACTTTAAATGCCAGTCACTTAAAAATTTCCAACTAAATTTGTATGAAATATACATAAAGAAAATAGTATTCACATTCACAATATTTTATAGGTATTATACAGTTAATTAGAAAAGTAATTTAAGGATAGATTAGAAAGTCAGAGTAAAAACCACATGGCATTTTTGAGGTGTTAGTACATCTGTGCTTAGAAGTACTATTAGAGTTCATTGATATTAAACAATCAGATAAATACTCATAATTATTATGAAGCATTTGTAAGTGCAAACTAGAAAATGCTTAAACTATAATGCCTTCTTAGTATATAACAGTTTTCCCAAGCTACATTTTTATTTTATCATCAAGTATTAAGATTATTAAATAGTATATGTTGATATGTTGATTAGGTTTATTTGCTTCTTACATAGCTAATTCAAATTTTAAAGAAAAATATATTGACATGTAGACTCAACAGTTTGAAAAATTTTGCATACTCTGTTTAATTAAAGTAATATATATTCTGATTTTGACCAGAAAAATAACAAAATATTTTGTAACCCTTTTGCTCCAAACAAGGCGAGTTCACCACAAGTTCACAGGGGGTTACAGTATGAAAAAAAACTGGGTATTGTGGGTGTTAAAGAAAGAATGAAAAATGGATGGAATTCAATTGACATTGCATTTAAATCTTTGAAGATTGTAGCTATCAGGGAAGCAAGAAAATAGAAGGGAAAGAAGTGCAAGAAAAGAAACTCTTGAACGGTTACATTGAACTGTTTTAGCAGTGAAGGGTTACGACCTAGATGTCAATCTAGTAGCACACATAATTTCATGTGGTCAGGATACCAAGAAAAAAGCTCGTCAGAGTAGTTGCCATTAAAATATTTGTAGAAAAGACAAAGAGAAGAATAAAAGTGTTTCATTCATTTGTATAAATAAGTGGAAATTTATTCATAGAACAGAAAAACATCAATTTGTAGGAAGTGAAATTATTAACTGTAGAACTGGTCTAAGAGAAATAGTAGTAAAGTGTTAAATGAATCCAGAGTTTGTTTGTTGTAGCAAAGTCTTTGTTCCTGTCTTTCTTTTTGTAACTGAAGAGGAAGAAAACGTGATAAAGAAAAATTGTACTTATCAATGTTAATTTTAGGTGTCAGTTAAAATGTCTTCTTGTTGTTGTTTTCTTTTTCTTTTTGTTGATGACAAGCGGGCAAAGCCAAAGAAGATATAAAGAAAAATATCGCACAAGAAAGAGAGGGAGTGTGAATGTGTGTTGCTGGGACAGTTGTGTCTGATCAGCAGTTTAAAATTTCTCTTTCTATATCATAACTGGTTGGACATTCTCTGCCTCCTTGTCTTTGTCTGTTTGATTCAACTTTCTTTCTCTATTTATATCAAATTAATGTTTTGACACTGGCTTGTTACTTTCTCTCAGTTTTGTAAATCACTCCCTTTTATTGGTTAAAAAATAATACTCACTTTCATGCAAAATTTGCCTTGGTCTTTTTCCTTCAGTACGAAGACAATCGTTTTCAAAATTAGATTTCACACTGGCTTATAAATTTGTAAATGGTTAAAAAAAGAGAGTTATTTTTATTTTGTATCCACCACATCATTTCCCTTCTCATTTCACAGTGTTTGCTTTAGTACATTTCAATAATAGTAGTATGTGTTGTCGATTTTCCAAGTAATAGTTTAGTTTCCAAGTAATAGTTTAGTTTCCTAGCATGTTGTAGGTCACCAGTATGGTAACTTATGAATAATGATGAGGTAACTCATATGTTATTTAAAACAAAACAAAATAAGGAATTTCTTGACAAACTTAAACATTTGAAGTTGTCAGTGTCACAACTGTAACTCGGACCTTCCATCAGCAAGGACAAATTCGTTCGGACACCGTTTTTTTTTGTTTGTTTACCTTTCTACCTGTCGTCTCACTGTGATGTCTTTCTTGTTACTGTTTTTTTTTATACTGTTCTATTTTATTTTTTTTCCCCTTCTCTTTCTAGCATAGACTATGCTTCCTTTTGTTTGAATTTCCTGTCCTTTATCGCACCCTATCATTTTTTATCCACTCTCAGCAACATGATAGGGCCATGTGAGTGAGATTGTCCTTTGGCAGGATCTTCAGATTCTCCATGTTGATCCCTGTATCCACATGCACTATTTGCCTCTCTGCCGTTTCATAGAACTTTGGTATGTTGTTTCATTCTTCTTAGTCCTTCCTTCTCCTTTGTATTTTAAATGCATTGTTGTGGCACGACGAATAGTTGTTACCTCTTTTCTCTGTGTTGCTCATTCTTCTAGCCTAAAAATAGATATTTTAGAAAAGAAATAAGGACTCTTTTGTCCAGAATTTGCTCAGATGAATAGTCATGCCTTTAACATGTCCAATGTTGTAATTGCCTATTTCTTGATATAAACGCTGAGCTGCTTTTCCTAATTTGTTACCTTGTTAAATTTAAAAATGCCTTTACTACTATATCAGGCCTCCTCATGGCTGCTGGTAGGTGTGTTGCCTTTCCTTTTCTTCTTTGGTCTCGCTTGCTCTCTTCCCTGTTTTCTAGCCTTTCCTTTTCTCACTTTTATTTCTGTCTTCTTTGTCGCAGTGGACTCATCTTAGTTTTTTTTTGTTTTTTCAGATATTTTACCTAATTCAAGGAATAAAATCTTTCGTTTTTCAATGAAATTTGTCTATGTGTTCTTGTGAATTTGAGTTTAAACTGGCTG
Source organism: Ascarosepion bandense (assembly GCA_037127315.1). Taxonomy (NCBI): domain Eukaryota; kingdom Metazoa; phylum Mollusca; class Cephalopoda; order Sepiida; family Sepiidae; genus Ascarosepion; species Ascarosepion bandense. The sequence continues at coordinate 13,999 of JBBBDQ010029521.1, read as the reverse complement.
CAAGGTGCTTTTTGGTATTTTGTTCAGGGCAGCACAGTCAGTAACTTGTTTCAGGAATAGTAATCAAACATTAAAAAGTTCATTGTTTCGATGTTTGAAATTCCACTGTTCTCATTAACAGCTGATAATGTATCAGCGTTTAATTTACACCGGTGGCATTTCAGACGTATGGGACTCAGATTCAATGAATAGTCAAGAAGAGAAATGCGCATATCAAATGATCCGACATGAAGTAGTATTCCAAAAGGCTTAAAAAATAATAAATTGACAGAATTGGTTTCACATGAATAAAATGGGTATATTTTGAGGTACTTCACTTCAAAGTTGAATAAAGTTCCTTGAAATTGTGCTGCTTTCATTAGAGGCAGGTAATGTATCAGTGCATAATTTAACATCAGAATAGATGCATAAATTTCAAAATGCTTCAAACAAATTGAATGAGTTCATTTTTCACATAAAAGTTATACAGCATAAACAAAAGATATATTTCAAGGTGCTTAGCTTATCAATTCAATAGAGTCCATTGAAATTTTCAAGGCTGATAATTTGCGTGTAATTTGCCATTGAGGTTATGGGGCTCTGCCTTTCTTTCTTTCTTTCTTTCTTTCTTTTTCTTTCCTTTCTTTTTTGTCATGTAGATGGTGAGTTGCCATTTTATATAGTGAATACTCTCTGTCATGGTCAACATCTTGTAGTGAGCAAAAAGGTAAAGTAAAGAGAGTTATTTTTATTTCGTATCCACCACAGTTCCATGGGACATCGCAAAGGATATCATGAAACAAGTCCCACTCTGCACGTTTGTAACGGAAAGATATTCTGTTGGTAGGAGGTTCTTGGATGGAGAGGGATGTTTACAGACATTACTGAATGATCAGAGTTGCCAAGAGGTGACAAGAGTTAGGCATAGAAGGTAAAGAAGAGATCTAGAAGAGAAGTGTGTCCTTCAGGGTTACTGGGAAAATGAGTGGAAAAACCTACTACTTTCGTGAGATTAAGTGATTGAGAAGGTCACTGTATGGATACCAGCAACATCAGTAACAGCGTGTTTAAGCCACTTGACATGATAGGCATAAAAATTTTCATATTAAACTCTGATCATTCTAAATAAAATTTGACTGATATTTTAAGATTTTTATCTTTTACTCAGAGCGTTAAAAAATATTTATATAAAGATATTTAAGTCACTGAAATATGTTTATTAGTTGCCGAATTTATTAACCTGAAAAGATAAAAGATAGAACAAAAATTGGAACTAAAACTACAAGAGTTGCTTCCCTTACGTACATTTGCTTGACATAGTTAATTCCCTTAAACTTATTTCAATTTCTTTCAGTTTTGATCAATTATTTAAAGTAAAGCTGAATAAAAAAAATAGTTGCATGCGAAAGTCAAGTGCTAAATTGTTAACAAGGAAAGGAAATTTATACATGCGAACTATATGCTATAAAGCATTCAAATGCCTTCAGCAAGTGAATGTTCTTATTTAATGAATTAATGCTTTCATAATTTTTCATTATAGGTAAACTCTCTTACATAATCTCTTTTCCTAACCTCTTTTTATCTGAGCATAAATTCTGTATAGATACATTTGTTTAACATTTTTTTCTGAATAATTACTTTCCTAAGCACTAACACTCCTTTACACAATTACTTTTTATAAGTGATATGATCACCAGCTTAACTATTAAAGCCCAAACTCTAACATTAAATGTTCCTATGTGATTGCAGCAATTCACAACTTTTCTAACATTTGCGCAACTTCCATTTTTTGTTAAAAAAAACATTCATATTTAATGTAAAAGCATCATTATATAAAGAATCACGATGTGTGTTTGAGGTGTGCATGTGTGAACAAGTGTGTGTGTTTGCATACACATGCATATGTGTGTGTGAAAACTTTTGCACAGTGAATATTGGCATGCACATTTTGAAAACTGAAAGACAGATAACTATAACAAAAGCTTAATTTAATTTCTCATTTTATCTTATATATATATATATTGGATTTGTTTTTATCTCTAGGAGAATCCATTTAATAAAAGAATCTTTCGGGTATTTTCTTCTGATGGGTCTTCACATCTGACCTTCAATGAATTTCTTGATATGTTTTCCGTATTCTCTGATGCCGCACCTCGAGAACTAAAAATTTTATATGCATTTAAAATATATGGTAAGTAGTCACAATCAACACACAGTATATTCAGATATGATATTCAAAAGTACTGAATAAACTGACCACTGAATAAACCAATTGTACTAATTCTAAAAATTTGAAAATAAATAAAATAAAAGGAAGAAAATTCTATGCTATGGTTTTTCCTTCTGTTTAGTTTCCTTGTTATTCTGACAATATTTATTTTTATATTTGCATACATTCAGAAAATGGATCAATTGGTCTGAAGACAAATTTTCATGGTATTGGGATGTGAAATTTTTTAATAATGTTCAATGCAATAGTACTGGGTTAAGTGTACTGACAATGATGGAGAATTTTGAAAAATGAATGCATTTCATATCTTCATATCTAATTGATGCATTACTTAGTCTTATACTTTTTATTTCCCCGTCTTATATTTTTTATTTACCTGGTCATATAATTTTTATTTACCTCATTTTAAATTTTTTATTTACCTCATCTTATGCTAAACCAAGCATAAAAATGAGGTAAAAGCATCAGTCAACATATTTATCTAATGAATAATTTTAAGCTCAAAAACTTTTATATATTCCTTGTGAATTCTTTTGAAAGAATTTGTGATTAGGAGATTCTCTGAAGTCCTTTGCTGTCATTTTTATCTAACTTTAGAAATCTAGTTGATTGTGTGATTATATTGAATACAGTGCCATCAAATAACTCAAATTCTGAAAGTTTTCAGATTGTTCTTTTTGTATATGGAAAAATTTGCCTTGGTGCACTGCCAACAAAACAAGACAGGTAAATACTGTTGTAAGATTTTAATATTACAGGAGTTTTATTTTTGCTGTCTATGCCATGTTGGCATTGTTAAGACAAATACTTAATAACATGACATGATTTGTCACATGGATTAACTGAAAGGATTTAAGTAATAAAACATATTCATTATATGTTTAAACATAATAATAAAACATATTCATTAATTTAATTTCCATCAACCTGAATTGTGTGCAAGTTTATTTTTTATCTGTTCAGTGGTTCTATTCAACAGAATAAAATCATAAAAGAAAGTATAAACTAAAGCAAACATTTCTTTTTATTTCAAATCAAAATAAATATTTCATGTAATTTATCTTTACTTAAAACTAGAATTTGAAAGATGATATTAGCATGGGACAGGCTAGCCTCCCAGAGAGTAAAATACTACGCCTCCTTGGCCTTACACTCTCGGCGGACCTCAAATGGAATGACTATATTGAATCCATTGCCAAATCTGCTGCTATGAAAGTCGGCTCTCTGTGCAGGGCCCGGAAATTTTTCCCACCTGAAACTATTCTGCACATATACAAATCTACCATCCGCCCGTGTATTGAATATTGCTGCCATATCTGGTCGGGTGCCCCTGCTGCTCTCCTTGGGCTTCTTGACAAAATACAAAGGAGGATCTGTAATGTGGTTGATACTGACTTGGCAGACCGGCTGCAGCTGCTCTCACACCGGCGTGATGTAGCTTCCCTGTGCCTCTTCTACAAGTACTTTCATGGCTTCTGCTCCGATGAGCTTAGATCACTGGTGCCGCCCAAGCACGAATTTACACGAGATACTAGATTAGCAACTAGGTCCCACCCTTTTACAGTTAAACAAATAAGATGTAACCGTAAATTCTACTCCAACAGCTTCTTTTCTCGTGCTTCCCGCCTGTGGAACTCCCTTCCACAAGTCTGCTTTCCCGAAAGTTACAATCTCCAGGTGTTTAAATGTAGGGTCAATAGACACCTCCTATCACACTAACTCCCAACTATTCTCACAACACTCTCATCTACCCAACCCTCATTCTCGGTATCCTCACCCGCCTATCACCCTTCCTCTGTTATGTCCTATATTTAACCAGCCTGTCTCCACTCTACGTAGCCCCCTGCACAGTAGTGGCAGTAACATGCCTTGCTCGGGGTGAAACGCTTATAAAAAAATAAAAAAAAAAAAGTTAATTTTGAAGAAAAGAAATTAAAAAATTAGGTTTACCATTTTTAAATAGACAGCAAATTATTATTTTTAAACAATGTGTACTACATTTTGTGCATTTGAGAAATCTTAATAAAGAAAATGTGCTCACTGGCAAGGAACAAACCTGCATCTCCCTTTGTAGGAGAAATCACCATTTGGCTTAAGCCAATATGGCTTGGGCCAATATGCCTTGGCCACAGTGTGGTTCAAATCAAGCCAGAGAGAAACATTTTCTTTATTAAATTATTTATCAAATGTGCAATCTGATATTCTATTTGAATACTGGAAAAATATGGCAAAATAATGTTAAACTGACATATCTTATTGGCTGAATTTTAAAAAAATAGTTTTGATGAATACTTTCAGCCAAAACTTATTTAAATTATACCTTATTTAAATAGATATGTTTTTTTCTATTTCTTAAATTCATAAAATTGAACAAATTTTCAGGACACTTAAAGAATGTTTCTAATTTTTAAATTCACAACTTATCTGATGATAAATGATTGTCTTACTTTATTGACAGATTTTGATGAGGACAAGGAGCTTGGTCGAAATGATTTGTATAAAACACTGAGATGTTTGAGTCGGAATGAACTGACTGAGGAAGAAATGTCTTTTGTCGTGAATAAAGTAAGAAGTGAGATTTTTACTATTGTGTTCACACGATTGATGTATGTAAATAAAACAATTTCACAAACACACAGACACACAATTATATAAACATTTTTTCATTGCTACACAAGAGATGTCATATTTAGGTCCTAACAATCGTACCTGATCAAGCGATTTATTTTATTATAAAAACCGATGATAAAAATATTACTAGATAGATAGATATGTATGTAGGATGTATAATTGTATCTGAAACAAAAGTGCAAATGATGAGACAATGTGGAAAAGCAAGAGCTTTATTAGAGTCATTAGTGTACGTTGGATTTTGAATGAGCTCACTGAAATCATAAAATATTTTAATGAAAACACTTTATGATTTCAGTGAACTTGGTTTATATATATATATATATATATATATATATATATATATATATATATAAACCAATAAATTGGCAAAATACATCATTTATAGGTGTTCTACTATATATACAATACACTGGATGTGCATTGTGGAGCAATAGATATCGACTCAGAACAACAAATTGGTGGAGCCGAGTTCAAATTCCAGTTGAATTCCTTGCATTCACTTACGCACAAATACCCTTGGGAACAGTATTAATCCCTCTCTTTCCTCCAGTTATGGGTTAAATAACAGGACAGATTGAGTTCTATAGCCTTGGATGGCAACCAGTCTACCACAGAAAGCAATGGCAACCTACTGCAGGATAATCTTCTGCCCAGTCAGTCATGTCTCTTTCGAGACATGATTACCCAAAGTATGTATCTTGTATGGCACTTAACTGACTGACTGACACTGGGAGCAAATCATGAGATATCTCATCTGGTTTCAGAAGCAAATGCATGCATGGATTATGTGCATCTTGTTAATTCTCCATCTTTTTCACAATACTGAGCTTCAACAAGTTCATTTTATTTGGTTTCCATCTCAACATCATACAGACTACATGCTGTAGGGATCTATAAGGGGAGTCCTGCTGGAATACATAGAGCTGCTCGTTTGTCATGCCTTCAATCCAGAGATCAACTGCCTTACCTAGCACAATTTAGCTGATGGCAATATCCATGAGACCACCAAAAACATCAATGACAATGCAATGTTGGTGTGCATCAGCATGGATATAACCATGATGTTTCCATAGAATCAATCCTTGTTTCTACTGCTGATCTGGTCTGTTCCCTAAGTTGTTTGAACTTGTTCAGTAAGCACTGCTCAGATAACATAGGTTTTCTTGGACTGCCTTCTGCTCAGTACTTATACTGGTACTCAATCTTATTGTGCATCACATGCCTGATAGTTGAATCTGCCACCTACAGCTGCTAAATGAACTTGCCACTTTCAAAACAATGGCTGTGCCCATGTCTATACAGTTGGTTACTATTACAAGCTGGTATATAAATGCTTTTGATGTAACTGAAAGAAAAATGTGACTATTATCATTTAGTACAATGACTTCCCTTCCATTTGTTGCACATAAAATTGTATTCTCAATTACTTAGTCAAAATTTACCCAGCCCTCAAATCATGTACATAGCTTGTTTTATCTGGTTTGTGGTGTGACATCTGGGGTATTTACCCATCTCCCCCAACAACTGTGGTGGGATGTGACACAAGGTCATTTGTTTAACAAGGGGAAATCTAGTGTGTACACAAATACAAACAGCACACACAGGATGTGTGTTACTACATTACAAAATGACTGGAGAGTGAAAATATCAAAATACCTGCATGCACAATTATAACTAGGTTTCATATTTCATAAGTGTGTTGCAATTTTATTTTCTGTTATTGTATTTATACATATTTATATAGAGGTATAAATGTTTATTTTTCTGAAGGTAACAGGATCTAGAAATAATTTTTTTAATTGAATTTACCCAATGCAAGGCTGTAAAACCACTAATATACAAGGGGTTAAATGGCACAGTACTTAACTTTGAAATATTATTAATAAAGTATAAATACATAAGAACTGAATATACCTTCTTTGAAAAGCATAAGTACATTTTCATATGAGTAGCAATGATAGTTATGTGGTAAAGTTTGACCCAAAAGTTTCACATATGAATGATCAATGTAATTCAGTCAGTCAATTAAGTGCCATATGTGATACATGCTAGGCATTCATGTCACTTTCAATCTATATCTGACTAGATTTTTCAGCAGTAGGTTGCCATTTCTTTCTGTGGTAGACTGTTTGCTACGCAAGGCTATAGACCCTAAACTGTCCTGCTAGTCAACCCATAGCTGGAGGAAGAAGAGATTCAGCTGGATTGCAAACGCAACTTGACAATTTCTTATTCCAAGCCAATATTCACCAAACCACAACACACATCAATATTAAACTACTGAATTAAGTGCACTTACAAGTAAAGAGATTATAAAGTTTGTTGTATAACATTGATCATTACAGGCTACAGATTTGTGTAGCAGCATATATATTTCTTATTCCTTCTTGTTAATTTGAAATAAGAAGAAAAAACTAAAGATTTGTCTTTAATGTTGCAGAAACACATAACACATGTATAACCACTAGAAGTTGTGAAAACTTTTCAGCACTTTTAAGTAAAAAAGTCAATAACATTTGACTTTGTTGTTAATTGAAAAATTAAACCTAGGCCAAAGATGGCTCTCTGATCACTAGAATCTCAACTTCTTCAAGTCAAGAGTCAACCATTATCTATCTTACATATCTTCATAACATACAATACTTTCCCTTTCCTATACACCCTTAAAACATTCCCATTCAATAACCTCATCAAGTGACTTTTTGGCTTTGTATTGCATAAACAATAGTAAAGAAAACAAGATTGATTCTTGTATATTTCGATGATTTATATTTCTGTCTGTAAATAAACAACAAGAGTATCTTTTGCCTCTTTTTAGGTCCTGGAAGAAGGTGATTTGGATGAAAAAGGAAGTTTATCCTATATGGAATTTGAACACATTATTTCTCGTGATCCAGACTTTCTCAGGTAGAAAAAAGATATTTCTAATTTTAAAAAAATATTTAAACTAAAATTATAATTTTTCAATATTGTTATGATATTTCCAGTTTCCATTTTATTTTAAAATGGCTACTTTATTTTTAAAAAATTGATGCATTTGACTGACTAAATTATTTGTTTTTTACATTTCTAGTATGTTTCATATCCGAATTTGAAGAGGAAACAGAAATTCACAGGAAATTCAAAGTGATGAAGAAATTTCAGAAACTTATGTCAGATAATAGAATCAATTATGGAAAAGCTGAAAATTAAGGATTGGCATACAATTAACAATTAATGAAAGTTCATTTTTGTTGTAAAATTTTGTCCATTTTTCATTCTTTTTATGAGTAACTGACTGAGGCACTTACTATCTGACCAATCCAGTGCAATAGATCATTTGAGTAAAGGTTTTGACTATATATTCTCTATTGAATCTGATTTGATTTAGATTCTAATATTGCCACCAGTTTCCATTTTTGTATTACTCACCTGTTTGGTCATTTGATTTCAATCTCTGGCCAATTCCATTTGCTATTATAGCATATTTGATATTTTACAAGAATTAATATTTATATAAGAAGAGTAAGGTGACTCATCAATTAATCATTTAAAACAGAACTTTTATTTTGCTAATCCTTGTTATTATTCTTTCAAAGCTTGTATAAAAATCCTTTGTCTAAATGTTATGCTTTTAAGAATCAACAAAGTTTTAAAGTAAGAACCATTGAGATCAAATTGACAATATGGCTTTCTGAGCTTCATGTTTTGTTTTTAAGTTAAAGATTCCAAAGTTTCATTTGATAGATTATTTTATAAGTACAGGTAAATTTAAAGCAAGTAAGTGAAGTTTTGGAATAGAGATAAAAAGACATTCAATATTAAAAATGTGATAAGTAATGTAATTAAACTAAAAAAAAATTAAAAGAGATAACGAATATTTGAAAGAAATTCATTATTTTGTATGTAAGTATTGTATTAAACTTCTGAATTAATGGATTTATAATAATCTTTATAAGACTAATTAATACACTTTTGGCAAGTCCAAAGTATCTTAAAACAACTGATAAATAAGGCATGTTCTGAAGATAATGCCTTCTATTTATTTCCACTGAATCTACAATAGATATATGGAGTGTAATCACACCATTAGATAGGGCACATTTTTATTATAAAACACTTCCTCTAAAATTTCTATCATTGGCTATGTATTTTCACCAGCAATGAACAATATTAGATGATATTCAGGCACCTCACATGTCAGCAGATTTATCTTGAATATCAACATATGTGGTATCCGCACTAACTTTTACAGCATAGAATCATTCCATCAAACTAACTCACCTGATATCTTAGCTCTCTGTGAAATTAATCTTGATCCTTCTATCCCCTCTTCAGAGTTTTACATTCCTGGTTACCTTCCCCTCTTCAGGAAGGACTCCAATGTCCATATGCATGGGCTAGGTGTCTATGTCATCAAACACCTCCCTCTACCTAGGGTGACATCTCTTGAATCCCTGGATCATTCTTTCATGTACTTCCATCTCTCACTTCTAAACTCAGTTAGCTATCTCTTCTTTCTCTACTGCTCACCCTCCTCCTCTAACTGCTCAGTCCTTGATAGCATCTCTAACAATATCAATAAGGCCATTTCTTTTCATCCCTCTGCCCATATATTTGTGTTTTATGACTTTAATGCCCACCACACCAAGTGGCATGAAAACTCACCGATCTTACTGGTGTCCACACCATGAATTTTTCAATAACCCAATCTCTTACACAAGTGGTGGATTTCTCCACGCGTTTCTCCAATAACCCAAATGGAAGGGACTCACTACTAGACCTCAGCTTCACTTCCATCCCAGACTCTTGCACTGCCAAGCAGCTCTGCCCTCTCGGAAACTCTGACCACACCGTAGTTTCCGTTGACATCTCATTCCACCTCCACTCAACCCAAGAAACCCAGACCAGCAGAATATCCTACTGCTACCAAAGAGCAGACTGGGACTCGTTCCACGACTTCCTGTGTGATGTCCCTTGGAACAATGTTTTTACTCTTCTTGGAGTCCTCAGAAGTGCAGTCTTCAACGAGAAGATGTGCAGTCTGAGGTCTCCTGTTGGCTGGCATCGATGCTTTCATCCCAGCCAGGAAATTTCAGCTGAAATCCCATTCGTCTCCCTGGTTCTTGGCCGCTATTGCTCACCAGAATCATTTTTTCCAGCTCTATTGAAGCCACGCGTTGGACCAAAACAGGCGCCTTTTCACCTCAGCTCGTAATAAGTGTAAAGAGATACTTAATGAAGCTAAGATGTTGTTTGCTGCCAGAATGAAGCAACGCATAGCATCCTGTAAGTTTGGCACCAAAGACTACTGGCGACTCTGTAAAAGCGTGCTTAACAAGAGTAAGACCTCAATACCCCCACTAATCAATGAATTTGAGGTCCTCACCTCCTCAGCAGACAAGGCTGAATGCTTTGCTCACAGATTCTCCACCAATTTGAGACTGGATTCGTCTGGAGTTACTACTCCTGACTTCCCACCTAGAACTGAGGCTCAACTGAATGACGTCCACATTACACCCTCGCTGGTCTCTAAAATAATCTCAAAACTTGACCCTCACAAAGCAAGTAGAGGGGACGGAATCCCAATCATAGTCTTGAAGAAATGTGCCCCTGAACTCTCCTCTGTCCTCTCTAAGCTCTACAACTTCTGCCTTTCTGCTTCCTGCTTTCCTGCCTGTTGGAAGTCTTGTTTTGTAGTTCCTATATTTAAGAATACTGGAGAACCCTGAGACCCCACAAATTATTGCCCTATCAGCCTTCTTCCGATCTTTAGCAAAGTATTCGAAGCTATTATCAACGCCGAGGTGGTTCAGCATCTCACAGCCCACAGGCTCCTCTCAGACAAACAGTATGGTTTCCACTTCACTAGGTCTACTGCTGACGTGCTAACGACCATCACCGAGTATATACACCAGGCTTTCAAAAAGAATAGCAAAGCTCAAATCGTTGCCTTGGATATCTCCAAAGTGTTCGACAGAGTCTGGCATGATGGCATCCTACACAAACTGTAGAGCTATAGTATAACTGGACATGTGTTTGACCTAATCCAGTCATTCCGCTCTAATCACACATTGAAGGTGGTATTAAACGGACATGCCTCCCAAAACTACTTTGCGAATGCAGGTGTTCCTCAAGGCTCTATCCTAGATCCTACACTCTTTCTGATCTACATTAATGATCTCCCCAATGCCATAAAATCCAAAGTAGGCATGTACGCCGATGACACCACAGTTTACTCTCACCTCGATCAAAAATCTGGTGTGGACGACAAAGCGAACCTCGCTGCCAAGCTTGAGAAGAACCTCCAATCTGTAGTGGACTGGGGCAAGAAATGGCTCATAAATTTTAATGCTTCCAAAACGAAGCTGCTATCAATTAACCATTATAGACAATCGCTCCTACCTCCCATTAGCATGGAACAGGCTTGCCTCCCAGAAAGTAAAACACTACGCCTCCTTCGTCTCACACTCTCAGCGGACCTCAAATGGAATGACTATATCAAATCCATTGCTAAATCCGCTGCTATAAAAGTCAGTTCTCTGTGCAGGACCTGGAAGTTTTATCCGTCTGAATCTATCCTGCACATTTATAAATCTACTATCCGCCCGTGTATTGAATACTGCTGCCACATCTCGTCAGGTACCCCTGCTATTCTCCTCGGGGTTCTTGACAAAATACATCGGAGAATCTGTAATGTGATCGATACCAACTTGGCAGACTGGCTGCCAGTGTGACGTGGCTTCCCTGTGCCTCTACTATAAATACTGTCATGGTTTCTGCTCCAATGAACTTAGATCACTGGTGCCCCCTAGGTATGAATTTGCATGAGATACTAGATTAGCTACTAGGTCCCACTCTTTGACAGTGAAACAGATAAGATGTAACTGCAATTTCTACTCTAACAGCTTCTTTTCTCTCACTTCCCGCCTGTGGAATTCCCTTCCATATACTTACTTCCCCAACAGCTACAATCTCCAGTTGTTTAAATGTAAGGTCAATAGACACCTAACACATTAAATCACATCCATTCTCTCAAACACCCTTCCCATCTACCCAACCCCCATCCTTGCTATCCTTACCCGTCTATCACCCTCCTTCTGACATTTCCTATATCTAACCACTCTTTCCAATCACTTTCCCCGATGTAACCCCCTAACCACTCTTTCTCAACACTTTCTCTATGTAACCCCCTGCACAATAGTGGCAGTGGAATGCCTTGCTTGGGGTGAAATGATTAAAAAAATATATATATTTTGATCATCACTAGGTGTTTTGATCCTCACTTGTTGTTATAAAGTAGGTTATACATATTAAATCATAACAAGAGCCTGTATAAATTATAAAAATGGCTTTCCCTACTCATCTATGTTGTCACTGTTAAAATTCATTTGTCACCACCTAACTATGCTTATATCCTCTGTTTGGTCTCCATCAGCTTTCAGTGAGTGTAGAGAAATATGACTAGGAGCAATGTTTTGTTTTAGTTTTTTTTTAAAAGAGGATTTCAGTGATACAAGTCAACAGATTTGTGTCACTGAATTCCTCTGATATACACTTAAATGCCAGATGACATTTTGCTAAACTGCTATCTGCAATAAGGCAAAAGAAATGACAGTCTATTGGTGTGAATGTTCAGTTTCTACTGTCATAACACCAATACCCACCTCTGACATAATAAAATAGAGACAATAATTTTAGAGTAAAATATAGATGTCATTATAAGCAATAACAAAAGAAAATATTTAACAGAATATATTTTCGTTTCATTTACAATTTGGAAAAAATTGCACACAAAAGATATAAAAGTATATTTTGTGAAACAGGATTTTTAATCATTTATCATGAAAAAATTGTTCTTATTAAATGTGCATGCATTGCTATTTTCTCCCAAGAATAAAATCTTTTGCTGATATTTTCTATTATTTTCATAATCAATTTTTGCAAGGCAGATGCAGTGACTTGCAACTTTTCTACATTTTGTTACATTACAACCACAAATTTAAATGTATTCTATTGCAGTTTTATTCAATGAACCAAACTAAAATAGTGCATCATTTTGAAGTAGGGGAAAATATCATATGGTTTTCAAAATTATTTACAAATAAAAATCTGAAAAGTGTTGAGTGTGCATGTATTCACCTTCTTTGCTGAGAAACAAGTAAAATCTAATGCAACCAATGACTTTGAGAAGTTGCATGTGAAGATTTCAGAGGTTTGTTAGAAAACATTACAAGCAAGCAGCAATATGAATACCAAAGAGCTCAGGAACTAGGTTAGATAAATCTCTGGAGAAGTATAAAGCAAAGTTAGGTTATAAAAAATTGCCATGTTTTGAACACCTTGTTATTAAGTGCTTACAATCATCATCATAATCATCATTATTCATGTTCATATTATATATATATATATATATATATATATATATATATATATATATATAAAACAAGATTATTCAGGTGTTAATAAAACAGTGCTCAATGTATTAAAAGCTGAATTATATATATATTAATAAATATTCATATCCTATGTATATGGCATGATTCGGAGTTTCATGCATTATGCAATCACCAGGTACATATTACAAACTGACGACTTAATTGAATAGATTTGAATTTAAGTTCACTTGATGTTCATGGGAATTAAATCTTATAAAGTTATGTTACTGCTTTTTTAATAAGAATATTGAAAATTTAAACATTCTATGGTTACATGTGGATAAAAACTTTAAAATTTAAATTTCAAATTTAAATTAAAATAAAAAGAAATGCAGGGAGAAGAAATCAAAGGGGCATAAATCATGAGTCTTAAAAATTTAAATGTTCAAATATTACATGTACATAAGAATGTAGGAAAAATTAAAATTGCAAAATTTTAAATAAAAATTAAATAAAATAAAAATGAAAAGTAAAATTAAGAGACAAAATTTAGAATTAAGAATTAAAAATGTAAGGAGCGAAAATAAAAAAGGAGTTTAATTCATGTTTTTAACACAACTATAACTATGACATTGTCTTTGTTGAAGATTTTATTTAGTTTTAACAATTATGATAATTATTAAAACTAAAAGTAATATTGAGGGAGAAAGAAAGAAGCAAAACTAAATATAATCTTCAACAAAAACAATGTCAAAGTTAGTTATATAGTTAAAAACATAGATAGATAGATAGATAGATA
>JBBBDQ010029519.1:97500-222989 GCA_037127315.1 Ascarosepion bandense | reverse complement strand
TTACTTCTAATGGGCCGATAAGCCTTGGAAAGGTGAGATTCAAAGATAAATTTCCCACTATTGGAATAGTTGTATAGACATACACATAAATAAATTACTTACTAAGTAAAAAAAGTAAATAAATTACTTTTCTTTCTTTCTTTCTTTTTTGTTTCTACTTGAATAAATTGGCGCCTAAGTTATATAAGTTCTGGGAAGATGATTATTTGTACTAAGTAAATTTGACCAAAGTCTTCTATTGGCAATAACTTCAAACCCTAACACAAGCAGTGGGCTGTAGATCAAATATCTGAATTCAGACAACTACTGATTCATTCAATGGTATTTATCAAATTCCTTGTACACCATATAAAAGAAAAACATTGTCAATAATTAAATTTTAAATAATAACATTGGATTGCGCAAATGTCTGTTTACTTATTAAATAGAAAATTTAGTTAATAAACTGAGCAAACATTTGACCAACACAATAATCCTTGTGATAAAAAAAGGGAGAAAAAAATGACTAGACATCATTTGTAAGTAAACAGACTTTATGGTTGCCAGCAATGGGACAGCCAAATATGTGAATCACAAATTAGAGATACCAACACGGAGCAAGTACAGAAATTTCTATATTTGGTAATCACTTTAACAAAGAATAGAAACTTGTTGTCATTGATAGAACTTATTTTCAAGTATTGAGGTGTTTACCTTATGCAAGGTAGTAAAGCCACAAAGACACAAGGGGTTACTGGATGTGGAAGAATTTGAAATAGAAACATTACTAAGAAGCGAAAACAATAGAAGAGTTATCAAGAAGACAGTAGATGGTGACTGACACTGCATTTAAATTTTTGCAGGTTAAAGTTGGCTGGAAAAAGGAAGTTCCCCAAATGAGAAATCTGCGAAGGGAAACTCTTAGCATAGAATTTATGGTTCCATATAGCCAACACGAAAATATGTGAAACAACTACAAGGAAATATTTATTATCTAACATTTTACAAAGAAATAAAAAAAAAATTTGCCATGGAGCCAGCTGCTGTGCATCTGATCATGGTGGTGCATGGTCATCAGCTAAGCATCTGATCATGCCAGCTTGTGGTCACTGATTTCTTCGATACTTAGCAAATTTTTTCAACTCTGCCTGACTGACTGCCACGGAGTCAGCTGTTGCACTTCCAATCACATTGGCACATGGTCGTCAGCTAGGTGTCTGACCACACCAGTGTGTGGCCACTGATTTATTCAATACTTAACAAAGCACAAACAATGTTGCCACATTGCCGGCTGCTGCGCATCTGCTCATGCTGATTTCTTTGATACTTAGCGAATTTGTTTAACTTTGCCCGATTGCCACAGTGCCGGCAACTGCATACCTGATCATGCTGGTGTGTGGTCAGTGACTTCTTCAATACTTAGCAAATTTCGATTCCTCTTTGCGAGCTGATATCCAATGCACCACAAAATGCATATACATTGCTGAAAGAATCAAAGTGTCACCAGAATAAATATTGACATAATTTTTGCAGGCTCAAAGGTTACGTATTACCTATATATATATTGATTGTCTAATACTTAGTTTTTGGTCATAATAGGGTTAGACCAGTACACATTTGCATTATAAGGTGTTCGATACAATTATATTGTAGAACTTTTTAATATTATCCATTTATGAACGAGTTATTCCGCTACTCAGGTTTCTACCATGAGTTCAGGCGATTTTTAATAATAGTAATTACAAATCTCCTAAGACACCATTCATGGGAGAAACCTGGGTAGTGGAATGACTCGTTTATAAATGGAAAATATTACCTATATATATATATATATATATATATATATATATATATATATATATTTCTTTTAATCATTTCACCCCAAGCAAAGCGAGACTGCTACTAATGTGCAGGCAGTTACAGTGTGCGAAAAGATTGAGTACAAGGGGTATCGAAGAAAGGATAAAAGATGAACGAGATTCAATAAAACAGAAGAGGGGAATTGATAATGCATTTCAGTTTTTGGAAATTCTAGCCATCAAAGAAGCAAGTCAATAGATGAAAGTTCCATAGGCAGGAAGTGTGAGAAAAGAAACTGTTGGAGTATTTACTATTTTACTATTTCAACAGTAAAAGGGTGGGACCCAGATGACAATTGAGCAGCAGGCTTAAATTCATGTGGTCAGGGCACCAGGGATAAAAAAGCCTGGATTGTTTAGGTTAAAATTAGAATTAAGTAATTATGATATACTATGTTATGATAACCAAATAAGTATTGTGTGAGTCATTTATTTTAATATTATAATTTTTAAGTAATATTAGAGTATAAGTTATAAACGAACAATTATAATTAATTAAATTTTAAAGAGAAATATTTGTGGTGTTTACACAGAACTGTCAATTTATCTCAAGCACTCTTTATAAAAAGAAATGCATGAACAGTGGGTTTTAATCTATATGTTCTTTCACTTCCTTATAATATACTGAACAACTAAAATTTAATATAAACATATAATGAAGTATAACTGTAATTATAAATTTTGAATAAATGATTACCAAGCTTTCTTTTAATAGTACTTACCATGGAAAATTATTGAAATAGTAAATAATGAATATAGCACTGTAGTTGGTTCACATATTATGACAATTTTTTTTTAGATTTTTTAATAAAAAGATATTTTTAAATTTCTTTCTTTCTGTATGGAAGTGAATGTTGGGTAATCTCATCAAGGATGAAGGAGAGGCTTGAAGCAGCATACATGTGGTTTTACAGAAGGATGCTGGGGATAACATGGATGGAGCACATGTACAACAATGAGGTGTTGGAAAGGATGCAAACAAAAAGAAAACTCATACTTAACATCAGGAAGAGACAAATGAGGTTCCTGGAACATGTAATGAGGAAGGAAGGCCTTGAAAATTTAATACTCACAGGTCAGATTAAAGAAAGGAGAGATATGGGAAAGCAGCACGAGACATAATTGTTAGGAGCAAATGGATGGTGGAGCGGGGTTCGGAAGAGATACAAAGAGAAAAAATATTGAGAGCGACAAGAGACAGAGCCAAGTAGAAGTTTGTGATTGCCTAAATCCTGAAGGGACACGGCACATGAAAAAGAAGAATGTATATTAACCTTTACAAAATGATAAATAATAAATATTGCACTGTACTGGGAACACATAAGTAGGAAGGAGGGCTTAGAGAATATGATACTCACAGGACAGAGGGAAAGAGAGACAGGGAAAAGCAATGCATGACATACCTGATGAGTTTGGATGGTAGAGCATGGTTTGGGAGAAGTAACACGAGAAAGAGTCTTAAGAGGTACAAGGAATGGAGAGTTGTGAAAGGCCATATCACCTACATCTTTAAGAGACACAACACGTAGAAGAAAAAGAAATTTAAAAAATCCATGACCCTCAAATAAATTAAATTAGACTGACTTACCAGTAATTTTTAACTGACTTGACTAATGTAGTCTGTATTGTACATATGGTTTGACAATTTCAATACTATTTTTTTTAATCATATAACCCCGAGCAAGGCAGTAACACCACTGATGTGCATGGGGCTACGTAAGAGTGAAAAGATTGGAAAAGAGAAAGCCAGGAAACCACATCCTAAACAGTAAACAAGGGATGAGCCTCTTCACCTGTTCAATAGATGTGGGTGGAGTGTGAACCGGGCAATAGTTTAGTCTATCTACTCCAATACTTACAAGATAGTGGAGTAAATATAAAAGCATAGATTTTGATTAAAAAAAAAAAAATTGAGTCAAATTAAAGCTTCGAGGATGCAAAACAATTGAGTGTGAAAAGGATGGTTTTCCACTTGATATCATTAATATTTTAACTACCTTCACTCCTTGGCTATGTTTAATGTTTTAAAAAGAAATTATTCTTCTTCCTTTATCCGCCATGTCCTTTCAAAATGTAGGCAATCATGGCCCTCCACATCTTCCTGTGCCTTCTAGTTCTTAATATATTATTTTTCCCAAACCCTGCTCTGCTATTCATTCCCTTTATTTCATCAAGTATGTCACATGTTGTTTTTCCCTGTCACTCTTTTTTGCTATCCGCCCAGTGAGTATCTATTCTTGAAGCCCTCCTACCTCATTATGTGCCCCAGAAACTTTAACTGTCTCCTCCTGATGTTATAAGTTTCCTTTTTGTTTCCATTCTTCACAAACCCTCATTGTTGCTTGTACACTTGGTTCATGGTATCCTCAGCATCATTCTGTAGAGCCACATTTTTGTTGATTCAAGTATCACCTCCATCTTATTATGTTTATTATTTTTGTTGTAAATTATCAAGAACAAAAAAGGTTTTATTAGAATTCTAATCATTGCTTTATCAAATAATAAACATTGTTGAGGAGTGAAGGTAGTTAAAATAATAGTGCTGTCAAAGGAAAAAAAAACGTTTTTTGACACTGTTTTTATGAAGGACTAAGTTTGCTGAAGATTTTGTTAGAAACAAAGAAAAAAGTACTGAACAGTTATGTAATATAAGTCCTTCTATATAGCAGTGAATACTGGAAAATCTCCTCACAGATGAAGAAGAAACTTTAAGCAAAAGAAATGTGGTTCTACAAAAAGATGCTGAGGATAACAGTGACTGAACATGTGAGCAACAACTAAGTTTTAGAGAAAATGGAAACTAAAAGGAAACTTAACATCAGGAAGAGATAATTACAATTTCTAGGTCATACAATGAGGAAAGAGGGATTGGAAAACCTGATACTAACAGGACAGATTGTAGGTAGAGGGAAACAATGCATAAGAATCTAAGTGTGCTTGAGTAAATAAATGGAAGAACAGAATTTAGGAGAGATAACAGAAAGATGAAATTTATTAAGGGCTACAAAAACAGGAAATTGTGGAGAGCCATGATTGTATACATGATCATATAAGAGACAAGTCACACAGGATAAAGAAGTAAAAATTTGTCATAAAATTAAATTTTTAAAAGAATAAAAAATAAATAAAAACCTAGAAATCATGTGACAATAACATGAGTTTGAAGAGAAATGGTTAATGTGTGAACAAAACTGTCTTTTTGCTGCATCTTATTGTTATTCTTTATTTCTTACTTACTTGTCCACTACAGATGCAAGTAGTGAAAATGATGAAAGTGGAGGAAGACAAGGATAAAGATAAATAAAAAAAAAAAGGAAGAAATTTAAGAAAAACTTGAGAGAGTGAGAGAGACAGGAAAGAGTGACAAAGAAAGAACGACAATGAAAAGACTTTAAAAGAAAGTGATGGGAAAAAAGACAGAACAAGAAAAAAAATGACAATAACATAAAAGGAAAAAAAGGAAAAATGATAAAAAAAAAGAAAAAGAAATAAAAGAGAGTGGCATGAGAGAGAAAGAGAAAAGTAAGAAAAAGTGAAAAATAAGAAAGAAAGCATGAGAGAAAGAGAAATGATAAAGAGAGAGAGAGAGAGAAATGGAAAAGAGAAAAAGGAGAGAAATTAAAAAAAGAGAGAGAAATAAAAATAGAGCAAGGAATAAAAAAGAGAAAAATAAAAGAGAAAGGAGAAAAAGAGGAAGAGAAAGAAATGAGAAAAGGAGGAAGAGAATTAAATGAGAAAAAGAGAAAGAAGAAGAAATGAGAAAAAAAGAAAAAAGAAGAAATGAGAAAAAAAGAAAAAGGAAGAAATGAGTAAAAAGGAAAAGGGAAAGAAATGAGAAAAGAAAATAGAGAAAGGAAAAAGAAGAGAAAGAGAAACAAATAGAGAAAAAGAAAGAGACTAGAAATAAAGAAATAATAATAATAATAATAATAATAATAATAACAACAATAAACATGATGTGGCAGGTGGGAGGAAGAGTACAAGGAAAGACATGTTAACCCAATGAACAAAATGCAAGAGAAAACAAACAATCACAAAACATCTCGACTAGAAAAAAGAGTGTGGGTCAGAGGAAATGGTAGGGTAGAAAATTATGTTTTCATGAAGGAAAAAAATACCTTCAAACTTGTAAAATCCCAAATCCAAATTAGAAAAAGTAATAATTAACAATAGCAGACAAGTTGTTTATTTACCATCTCCCAGGAACCATGGTACCGTTCAGAAGTGGGGATGGGTACTGGAGGTCTTGGAGGATCGAGTGGAATTGGGTGGGGGGAGAAAAAAAAAGCAAAACAAGTGAAAGCAAGCAAAAGTCAAGGCTACGGCTGGGATGTTGTTGGGTGTTACACAATCCTCAGAATCTGTGTGACAGTCTTGTGATGTTTATATAAACATGACGTTGAAGGAGGGAGAGAGTGAGGAGTAAGCAAGAGTCTCTTTTCTTTCTCTCTTCAGTTCCCCCTCAAACTTTCTATCACCAACCTCCATTACTGACAATGACAATCATTCTAGTTACTGATGCTCAACCAAACAATGCCACAGATTGGCATCAGCATCAGAAGCCCTCCTCACCTTGACCTTCACCAACGCAAATACAAACACACACGTATATATGTGCATGTGTGTGATGGGCTTCCCTGTAGATTTCCATGTATGTGGGCCCAAAAGTTCGTTTTTTAGAACTGAACCACCAGCCGACCCACACATGATTTGATTAGAGTGGTACATGCTTGTGTAGAATCAGCCATGCTCTTTGGAAAAAACTGAAAACAGAGAACACACATACAGTGTACCCACAAATCTCCAAACAACTCCCCTCAAGTTTTATTGTTAAAGAGTTTATCCTCTCCCAAGTAATATCAAAACCAAAGGGTAAATGCAATTTTTTAAAATTTCATGTCCCTTCAAGACTTAAGCGATCATGGCTTTCCACAGAGCACTTTTCATTATTATCTGTACACTGTCATGACTTCTTTGGAAAGATGGTGGAGTGGTTTCTCATTGCCTTCCCTTCATTTTGTTTTTTTAATTCAAAGTGATCATAGCTCTCCACAGATTTGTTTTCTTTATTATATATCATGACTTCCTTGGAAAGATAGTGGAGTAGTTTCCCATTTCCTTCCCTTCATTTTGTTTTTTTAATTCAAAGTGATCATAGCTCTCCACAGATTTGTTTTCTTTATTATCTGAGAACTGCATTTCATTCTTGGGAAAAATAGCAGCATGTTTTTCCATTGTCTTCTTCATAGTTTGGAATTCATAGCCATTTTTCTCTCCTCACGAATGGATAGCAGGATTGAATGAAAAGTAAGCTGAGTTTGAATTCCACTTTGATTCACTACATCCACTTATCTTCAAATAATTCTGGGAGTGGTATCAATTCATATCCTCTGACCACTTATTGGTTAAATAGTAATACTTGTATATAGAAAATTTGTTTATTTTCCCACAAAATTAATAATGCACTCAAAAAAAAAAAAAAAAAAAAAAAGAAAAAAAGAAAAAAAAAGAAAAATATGTTTCAGCTTTAAATAACTTCTAAAGAGTTGATAAACTGTAAATAAAACATATTAAATAATCAATCTCCCTTCAAGAAATAATGTTCATGACTTTTTTTTTTAAATCATTTCACCCCAAGCAAAGGCATTCCACTGCCACTATTGCACAGGGGTTTACATAGGGGAAGGTGAAGAGAAAGAGAGGTTAGATATAGGAAATGTCAGAAGGAAGGTGATAGACGGGTAAGAATAGTGGGGCTGAGGGTTGGGCAGATGAAAAGAGTGTTTGAGAGAATGGATGCAAGTTAGTGTGTTAGGAGGTGTCTGATGACCTTACATTTAAACTCCTGGAGATTGTAGCTGTTGGGGAAGCAATCATGTGAAA
Organism: Ascarosepion bandense; assembly: GCA_037127315.1. NCBI lineage: Eukaryota > Metazoa > Mollusca > Cephalopoda > Sepiida > Sepiidae > Ascarosepion > Ascarosepion bandense. The sequence goes on along the minus strand of JBBBDQ010029519.1, from coordinate 215,268 downwards.
GGGAATTCCACAGGCGAGAAGTGCGAGAAAAGAAGCTGTTGGAGTAGAAATTGTGGTTAAATCTTGTCGGTTTCACTGTAAGAGGGTGGGACCTAGTTGCTAATCTAGTATCTCGTGCAAATTAGTACCTAGAGGGCACCAGTGATCTAAGTTCATCGGAGCAGAAGCCATGAAAGTATTTATAGAAGAGGCACAGGGAGGCCACATCATGCCGGTGAGAGAGTGACTACAGGTGGTCTGTTAAGTCAGTATCAATCACATTACAGACTCTCCATTGTATTTTGTCAAGAACCCCGAGGAGAAAAGCAGGGGCACCCGACCAGATGTGGCAGCAGTATTCAATACACGGGCGAATGGTAGATTTATATATGTGCAGGATAGATTCAGACAGAAAAAACTTCCGGGCCCTGCACAGAGAACTGACTTTTATAGCAGCGGATTTAGCAATGGATTCGATATAATCATTCCACTTGAGGTCTGCTGAGAGTGTGAGGCCAAGGAGGCATAGTGTTTTACTCTCTGGGAGGCAAGTCTGTTCCATACTAATTGGAGGTATGTGCGATTGTCGATGGTGGTTAATTGCTAGCAGCTTCGTTTTAGAAGCATTAAAATTTACGAGCCATTTCTTACCCCAGTCCACTACGGATTGAAGGTCCTTTTCAAGCTCAGCTGTGAGGTTTGCTTTGTCGCTCACACCAGATTTTTGGTCAAGGTGAGAGTAAACTGTGGTGTCATCAGCATACACACCTACTTGGGAACTTATGGGAACAGGGAGATCATTAATGTACATCAGAAAGAGTGTAGGACCTAGGATAGAGCCTTGAGGCACACCCGTGTTCGTATGGTAGATCTGGGAGGCATGTCCGTTTAATACCACCTTCAATGTGTGCTTAGAGAGGAAGGACTGGATTAGGTCAAATAAATGCTTCTTTATTTATTTATTTATTTATTTTTTTGCTTTATTACCTGTGAACTGCCATGCATTCTTGGAAAATTTACAAGTTGGCAAATCATTTAATGCAATGACGAACAGCTGTAAAGATGCTGCACTCGTCATTTATATATATATATATATATATATATATATATATATATATATATATATAAAGTAGAATACTTGAAATTTGGTAAAGTAAATTCAAATAAAGACAGATTCCAAAGAGAAATCAATGCTAAATTTTGTTGCTAAATTTGACAGAGTATTATAATCAGGAAACAAAAGTTAGATATTTTTACAAATCCATTGGTAATACGGTATTTTGCGGCCCCAGCCACTTTTCAAAACCAAATTCGTACAACAGTGAATGTCTTAAATTTTGTGTGTTTATATATATATATATATATATATACATACACACACATACTCTGGAGAATTCTTCATTAAATTGTTGATGGTTGGCATTCCATTTTTGAGCATCTTATTTTAATTCCCCTTATCTGTTCCAAAGCACAACACTTAAGCTATTCTATTTTTATTGTACCGAAAAATGCAAAAGACATAAACGAGACATGACTTGGTTTCTATGCCAATACCTCATAAATAATGGACTTTTCCATTTTGATCAGGAGGAGAAATGAAAAAGACATGTCAGTGATGCTGTTTGATTTCAGTGAGAACAAAAACAAAATCCAAACAGGACCCTCTCCCCGCGAAGAAAAACCATTAAATTTTTACAGGTACTACTAATTAATGGCTGATTTTTTTTATAAACCTAATACCTGAATTTTTAGATACAAAATTTTTATTTACCTTTCATTACTACCAAACTTTTTGAAAAATTTATAATTAAGACTACATTTTTATTGCATTTTTCCTAATTAACACTGAATTATACAGGTGGATTTCAAAATTAAATATTCCTGCCATATGTGGGCTGGAGCTGTACAATCCTCACCTTTCAACCCTAACCTTTTAGCATTCAACACACTCAATCCTTCCCTAGAAATATTGGCTCTCAAAGACTCACTGTTTGTGTGACTTCCTGTGTTGTTTGCGATGGTATTCATGATGTTTCGGCCATTGTACATTCTAGATTTCTCCAAGTGATTCTGAATAGGTGAAGAGGCTCATCCCTTGTTCCCTGTTTAGGATGTGGTTTCCGGCTTTTTCTTTTCCAATTTGTTTTCTTTTTTTTTTCAATTGGAGTAGATAGACTAAACTATCACCCGGTTCACACTCCACCCACGTCTATTGAACAGGTGTAGAGGCTCATCCCTTGTTTACTGTTTAGGATGTGGTTTCCGGCTTTCTCTTTTCCAATCTTTTTACACTTTTTTTCTTTTTTTTTTTTCCATTGGAGTAGATAGACTAAACTATCACCCGGTTCACACTCCACCCACATCTATTGAACAGGTTAAGAGGCTCATCCCTTGTTCCCTGTTTAGGATGTGGTTTCCAGTTTTCTCTTTTCCAATCTTTTTACTCTTTTTTTCTTCAATTAGAATAGATAGACTAAACTATCGCCTGGTTCACACTCCACCCACGTCTATTGAACAGGTGAAGAGGCTCATCCCTTGTTCCCTGTTTAGGATGTGGTTTCCGGTTTTTTCTTTTCCAATCTTTTCACTCTTACTTAGCCCCCTGCGCATCAGTGGCATTACCGCCTTGCTCGGGGTGACATGATTAAAAAAAAAAAAAAAAAATACAGTGATTTGACTCAAAGAGTTGGTTGTTCAATACGTTGCTACAGCAGAGATGAACAAAAACTTAGAGAGTAATAATTACAATACCTCATCTCAGAAATCAATAGCTACAGCATAGAAGGTCAGGTCACTGTGTCAGGTGCAAAAGTTTTTCTCATCAGAATACATCTTGCAAATATATAAATCTACTATCAATCAAATGGTCCTGGGTTTTATGGTAAACTGCATCCGTCAGGAAGGCCTCTCATTGGGAGGTTGTGAGGAGCATAGAACTACCTCTTAATTGCTGTTGTTCCCACGTCCACCCTGACTTGAAGTGGTAGCACCTGTTTGGTCCCAGCTATGGGCAAATAGTTAACCCCCCCAAACTGGGGTCAAAACACTATGAAAGTATAAAAATAAACTTTTATAGAAATATATAAATAAAAAGGACTTTTATAGAAAAATATACATTTTTTGAAGGAAAAATCTTACCAACAATAATTTTTGAAGAAAAAATTATTGCCATAACACATTGTTGAAGGAAAAAAATATTCTCAGCAAAACATTTTTGAATACAAAACTAGAAGACATTTTCAGTTTTCTTAAATAATAAAGAATACAAACAAAAAAATTTTCATTAAAATCTGACTAAATCAACCTTCTCACTATAATGGAACATTAAAAAAATACCTTAAAACCTCACCTTTTTGGCATTAAATAACCCACAGAGGTTGATATGTCATGAAACAAAACTCAAACTCAAACTTCATCCATGCATTGAATGTTGTTGCCATATTTGGTCAGGTGCTCCTGCTATTCATCTTGAGGTTCTCAACAAAATCAAAAGAAGAAACTGCAATATAATTGGTCCTGACTTGGCATCTCAACTTCAGTTACTTTCTCACTGACATGAAGTGTTTTTTTTTTACTTCAGATATTTTTATGGCAAATGCTCTGACAAGCTTTTTTCCTAGTGTTTCAATGACATGAATTTAAGTGAACTACTACATTGGCATCTAGGTCCCACACTTTTATCATTAATATAGCTAAATATAAATGCCACTTCTACTCCAACAGTTTCTTTACTCACACTACTCGCCTGTGAAACTCCCTCCCACTTACTTGCTTGCTTCTTTGATAGCTACAATCACCAAAAATATAAATGTAATGTCAATCGCTATTTTCTCTTCTTGAATCCCGTTCATTTTTTTATCCTTTCTTCAATACCCATTTGTCCATTTTTTCTCTCACTGCATCCCCCTGCGCACTAGTGGTGTCCTACTTTGCTTGAGGTGAAATGATTAAAGCAAAAAAAAAAATTGACTTTATCAAATCTATCAGTATAACCATTCAGACAGGAGTAAATACTTGTGTCATCAGCATAGATATCAAGTTGATAACTGATGACATTGGGACATTAGGAAGGTCATTGATTGATATTAGGAATGAAATAGATCCAAGGATAGTGCCAGTGAGAGGAGAATATCTACATTAATGTAAAGAGATTGAGAAAAGTGGCTATTCAAGACAATTTTTATTACACAATTTGATCAAAAAGATTAAATGAAGTATTTTTGTATAAGAAACATAAAAATGTAAAACCACCTGAGAATTATAAGAAAAAAGGCAGAAAAAAATAATAAAAACTCCTCCTTCTCCAATAAGAATTTACAGATTATTATGAAGAATTTTATGAATCCCTTAGGCTCTTGACATAAGTATAAAACTGATACCTTTTATTGCCAAAACTTTTTTCTTCTCTATGCTGCATTTTCAGAATTAAAATTTGTTTGCACCTCAAATTTTATTTGATAAAAAGTAAATAAAAAAGGGGTCAAATGGAGACAACTGTGGATTCAAAATCAGAACATTATTATTGATAATTCTCTTTGCCAATTTGCAAATATATACACAGAAAATATCACAATGATAAAGTCAGTCAATAATTATTTATAACTATATAATATATAACTATATATATAATTATTTATAACTATATAATATATAACTATATATATAATTATTTATAACTATATATATAATTATTTATAACTATTTATATGGCTACTTATGCAGGCAATTACAACTAATCCATAATAACATTTGAAATCATTTATTTTTGGCATAGAAATTGTTTTAAATTGTTTCTAAATCTTTGACTTTCAATCATTCTGCTTCACCAGTTACTCTCTTCCATCATGTCACATCATTTGAGAACTACTGATCTAAACTAGAATTTCGAAAATGAAAATTTCACTGAAATGAATTGGACAATTCTTAAATTGTTAACTGAAAACAAAAAAATACAAACTGTAAGCTAAATGGTTGCTATATAAGAATAATAAGCATCTAGGTTCACCTCATTTATGGTTAAAATAGCTAAATGCAACTGCTACTTCTTCTCTAGCAGTTCTTTTCTGGCATTTCTCACCAGTGGAACTCACTTCAGATTACTTGCTTCACTGATAACAAAATCTTCAAAAATTTGAATGCAATATCAATCACCATCTTCTATCTTCTTGAATTACATTCATATTTTATCCTTTTTGCAATACTCTCTGTACAGTCTTTTCTCATCCTCTGAATAACATATACAGATACATGCTTATATATATATATATATATATATATATATATATATACTTTATCCTTGCTATGGTGTAACAAAAACCCACCCCAAAGATTTTAAAATAGGAACAAATGCAACTACTGAAAGAAAGACAACTTTACACTTAATAATAAATGTCTAACCAACAACATAATATACAAAGTCAACATGACAAGTAACACTAACACAAATGAAAAGATTGACCTAGGAGAAACAGAAACTGCTTTAAAAAAAAAAGATTCAACAATCACAAAACATAATTCACACAGAAAAACAAAAAAAAACACAATGCTATCAAAATACATATGGAAGCAGAAAGGTTCTTTCAGTAGTTGCATTTGTTCATATTATGCTGTTGTTTTGTATTGTTGTCATTAGTTTTGTTGAGTATTTTCTTGTGCTTGGTTATTTCCTCCATGCTTTCCATGCAGCTGTAACTGATTTTGACTATATCTAAAACTAGTAAATTTCTTAGACATAGCACTTAACTTAAACAACAATAAAAATAAACCATACAAAAAAGAACAATCCCATCTACAGCAACAAAAATTCCAAGAAAATAACATTACCACCAAAATTAAATGATAAATAGTAAAAAGACTGAAACCACACAACAGCAATCACAGAAATTGCAAATTATGTTTAGAAGAAACTAGCAACAGCTGTAATAATCAAAGTAAAATATTACACGAAAGAAACAAAATAATGGGTAAATGTAGACATGCGAACAAGTATCTACTTTGCTATGCAAACAACAAAATCAAATAAACACAAAACTACATTATAAATGAAAACATAAATATACAAACACTCAATCATAACAAGCAACAGAAAATAATATAAGCATCAAATGAAAAAAATCCCACATAAATCCCACAAACACAGATGCACACAATAATACAAACACTCAACCATGACCTAAAAAAGAAATCCTTTCAGTGGTCATATAAAGGAAAAGGTTAAGCAAATAAAAAAAGGTCAACCTAAATGACAAGAACAGATCAACTAAAAAGCAATTAAACAGAAACCCATTCATGTGTGCATTAAAAAGCAACAAAATGAAATCAAACACCTGAACAATAAAAAGAAAACCAACCAATTACAAATAAAATCACTCACACAACAATATATAAAATGACACCATGCTCCATATAAAAAAGAAAAAAAGAACTAACACATGACAGCAGATCCCAAAAACCTAGCCCTGATAAGTAATGACATCATAATGGTGTCTTTACAAAATTTCAAAGTCATCATCAAGCTGCTCAGTTAAAGTGACAAAAATTATTTGCATTATATATATATATAAAAACACACACTTAAAAATTTATATTGGAGCTTCTGGCATGAATGCCAAGCAGTACAGAATGGTGTTTCAAGATTGCTGATGAAGTGAACTGCATTATGGTTGTCTTTCTCTTGCAGACAGGGCACAACTGACATTGTAATACCATGCAGTCGATAAAACCAAGAATATGTATGCCCAAAATTAAAATATAAAATGGGGTTAATCTACCTATTTCAGTCTATATATATATATATATATATATATATATATATATATATATATATATTATTAAACAGTAAATTGATTTATTTTTAAAATATCTGTTTAAACCTTATTTTTGATAGATACTCATATTGGAGTAGATGCACTTTTAATATAAAACAGTATATTTATTTATTTACATCTCCTGACCTGACTATTCAAAAAATCTTCTTAGAAAAATATGCATCCTCCGCAGGATTTGAACCTGCATTAGGAGAAACTGTCATTACATCTGATGTGCATCAGCCCACTTGGCACAATTATGACTGCCTGATAAAAGAAAACCAGAACAGTGCTTTTTTCGGTCAATTCTCAAAATATTCATAGCGACTCTGTTTTGTACCATAACATGAACAAAGAAAGTTTTTAAGAAATGAATTAAATTCAACATATTTTTAATTAATTTTTTAAAATATTATTTGTAATGATTACTCACAATTTAGCAGAACCTCTGTTTTTATTATTAAACAGTATATTCATTTAATTACATCTATCAAACCAAATATTCGAGAAATCTTGTTAGAAAAATTCATGTATTTCGTGGATAAATAAAATCTTCAAAAATTTAAATGTAACATCATTAGCCATCAATGTCTTCTTGAATCTCATCCAACATTTGTCTTTCCCCAATCCTCTCAATACTTAGTCTTGTCTCTCATTTTCTGTAATTCCCTGTGTACTAATGGTTTTCCTACCTCGTTTGGTGTGGAATGATTAAAAATATATATTCATTTTTAATCATTTATATTATCAAAATTAGGAAGATGATCAGCTGATTACACTACCAGGGTTTCAATCTTTCAGTATTGTCAGGTGTAATATAACAATCTGGCCCCACCCGAGGAAGGCTGATGCAAGCGAGGGTGTTTCCGGTCGTTGAAAGGAACGGATGTTTGTTTGACCTTATTTCCGGCAGTAGCGGAAATAACTACAGAGGCAAACAGAACAGGTGTCTCTGAGAATTACGTGGGCGAGGCAAAACCGGAAGAAAAAGTCCCGGTTCTGGAGATTATAAAAATACCTCGGCGCACGGATTCACCAGAGTAGCAGTAGAGAGGAGCGACAGAGATCGGCCGGTGAAGAGAGACACAACAGATACGACGACACTCCCGTCAACCCATTAGAGGCGCGCTCTCTCAATTCTCTGTCCCCTATGCTACACGGTTCATCGTCATTAATAAAAATATAACTTATATTTTTATATATATGTGCGTGTTTGTTGTTTATTGATATACAACACAGGCACTATAGACTAACTGATTTGCCAATGCTTTATTTTCAACACACAACAGGAAGTTTAAAATACCCCACCCTCATTATTTTAGACTTCCTGTTGTGCCCTTCCAACTTCCTATTGTGTATTCAGAATAACGCATTAGAAGGTTGAAACCCTGGTAGCGTAATCAACAGATCTTCCTAATTTTAATATTTATAAGTTCTGCATGCTAAATCTTTATCTGTTATTTTTTCTTTAAGCAGGCATGGAACACTTTTTTAATACAACTGTTTACTGATCTCATTTGACTCTAACCAATAACAATTGAATTATATATATATATATATATATATATATATATATATATATATATATATATATATATATATTTAAAAATAACTTTAATCCAAAAGGAAATGTAGGAATGTAAATCCCAAAGACTCGATCCTAATTAATATTAATATTTTAATATTAAAAAATGATACAGGTGGAGAGCTCAATGTAATTAAGGTTGCAGAGCCAAAAATAAAATAAATTAATTTTGATGTTCAAAACTGTTTAATGATCAATTCATTTAAATGATCAACAGTCTTGAACATCAAAATTATTTTATATATATATATATATATATATATATATATATATATATATATATATATATATGCGTGTGTGTGTATTTAGGCAGCAAATTTTTTTTAAAGATTAAATAAATTGCAAACAATATGTTTGCTTATTTAATAAAATCCGTATTGCAATTTATTTAATCTGACAAGAGAGAGAGAGGTATTTCTGTTATTCGAAATCTTGTTTCTTGTTAAATTCAAGATGTTGATTTTCTACGTGTGTGTGTGTGTGTGTGTGTGTGTGTGTGTGTGTGCGTGCGCATGCGTGCACAGTAGTGGTCAGATCTACTTACCAATAGACAAGGAACAAATGAGTGTTGGTCAATATGTGCACACAAAGAAACAACTGTTCATGTTGAAGTAGAAGCAAAGACAAAAAGTCAAAAGCTAATCTATAATACAATCAAAAAACTTTCTCTTCAACAAACATTCCGCAAATTTAAGAGGCAGTTCAGGATTGTAAATAACAAGATGTCACTTCCACAAGAGACAATCATTAACTTTTCACTCATAAAACTAAACAATGTAACCTTTCAGTGGATTCAGGAAATGGTAAACAAAGTTGATTATAAGGAGTTAGACTGCAATTCTGATTTTGTGGAACACTGGTAAAATAAAATCTTTTTATCATGGAATTTCTGGATAATCAACATCAATAAGATTAATATTTTAACCTAACATAATAATTTGAGTCTCCAGATTTCAAATTAATATATATTATTTACCTTTATAGACCAAAATTTCCAAAACCATGAAAGAAGAGGAGGGTAAGAAGAGGAAGAAGAATAACAAAGAGAAAGCATACAAGAACAATGTAAAGAAGAAGAAGGAGGAGAAGAATGAAGAGGAAGAGGAGGAGGACAATGTGAAGAATAAGAAAAATGGGTGGAGGAGTAGTTCTTTTGACATAAAGAATTATGTTTTTTTTGTAGGCATTTGTTAAATCAAAATCATTGCTAGTTTTGTTCCGAGCCAGTTCAACTGGTTGTTTAAACCTAAATCTCTTTTATGTTCATAAATATAGGCTTTTAGATTTTGTGTGACTGTTAATAACAATATTACCAACTATAAACATGTGTCAAAAACAATATATCAGATCACCAAACTTTATTGAATGCATTTTTAAAGTATCTAACACATCTAAAGCAAATGATATGCACATAAAAATATTCACAAATCAACAGGCAAAAAACAAAAAATATAATGTCTACTAGATATACAAACACAATACACTCTTACTAATATACATAATCATCTGAGTTCGACTTTTGTTTAACAGCATATCAACCTCGGTGAATTATTTAATGCCAAAAAAGGTGGGATTTTAAGGTATTTTTTTTATTGTTCGGTTATAGTGGGAAAGTAGTCAGATTTTGATGAAAATTAAAAATTTCTAATAATTTTAGAAAACTGAAGATGTCTACTAGTTTTGTATTCAAAAATGTATTGCTGGTAATAATTTTTTTCCTTCAAAAACGTGTTATGGCAATAATTTTTTTAACTTCAAAAACGTGTAATGGCAATAATTTTTTTCCTTCAAAAACGTTTTATGGCAATAATGTTTTTTACCTTCAAAAACGTCTTATGGCAATAATTTTTTTCCTTCAAAAATGTATTGCTGGTAATAATTTTTTTCCTTCAAAAATGTATTATGGCAATAATGTTTTTTACCTTCAAAAACGTGTTATGGCAATAATTTTTTTCCTTCAAAAATGTATTATGACAATAATGTTTTTTACCTTCAAAAACGTGTTATGGCAATAATTTTTTTCCTTCAAAAATGTATTGTTGGTAATATTTTTTCTTCAAAAATGTATATTTCACTAAAAAAGACTATTTTTATGCATATATTTCTATAAAATTCATTTTTTATACTTTCAAATATTTTTGCCCTTAATTTGGAGGTTAGCTATTTGCTCATAGCTGGAACTCTAACACATGCTAACACTCCAGGTCAGGGTGGACAGGGAAACAACAGCATTTCAGAGGTGGTTCTATGCTCCTCACAACCTCCTGATCTGAGGCCTTGCTGCCAGATGCAGCTTACCATCATACCCAGGACCCATAATCATCTGAATCCCACATAGACAAAAAAGAATTATTAAACATTTATACATTAAAAAAATATCTAGATTTTTGGTTAGGCTTACAATCAATTAATTTTTTACAATTTTGAACAGACATGTCATCTCTCCTTTAATTCAGAATCCCACAAATTATACTCATGTTTGTTTAACGAGTCAAATGCACCTGAAACCTGATTAACCAATAAAAATCAAGCAAAACAAGAATAAAAATACCAGCATTTTTTCTTCTTTTTCTCTGTATCTTATTTTGTGAAAACGTCTTAGATTGATAAGCACTTCCTGTTTGTTCTTTATCTTATACTAGCAGTATAGCCCGGCTTGCCCAGGTGTAATGAAAGCTTTAAAACTAATCCATGGTCCTGAACCTCAGAATCTTTGGACATTGGCATGAAAAACTAAAAAGCAATAGTTGTTTCCAGTTAAAGCGAAACCGTAGACTGAAAGAAAAATGAATGGACGTAAGTCAAATTTTGATTTTTTGGTATCGATTTATATATATATATATATATATATATTATCGATTTTCTGCACTATTGTAAGAACTGTAAGCTTGAAACTTCTGAATATCATTTCTTATGTCTTTGTCTATGAGTGTATCAAATTTGATTAAAATCGGACCACTCCTTTCATAACCTGATTTTTTCGATAATCGATTTTCTATATTTCTATATTTCTATATTTATCACTGGTCATGTTATTGAAGCCTGAGCTTCATAATGCCAGTTTTCTTACTACTTTTCTGTCAGAGAAAGTCAATTTTTTTTTTAATAAAATTTGTCAAACATTTGGAGTGGTAGCTCAAAATTAATACACTGTTTAATAAATAAATGAAGCATCTACTCAAATAAAAGTTTGCATTAAAAATAACATGTAAAGTGATGAAAAAACCTGTTAAATTATTAAAAAATTCATTCTGAAAAAAGAAAAAAACAACTTTTTGTTCATGTTTGAATATGAAACTGTGCAGATATGAAAATTTTGGAAGATCTATAACAGAAGTTTTGTTTAGAGATATGATTTGGGTTGTGCCTAACTAATTGATAGCTTAGTCAGAGTGTATCAAATTTAAGAGGGACACGGGCTCAAATCCTGTGAGAGAGCATAACTTTTTCTTTAATAAGATTTTTCAAACATTCAAACTAATAGATAAATAAATGTTTACTATATAAATGGATTGCCTACTCAAATACAAGTATCCACTTAATATAATGTTTCAAGCGGTAATTATATATATATATATATATATATATATATATATATATATATATATATACACATATAATGCTATTACAGCTTTACCTGAAGAGAATATAATCTACATTTAGTTTGCAAGTTTATCTTGCTAACTTTTGTCCTACAGAAGGTGTTTTAGCCATTAATTATAATTGATGAATTTAGCATTTTTATTCAACATTTAACCTTTTATTGTCATATAATCAAAAGTTTAATTTGGGGAAAATTGCAAGCTTTTTTCTTTTTTAATCATTTCACCCCGAGCAAGGCGGAAACGCCACTGATGTGCAGGGGGTTACATAAATGTAAAAAAATTAATTAGAAAAGAGTGAGGAGTACAAACTAGTTAGAAAGGAACAATAGAAAGCTGAGAAAGCAGTTGCGATGACAGATACATAGGTGGAGAGAAAGGGAAGGTTATACAGGGGAGGGGAGAGAACTAGAGGCCAGTGGTTAGTAGATGAGTATTGACTTTGCATTTAAATTTCTGGAGATTGTAGCCGTCAGGAAAGCAAGAATACGGGAGTGAGTTCCACAGGCGGGAAGTGCGAGAGAGGAAGCTGCAGGAGTAGAATTGTCGTCTGCATTTGGCTAACCTGACTGTGAATGGGTGGGACACAGTTGCCAGTCTGGTAGCACGAGTAAACACCTGTTGAGGAGGCATCAGTGACTTAAGCTCATCCGAGCAGAAGCCATGAAAGTATTTATAGAAGAGACAAAGGGAGGCCACATTTCAACGATGGGGAAGTGGCTGCAGTCAAGTCGCCAGATCAGCACCTATCACATGACAGACTCTCCTTTGGAGCTTGTCAAGAACACTGAGGAGAACGGCAGGGGCACCTGAATTGACATAAATGATCTTGCCCTAAACTAAATCAAATTCACTGGTTTTGAATCAGAATTCAGAATTAGAGAACTATTTTTTATATATATTGTTCAATTGTGATAATGTTTAGTGCCAAGGTTGTTATTTTTCAGAGGTTTTACTGATAAAATATATTTTGGCAAGCAGGTATTTTATCGTCAAGTGCAATATCAGGTTGTAAAAGGTATCAAGAGTTTGTCAAATAATCAGGGTTGTTTAATGTTTGAGAAAAACATTAATGATGTCCTCATAAAACTTCAAAGTTGGCATAAATCTGCTCAATTTAAGTGACAAACTCTTTGTCCCTATATATATATATATATATTTATTATGAATTATATTTTAGAACATGTACATAATTATTCTATATATATCCCATAGAAGGGGGTGTGTAAAGTACTGGAAATCCTTTTTTATATTTATTTAGTTTTGTTCTAGGTGTTGGTGGGGGTTAGTGATAGGAGGATAGGTCTTTGACCACTGGAATTTTAGGGGAGAGTGTTTTGTTAGAGGTGTTGGTGGGGGTTAGTGATAGGGGAATAAGTCTGTGACCATTGGAATTTTTGGAGAGGGTGTTTCTTAAGTGGTTGATTAATGAGAGTTTTTGATTTTTAGACAGTTGTAAGTTTTAATTATCTAGTGACTAGACTATATCCTTATGGATTTCTTAGAAGAGCCGATTTATTTTTATTTAAGCAGAGTCTTTATAATTAATGTAAGTCTGCATATTTAATCTTAACTTTGGATTTAGGGAATATACTTTTTCTATTAAATTTTAAATTTCTATTCTTATATCTAGTCAATATATGATTCATCTAATTATGGTTATGGTTATTGACCTTACTCTTCGTAGCTGATATATATAGAATAATTATGTACATGTTCTAAAATATAATTTATAATAAATATTCACAGCTCTATATATTATATATCAAGCACTGTTTTAAATTAATGTTTTGTTACGTTATAAGAATTCTTCGTTCTGTTTTCATTTGGATATATATATATATATATATATATATATATATATATATATATTGAAATGAAATGTTTCGTTAATCTTTGTTAATTTCCGTAATATATATATATATATATATATATATATATATATATATATATATATGTATGTATGCGTGATAGAGTAAGTAAAAAAAATGTCTTTAACCTAACATGCTTCACTTTATTCTGATAATGATAGATTAAAGACATTTTTCCTACCCATTCTTTACTTATTCTATCATTTGTCAAATTTAAATCCATATGTTCAACTTGTATATGTATGTGTGTATGTGTTTGTGCCTGTGTGCATATATATATATATATATATATATACACACACACACACACACACACAAATAACATTCTTTTTAATTATCCATCAATAGACTGTTTCATGCAGTGAAAGTTTTAAAAAATGGGCATTTGTTTTCCTTGTAAGCTTCAAGTTCTAAGGTCAGTTTTTACATTTTTCAAAACGAAATTTGTCAATGTGCTGTCAATTTGAAATAATTTAATTCATTTTGACTATCTGTATATTCATTTTCTTTATATATATATATATATACACACACACAGGCTTACTTATACATATTTGCTCACAAACATAAAATATAAATGAGATGATGAGAATGAGTACAAAAATAGTTAGACATCTACTCAAAACACAAAAAAATAAGATTAATCACATAACCATTTATATTTACAATGAAGTGTTGAAAGTTCTCAGCCAAAACCACTCACCATAATTATTATTTTAATGAGAAAACATCAGATTGATTTTGGCAAGTAGGCTGAACTGAAAACTCTTTATTGCCCCCATGTATATCTGTTTATATCTATTGCACATATACACACATTCATATATATCATAGCTATAATTTATATTAATAATATATGTTATTTTCCTTTGCTGTTAGTATATCTCTGACAGGTGCTGATTGAAAATTTTCAATCAGCACCTAACAATAGCAGTGAGCATGAAACTCAGAGTGGTGTTAATTATATAGAAAAAAAGTATATTTATTAGTAAAATATATGTGTGTAAGTGCATGTATGAGTGTAGGATATATAATATTATTAAAAAACAAAAGTGGAGATGATGAGACAAAATGAAAAATCTATGACTGATGATTTTCATTGAAGTCTGTTGAGCTCAGCTTCTTCAAGTCACAATGAAAGACAAAACTGTGTTGGCATTTTTGAGTGTAAGTGGGACAATGACTTAAATTACCTTATCAGATCTGATAACCAGGAACCAAGAAATATTTGTTTGTTTGCTTTTTTAAATATATAATAGCCATTGGTGTCTGTCAGATTTTAAATCATCCCACTCCAAGTAGTTGATTAATTTTCATTGATTAATCACATTTCACGTTCATTTTTATACCAATGTTTATATAATTTGTGGCATTCTAAATTTAAGTAGAGAGAACATGTCCATTGAAAGTTTCAAAAAATTAACTAAATACCAGCCTAGTTTGTTAGTTTGAGTTTTGTTTAATGGCGTATCAACCTCTGTGGATTATTTAATGCCAAAAAAGTGGGGTTTTCAGGATTTTTTTTTAATATTCAGTTATAGTGAGAAGGTTGATTTAGTCAGATTTTAATGAAATTTTTTTGTTTTTATTCATTTTTATTTTAGAAAACTGAAAATGTTTTCTAGTTTTGTGTTCAAAAATGTTTTACTGAGAATATTTTTTTTCTTTAAAAATGTCTTATGGTAATAATTTTTTCTTCAAAAATGAATTGTTGGTAATATTTTTCTTTCAAAAATGTATATTTTTCCATAAAAGTCTATTTTTATGTATATATTTCTATAAAAGTGTATTTTTCATGACATTATTTTTTATTGCTATATAAACATTGTTTTTACTGGGTACATATATTTTAGCTGCTATCACTGTTTTTTATTTCGAAGTAGTACGAAAGAAAAATTGTACATCTGACAGGAATCGAACATTCCTGAGAATAAAATGAATGCAGTTTCAATAAGAAATATATAAGTAAAAGTTTACTATTTTTAGCTGATTGATGTTATCCTCAGCATACTGATTCAGAGTTTCATAGGTGAACACGTGTGTGTGTGTGTCTGCAGGTTTCATTGATAATGACAGACAAGGTATTATTATTATCATTAAGGTTTTTGTATAATTTTTCATGGGTTCTTAAAATTTTTTCCTTTTCAAAGCTCAAATTATATTATCTTTGATAGCTGAAAGTATAGCCAAATTTGCTTTAAAAAATACTAAACCTTTGGCCAATTCTTATATAATTTAAGTTATTTCAATGAAAACTGTGTAAAGGAGAGTTTGTTGCCCAAATACACTATATATATATATATATATATAATGTATACACACACACACACACACACATTATAAATGAATAACTATATTAAACATGTGATCGTTAAACTGTTAGTTCTACATATGCTATTTTTTACTTTTTTAATGATGTTTGCCCTATAGATGGTCCAAGGGCTATTCAAGGTAAAAGATTCTTGTAGGTGATTGTTGTGTGAGTTTGTAAGAGTCATAGTTTATGAAGATATGTGGGAAAGATAACCCTAAACTTAAATACTTCAAGATTGTAGTGGTCAGGAAAGCAATTACCTGGGATTCTATTCCACAATGGAATACATTTTGAGAAGAAAGTATCTGTGGAGAACTTACTCCTTACAAATGGAATACAAAAGGAAAGAGGTGTGGTTGATTCAATTTTACTTTATTTTGAATAAATAATTAAAATAAATCCTTTTCTTTTGTTTACATTCACTATTTAAAATGTCTACTTTACCAGGATACACATTTAACATATATATTTTATTATTTTTTGTTATAACAATCACCATGTCTGAAGTGGTGGTCGGGTTACACAAACGTTCAAACAACACTGTAAATATTACAGAGAAAAAAAGAATAAATTTGCAAAAATGATGTTGGATTTCCAATCAAAACTTCAGCTTCTGCACAAAGTGTAAAAAGATATAAGTTTCTTCACAGAAATAAAACAAGTGTGAGATGGGGTGCTAAGGTAGAAAGATAGATGTAAAGAGTTTCAGAGAATGTAAAGGGCATACCTGCATAGCTAATCAGTATTTGATTGATTGACTGATTTGTTTTCTACGTCTTATCAACCCTTTGCAGGTTATATTTAACGCCAAAAAATAATTTTAGATTGTAAGAATATTATTTTTGAGATAGTAATGGTTTAGTGATACAAGTCATATGCACACAAGTTGAGTTTGGAATAGGACATTCCCTCCCACATGTATAGTCAGTCAGTTAAGTGCCATACGTGATACACGCTTGGGCGATCATGTCTCAAAAGCGACATGACTGACTGGGCAGAAGATTATCCTGTAGTAGTTTGCCATTGCTTTCTGTGGTAGACTGGTTGCCGACCAAGGCTATAAAACCCAATCTGTCCTGCTATTTAACCCATAACTGGAAGGAAGAGACGGATTAATACCTTTCCCAAGGGTATTTGCATGTATAGCCACAAAAAAAGTTTTAAAAAATCACCAAATTTATTTCTAGATTGTAAGAATTTTATTTTTGAGATAATAATAGTTTAGTGATACAAGTTTTAATTATTAACCCATAGCAGGGTGAAGAAGCGGTTAATTCATAACTTTCCCAAGGGTATTTATTTATAAGTGAATATAATGAACCTGGCTTGAATTGGAATGGCTCTCTGATTAACAATTCGAAGCATTTCCACGACCTACATATCCAAGATTACAGCACCTGGTAGTTCCAACTGGACTTTGATAATTATACGGAACCAACCGGTGTTTCAACGTGATGTGCCTATAAGCAAGAAGAGATGGAGAGACAGATGAGAAAAAAAGGAGCAGGAGAGAATGAAGGGAAAGAAATATATAGAGAGGGTGCATCGGATGGGATGGCATCAAAGTGGAGGCACAGAACAGAGGGAGAGGGGAGAGGTGGGATAGAATGGGAAAATGAAGGCTAAAAAACAGAGAGAAGGGTGAAGAATAGAAGAAAAAGAGTAAAAGTAGAAGTAGAGAGAGAGGGGGAGAGAGTGAAGAAATCAGAGAAGAGAAGTGTATAGTAAGTATTTGAGAGGGCGGAGCAAAAAAAAGAAAAGAAATAGAAAGAGGCAAAGTGTTAAAGACAGAGAGAAGAGAGTAAGCAAAGAAATAGAGGTAAGAGAGTGAAACAAACATAACAGCAGTGAGAAAGAATGGTAAAGAGGGGCAGAGGAAAAATAAAAAAAAAGAGAGGAAAAGGAAGGAAAGAACTAAGTCCGAACTTAGATTAAGAGTGACCCACAGAATGAGGCCATAAGAATCAATTCCTTACCATTCGCCAACCACATACCCTTAATAGATGAAGGGGTAGGAGAGGCTCAGATATGTACTTACCCACCAAACACCTCGCTATGCACCACCCCAGACTCTCTGCAGTCTAGAATCTAGAATCGTTCAGACTTTAGCCTCTTTATCAATGCTATTCAAGCCTAAATATTATAAGTGGGTCACACATGTTCACTAAGTTTGCGAGAGATTAAATGCAATCTTTCATAACATTAAAAGGTAGAAGGAAAGAGAAGGGGAGAAAAATAGTCACACCCCAGACAAAACCACCAGTTGGGTATGTCTATACAATCCAGGGTAGTAAGTTTAACTAGTCTACCAGGGATGTGGAGGGGGTGCAGGCGAATGAGAGAGAAGTGATTCTGGTACGTACACATAGACACATGCATATTTAGAAAGCCGACACATGGAGGAAGTCTTTATGATGTGTGCTCGAAAAGAAGGTAACATACTCACATGTCCAGTTACAAAACACGTGGGCAGGGTATATGAAAATATGAATACCATTAACAAAATGACTTCACACACACACACACCTCTGTTCATTTGTATATTTGCATAAAGAAACACACACATATATATATATACACACACACTAATGTATTTTAGGTATCAATTTTTCTTTTAAATGTTTTATTAAAAACAACCGACAAAGAAAATTTTATTAATTTTTTATTTAATTTAATTATTTAATTTTTAATTCAAGGGTTCTTACATGTTTCCTTGAAGTGAAGAGGCTGAAAGTGCTTGGAAAGTCGAAAATTTTTACACTCATCTCCAGCAAAAAGAAAACATATAAGAATGCTGTAAAAATGAAATAAAAAATTAATGAAATCTTTCTTGTCGGTCATTTTTAATGAAACACACACACACACACACACACACACACACACATTGCAAATGTGAGCAGATTTAAGATAGGATATTAGAGTGAAGAGTGTTATAATTATAACAAATTCAAACAGTACAATTCAAACTCTATATTTGTAGCTTTGGACCAGACTTGATTGCAAAACACACCCATATATAAGTGCTTTCACACATAGCCATCATAAATAAGTTGGTCACACAAATCATTAATGTTGGAATGAATTCAAACCCCACTGGGTGCTCCATATTTGTAACCTTGTGCCAGGCGTGATTAGCCTCTATACATTTATGTGTGTGTGGTAACGATATATATCTTATATATTAAGAATAATATTGGGATAAATATATGAAAAAGTGGAAAGATTTTTCTTTTGATGTAGTTTTGTAATTTAGGACTTCATCAGAAAAATTTTTGTTTTGTTGGTACAATGACTACAAATGCACGCAAACAAGGAATGCTGGGAGGTTTAAATTTTTTTTTTTATCAAGTTGATTTCATTTAGATTATTTTTCATTCCATCATTTTTGTTAATATGTACTCCAGTGTGATAAATGAAATTGGCGAGATTAAAAAAAAAAAAAAAAATCCTTAGGTCTTGTATAAGGTGAACATTAACAAATAAATTAAAAAAAAAAAAAATCTATCACTATCTGCTTGTGGTTCATAATTTAATGTTGTCCAAATCTTGTAAATGAACAAAATGCTAGCTATAAAATGTGCAAACAATACAGTTTTTTTTTTTCATTTTTGCTTAATATGAAAAATTTTAATAAAGTTTGGGTATCATTTCAAGCTAACATGATTGTGGGGAAAATACTGATAAAAAATTTAAAGTATACTGAAACAATAAATAAGAATTGATTATTTTAGGACTCAATTTAAGATTGCTCATTTAAATTTGTCATCCAAGTTTTATATATTATTGTAATATTTTTATTTTTATTTAATTTTTTTTTTAATCATATCACCCCGAGGAAGGTGGTAATGCCACTGATGCACAGGGGGCTACGTAAGAGTGAAAAGATTGGAAAAGAGAAAGCCAGAAACCACATTCTAAACAGGGAACAAGAGATGAGCCTTTTCACCTGTTCAATAGACGTGGGTGGAGTGTGAACCGGGCGATAGTTTAGTCTATCTACTCCAATAAGTAGTTATAATAAAACATTTTATTATAACTACTTATGATAAAAATATTACAATAATATATTGCTTTACTTTGTATTGAGCACTTTTAAAAAGTAAATGCTACAGAATTATGGATTTTTACTTCATTTCCCCCTCTTCTCTAGGAGCATTTATGGCTATTTTAACACCTAAGCCAGGTTTGGTTATCACTCTCTATTGGATTGTAGGATTCCAACACCCCTGTGTTTTTACCACCTTGCACTCGTCTGGGTTATAAATATTTCTGAACTGTCATGTGATATTCATCCTCCTGTATGGTAGCAAATGCCAGACAATCTCCTCAAAGATGAAAGAAAAACTCGAAGCAACAGAAATGTGGTTCTACAGTAGGATGCTGAGGATATTTAACATCAGGATGAGATAGTTGAAGTTTCTGGGACCTGTAATGAAAAAGGAGGGCTTAGAGAATCTAATACTCACTGGATGGATAGAAGGAAAGAGAGAAAAGGGAAAGCAACGTGAAACACATTTGATGGGCTTGAGCAAGTGGATGGTGGAGCAGGGTTTGAGAGACATACCAAGAGAAATAGTGTTAAGAGCAACAAGGGATAGGAACAAGTGGAGAGCCATGATTGACTACATCCTGAAAGGATATGGCACATGAAGAAGAAGACAACTTTTCCAAAGAACAGGAGAAAGAAACAGCATTAACAGGAGATTTCCAGAAGTGGAACTGTATAAAATCAGAAAATTATTAAAATTATGGATTTTTTTTTTTTTAACCCGAGATGTGCACTGTGGTGCAGTGAATATCAGCTTGGAATGAGAAATCGAGGAGCCGAATTCGAATTCCAGTTAAATTCCTTGCATTCACTTATGCGCAAATACCCTTGGGAAAGGTATTAATCAGTCTCTTCCCTCCAGTTATGGGTTAAATAACAGGACAGATTGGGTTCTATATCCTTCGCTGGAAACCAGTCTACTACAGAAGGTAATGGCAACCTACTGCAGGATAATCTTCTGTCCAGTCAGTCATGTTTTTTTTGAGACATGATCACCAAAGCATGTATCATGTATGGTACTTAACTGACTGACTGATGTTAAAGCTAAGATTATCTAAAAAAAAACAAAATTCAGGTTTTGGATATTTATTTTTAACACTAGGCTTACAACCACATCATTCTGAAACACTGGTTCCTATACAAAGTTAAGCAATAGTAACTAGGTGGGTGAACATCTGATAAAACCAGATGCTATAAACTTGGGTGTACAGGTTGTGTAACGAATAATGGCTTGGAATTGTTAAACAGAGAGTTGAGTTTCAACCCAAGGTGGGTTCATTATATTCATTTATACACAAATATCCTTGGGAAAAGTATGAATTCCATTTTTTCTCCAGCTATGGGTTAATTAGTAAGACTTGTATCACTAAACTATTGTTAGCTAGAAAATAAAATTCTTACAATCTAAAAATATTTTCTGCTTTTAAATGAACGAGTTGATAAACCATAAAAAAACAAATTCGATCAATCACTCTTTTAATGATGAACCATAAGTTTTCTATTGAATTGATATCCGGAAAGATGAGGTGATTAAATAAATTTGGTAATTTTTTAAACATTTTTTTTACAAGGCGGCCATATATTCAAGTGGGAGGGAATCTCTTATTGCAATGTTTTATTTCAAACTCAACTTATGCGCATATAACTTTTATTGCTAAGCCATTATTATGCCAAAAAAATTGTTTTTTTTTAATTCTTACACGTTTAAAAGATTTTCTGGTTTTAAATAACCTGCAAAGAGTTGATAAGCTGTAGAAATCAAATCAATCAATTAACCAAATACTTATTAGCTACACAGGCTTGTTTTTTAGATTCATTAACATTCTCTGAAATATAAATGTATAGAAACTGCTGTGGCCACAAACTAAGGGATTAGCTTATATATTGGCTTTAATAAAGAAGTTATCCCTCACTTATTATCTACTTCATAATTTCTTATTTATCCAATCCTGATTAGGTATGACTCCACTTCATCTTCACAAATATTATCATTCACTAGCTAATCCGCCTGATTTTTAGTTCTTATTCTGTTTTTGTGGGGTGGGATCACTTTTTAAATTACTTTACTTCAGTAATTTTGGATAGAATGCACTTAATTTTGGCCATTTAGGCATTAAAGATTGATTGATTTGTTTTCAATGGCTTATCAACTCTTTAGAGATGATGTTAAATCAGAAAATGTCTTTAAAATGTAAGTTTTTTTTTAAATTATAATTTTGTGATACAAGTCTTATTAATTAACCTAAAAGGAAGAAAGAGATGGATTCGTCCCTTTCCCAAAGTCTTTTGCACATATTAATATGATGACCCAACTGGAATTTAAACTCTGCTCTCCAATTAACAATTGCGACTCATTATTCATTACACCACTTGCAAATCCAAGTTTACAAGCACCTGCTCTTCTCAAGTGGTCACCCATCTAGGTACTGATCAGACTCAACATTGCTTAACTTCAGTGACCATACAAAAACATGTATTTCAACATGATATAGCTGTAAGCAAAGTTAAAAGGTTGCTATTTAATTTATAGTTAGTGAGAGAAGTAACAAATTCATACCTTTCCCAAGGGTATTTGTGCAGAAATGAAATAAACTATTCATGACTTTTTATAGTGTAGTGGATATAGAAATTGATTAGACATGTTTTCTGGTCATCTTCTTCTTCATGTGCCATGTCCCTTCAGGGCGTAGATACCCATGGACTTCCACTTGACCCTGTTTCTTGTCGCTCTCAATATTTTCCCTCTTGGTATCTTTCCCAAATCCTATGCCACTATCCATTTGCTCAAGCCTATCAAATGTGTCTAGCACTGCTTTCCCCTGTCTCTCTTTCCTTCTTTCCATCCTGTGCGTATTAGATTCTCCAGGCCCTGTTTCCTCATTACATGTTCCAGGAACCTCAGCTGTCTCTTCCTGATGATTTTTTCCTAGTTTGCATCCTCTCGAACACCTTATCATTGTTAACGCGTTTGGTCCATGGAGTCCTTAGCATTCTTCTTTAGAACCACATTTCTTCAACCTTTGTTTCCGATGAGAATTTTTCTAATTAATTCTTGGCATCAGGTAGTGAAACAAACAAGACCTGACACCAAATAACACAATAATCAACAGATATCCCATAATAGTCAGACAATGGAACAATGGTTCTCAAAAAGAAAAAAGTGAACATTCGAACCACTTAGCTGCATGCTCATCAATAATATAAATAAAAACAATCTTAGTTGAAAGAAATCTCATAAAACACCAATTCTGATATGCCTTCCAGAATAAACTACCAAATCACTGTGAGATTGGAATGAGTGCTAGGTGCCAATAAACATACAAAAGGGATATTGATACAGCAACAAAACTCTAGGGAGACCAGTATGTGGTGCCATAGAGAAGAACCAGCTGAAAAGAGATACTATAGCAATCCAAGCCGCCTTCATATTAAGAGTTGTTTTAAGAAAAAACTGTAAGAATTGTATACTTAAGAATACAAACATGACCACTACAAAGATGAGGACCAGTTTGTAAATTGAATTTGAGTTTGAATTTTGTTTAATGGCATATCAACCTCTATGGGTTATTTAATGCCAAAAAGGTAGAGTTTTAAGATACTTTTTTTTAAATGTTCAATTATAGTGAGAAGGTAGATTTTGTTGAAAAATTTTATGATTTTCTTTCTTGTCAAAAATGTTTTATGGTAACAATCTTTTTCCTTCAAAAATGTATTGTTAGTAATATTTTTAATTCAAAAACGTATATTGTTCTATAAGACTATTGTTATACTTTCATAGCGTTTTGACATCAGTTTGAAGGTCAAACTATTTTGCCCATAGCTGGTACCCTAACAGGTGCTACCACCCCGGGTCAGGGTGGATTTAGAAACAACAGCAATTAAGAGGTGGTTCCATGCTTCTCACAACCTCCCAATCAGAGGCCTTGCTGCTGCATGCAGTTTATTGTCATACCCAGGACCATGTCAATTGAAGAACTGGATGATTTCTTTACAGCTAACTATTAACTGAAACCATCTCTCCAACCAGTCACACTCTTGTAAGCATGTGGTGAAGGAATCAATTCAAATATCTATGTTTTAGGTGATGGGGGTGGCAGGGTTCAAGAAAATGGAAACCCACAAACCACTTGATTAGACACTGATTGATGGAAATAAAGCAACAGAAGAAAGAAAAATAGGTCTGTACTAAACGATAGATTTGTCCAGGACAATAGCTACAAATCCAAGAAAGTTGATTTCATAAACAACAGCTTACAAGGACTGCCTGTTAATCACTGTTGCATGATAATTGTCCATACGATTAACAAAACTGTAACTCAACTGAATAAAAAAAAATAGATAGGGGTTCCTACAATGACATGTTAACAAAATTAGTTGCCTATCATTTTTTTTTTTTTTTACATAATCACAATAGTGTCAACAACAAATTTAATTTAGGAGATATTTTTTTCCTATGACAACTGTATGAATTGCTATAGGTTCTTGGGAAAGATAACCAATTGGTTTCTTATTGCTTTCTCCAGCGTTAAGAACTCAATGTAAAGCTTCATCTAAACTGGCAGCCAACCAAGGTTAGAAAATAATGGATTCATACCATTCCAAAGATATTAATGTATCAAAGTAAACACAATAACTTCTGCTGGAATTCTAATTTAATATCCAATTCCCATTTGTGTAAAAGAAAATATAGTCTTTTATAATTAAGTTATATACATTTAATTGGTTCTGGCAAAGATCAATATTAGTCATTTATACATAACTCTCTCTGAATTTAATTGGTTCTGGTATAGGTCAATATTAGTAATTTATAATTAATTCTATATGCATTTACTTCTTTCAGTAATAGGTCATTAGTGATTGGAAACATGGAAAAAATGTATAACCTACCTAAAAAATAAATGAATGGTAAAGCAAGGATGGGGAGGGATAGTAAAAAAGACAATTTTTGCTAAGAGTTATAAAGGATAGAAGATTGTGGGGATCTATCATCTCCCACATCTTGAAGAGGCATGGCCCATAGAAAAAGAAAAAAATATATGATATCCCTGTTGAATTTAGAGAAATAGCCTTACCATGCTAATTGTTACTGCCGTGGTTTCCATGACATGGTGGTTTTATTGGATTATTCCCATGCCTGATAGGTTTTGAATTCAAAGTTTTCCATCTCTTAGACTGGTTACCAGCCAAGGCTTGAGAGCCCAGTCTGACCTGCTGTTAACTTCTGGCTAGAAAAGAGATGCATTTATACCATCCCAAGGGTATTTGTGCATCAAAGAAAATGCAGTGACCCTGGATGAACTTCAAACTCTATGTGCCAATACTTCTTTTCTGCATTGATAACTGCACATAAACGGATAAACGGATGTGCGTTGTGGCGCAGTGGATATCGGCTCGGAACGAGAAAACGGGGAACCGAGTTCGAATTCCAGTTGAATTCCTTGCATTCACTTACGCGCAAATACCCTTGGGAAAGGTATTAATCCATCTCTTCCTTCCAGTTATGGGTTAAATAACAGGACGGATTGGGTTCTATAGCCTTGGTCGGCAACCAGTCTACCGCAGAAAGCAATGGCAACCTACTGCGGGATAATCTTCTGCCCGGTCAGTCATGTCTCTTTCGAGACATGATCGCCCAAAGCGTGTATCGCGCATGGCACTTAACTGATTGAACTGCACATATTTTATTTCAAATCTGCAGCACATGTATTTACAGGTTTGTTTTTTTACAGACAAATACATTCATGTTTTGTAATTAGCATTTTATTTATTTCAAGTATCGTAAAAATAAATCTCAAAATATAAACAGAAGAAAAAAGCATAGAAATAGGTAAATATTGGTAGTTTATATTTGATTCTATAAGCATTTACTTGGTTAGGGAATAAGTAATTATTGGTTGTTTATATTTGAGTCTAAAATTATTTATTTGGGTTTTGAATAGGTAAATATTGAATTGTTTATATTTGAGTCTGTAAGTATTTACTTGGTTAGGGAATAAGTAAATATTGGTTGTTTATATTTGATTCTATAAGCATTTATTTGGTTCAGGAATAGATAAATATTGTTAGCTTATATTTCAATGCATGAGCACTTACTTGGTTCTTGAACAGGTAAATATTGAATATTTTTATGTGAATCTTTTGTTTGTCACAAAAGAATGGAGACCATTTAAATCTTTGCTATGAACTGTGATAGAGTAGTGATAGACTTGCAACATTTCGTTTGTGGGGAAAGAGGCTGTAGAAGGGAAAATGCCTCCCCCTTCTAAAAGACTGCATAAATGATTTGGAACTCTGTCAAAGCTAGAAAGTGAGGATTTAGGGGCAATACTCCATTTTTAGTCAAACATGACCATTGTAGAATGGAAAAATGGTGTTGACCATTTCTTTTTAGCATTGCAGTAGAGAAAAAACCTGGAAACAGTTCATAATTGAAGGATAAAAAATAAAAGTCATTTAGCAAAATTATTATAAAATCAGTGAAAAGAAATATGACATTCAGTGGGAAATGAAATAATAATTCTGCTATGTCCATTGAGCACTTATTTTTTTGGCATCAGTTTAAACTGGCACTTTTATTCTTTTTCCATACATTTCAACCATTTTGCTAAAAGTTTATATTTTTTTGATTTCAACTGAAAACTTGGACATTTTCCAACAGTGAAATTTTCTCTTTCTATAATTAAAGTTTTTAAGTATTATTTAGTTACATGGAAAATAGAAGACATCAGTTTAAATTGATATGAAAAGGATATGGAAGAAACTAATGCATTTTTCCATATATTTTAATCATTTTGCTTAAATTTTATATATGTTTTGATTCCAACTAAAAACTTGGACATTTTCCAACATATTTCAGTGAAATTTCCACTTTCCAAAATTATATTTTTTAATTATAGTTTAGATATAATAAAATCCATCAGGTAAAACAGACACACACTTTTTTCATAAATTGCTAAAAGTTTACTGAATATATATGAATTAATATGGAATATAGTGGGGAAAAATACCTCATACTCATATAGATTTAAATCTGGGAGCTCTTTCAATTTTTTCATCTGCATCTTTGGGAAATTATACTGGTTGTTTAGCAAAAACAGAATATTATGGTTAGTCAGTGAAGGCATCATTTTCCTGCATAAATCAACTCAAGAATTTTCTTGAAAGAACTCTTCTAAGCTAGATATTCGGCAAGTTCACATAAAATTATGAAATAAAAACTTACACCAAAGTGATTTAAACTGCTGCGCATTTATTAACTGTCTTTTAAGGAGGCGGTACATGTGATATAGCTTTGCAGATCTTTTTGTTCAGAGGTGATGGTCTAACCCTGCAGTTGATGACAAGGATGCTATCTCCACTTATTAACATTTAATATTACAGTATTATGGGTTTTAGCCTTGTGCAAATATTGGTTGTCTATGACATCTGGAAAATATTAACCTAATGAATTTTTTTTTTTTAATACAAATGTTCAGTCAATACAAGGCTCAAGAGCCATTCATATTAAATGGTTCCAGAATTAGGTATGTGATATGAATATAAAAAGAGGTAGAATAAAGTGAGTAGAAGGAAAATAGACAGTAACTGACTGTTAGTGTGTAGAGATTGAGATTGTAGTGTTTAGTGAAGTGTTAACATGAAAGTTTGTTCGACAAAGTGGCAATTTTTGAGAAAAAAGATGAGAGGATGATATACTAATCATTATTTCTTTTTACTATAAATCAGGGTTTCCCAACCTGGGCAATATTGCCCACCAGTTTGTTTTGTTTTTTTTTTAATCATATCATCCCGAGCAAGGCGGTAATGCCACTGATGTGCAGGGGGCTACGTAATAGTGAAAAGATTGGAAAAGAGAAAGCCGGAAACCACATCCTAAACAGGGAACAAGGGATGAGCCTCTTAACCTGTTCAACAGACGTGGGTGGAGTGTGAACCGGGCGATAGATCTATCTACTCCAGTTGGTAATTTCAAATGTTGGATGGGTGATGAGTAACTGAACAGAAAAAGGTGGGTGAATGGAAAGTTTTGTGGGTGATATAGGATTTTAAGTATTAAAAAAGGTATTTCAATATATGTTACCTGAAAATAAAAACATTTTAAAGGGGATAGGCAAAGAAACTGTATTAAAAAAAAAGCTGGAGGCTAACTGTGAATTAATGGGTCACATTCCAAGATAAGATATAAATATCCCTGCAAACAAAAAATATTTTGGTATCTTCTATTATTTTGAGGAAGGTCATTAACATTCAAATAGTTCTTGAGACAAAAAAAAAGTTTTTTTTTAGGCATTATTCAAGGGAAGGCCAAAAGAAAAATATTTGCTTGACTTTTATTAATTGCTCGTAGTGTATATTCTTTTATTAATTGCTTGTAGTGTATATTCTTTTATTAATTGCTCGTAGTGTATATTCTTTTATTAATTGCTCGTAGTGTATATTCTTTGTAATTTTATAATTATGAATGAAAATTGTTTCATTTTCTGTCAACACTTGCAACATTAACTCTGATCATAAAACTAAATTAACCACTACAGACGACCGCGCCTCCCTCTCATTAACGTGGAACAGGCATGCCTCCCAGAGAGTAAAACACTAAGCCTGCTTGGCCTAACACTCTCAGCAGACCTCAAGTGGAATGACTATGTCGAATCCATTGCTAAATCCGCTGCTATGAAAGTTGGCACTCTGTGCAGGGCCTGGAAATTCTTTCTGCCTGAATCTATCCTGCACTTAGACAACTCTACCATCCGCCCGTGTTTTGAATACTGTTGCCACATCTGGTCGGGTGCCCCTACTATTCTCTTCGGGCTTCTTGATAAAATACAGCGAAGAATCCGTAATGTGATTGATACCGACTTAGCTGACCGCCTGCAGTCACTCTCCCACCGGCGTGACGTGGCTTCTCTGTGCCTCTTCTATAAATATTTTCATGGCTTCTGCTCTGATGAACTTAAATCACTGGTGCCCCCTAGGTGTGAGTTTGCACAAGATACTAGATTGGCAACTAGGTCCCACCCGTTTACAGTGAAACCGATGAAATGTAACCGCTATTTCTACTTCAACAGCTTCTTTTCTCACACTTCCCACCTGTGGAATTCCCTTCCGCATGCTTGCTTCCCTGATGGCTATAACCTCCAGGAGTTTAAATGTAAGGTCAATAGACACCTCCTAACACACTAACCCTCCCATTCTCTCCAACTCTCCCCCTATGTACATCCTAACTCGTCTATCGCCCTGTGTAGCCCCCTGTGCTATAGTGGCAGTGGAATGCCTTGCTTGGGGTGACATGATTAAAAAAACAAAACAAAAAAAACATATATTATTTTCAATGGTCAAGTTTGCATTCTTTGCTCATTCATATGGTAGCAGCAGCTACATTAGTCAGTGTTATTTGTTACCTCCCTTTGGTATTTTTTTTACATCATAAATTCTTAATAATTTGCTTAGTTTTTGGAAGGTATTTTTGCTATCCCAGTTCCTCTTTAGATTTCAGTGTTGCATGTTCCATCCTCTGTTAAAACACTTCCCATATATTTCACCTGTTCTACTTGCTCGATGTTAATATCTCAAGTTTGTGATTTGCATGTTGCGCTGTTCTTCTTACAATTGAGGATTAGTCCTTTCTTCTTGCTTTCGTTAACTATCTTCTGTAGAAGTTCTTGCAGTTTCCTTTCTATGTCTGCTATCAACACTATATTTTGGTCTCACTGTATTGATTGAATAAGACTGGGAAGAAAATACATACTTGTCTTACACCCCTTTCTATTTTTGTATATTTACTGAATTCATTTCCTATCTGCATGCAAGTGATTTGCTGCCAGTATAGGTTCTGTTACTATTCTAGTATCTTTCCAAAATATGTCAAGCTTTCCAAAGCCAAAAAACAATGTTTTTTTAATACAAGATCAGGTAAAATTAGAGGTTGTTAATTCAACAAAATCATTATCAAATGACTGACAATATCATCATTACTTGGAGAGATGTATGTGTGAGAAACTGTAATCAAACATATTTTTTTTTTAAAATCATTTCACCCCAAGCAAGGCATTCCACTGCCACTATTGCGCATGAGGCTACATAGGGAAAAGTAAAGAGAAGGAGTGGTTAGACATAGGGAATGTCAGGAGGAAGGTGACAGATGAATTAGGATACCGAGGATGATGGTTGGGCAGATGGGAAGAGTGTTTGATAGAATGGGAGCAGGTTAGTGTGTTAGGAGATGTCTATTGACCTTACATTTAAACTCCTGGAGATTGTAGTCGTCGGGGAAGCAATTGTGTGGAAGGGAATTCCACAGTTGAGAAGTGCGAGGAAAGAAACTGTTGGAGTAGAAGTTGCGGTTGCATTTTATCAGTTTCACTGTAAAAGGGTGGGATCTAGTTGCTAATCTAGTATCTCGTGCAAATTCGTATTGAGGGGGCACCAGTGATCTAAGTTCATTGGAGCAGAAGCCGTGAAAGTATTTATAGAAGAGACACAGGGAAGCCACGTCGCGCCTGTGAGAGAGAGAATGCAGGTGGTCTGCCAAGTCAGTATCTATCACATTACAGACCCTCCTCTGAACCTCATCGAGAAGCCCGAGGAGAATAGCAGGGGCACCCGACCAGATATGGCAGCAGTATTCAAAGCACAGGCGGATGGTAGATTTATATATATGCAGGATAGATTTAGATGGAAAAAAACTTCCGGGCCCTACACAGAGAACCGACTTTCATAGCAGAAGAAACATAGATGGAACATGGTATAAACATCAATACGTTAATCAAGATAATTTAATCTTACCTCAATTGATATTCATCAGGCGATTGAATGCCTGGAATATACAGCTGTAAATCAAATCAAATGAAGCAGTTTTAACTGCGTTTGTTAAGTTTATTAATAATGAGAAAATAAAACCCAGGTTATTTATATTTCTCTTTTACTTGAACACACTTGGAGAAAAATCTAAGTAAACTGACACTTTAACTAAGGCTTTACACAATATTTTATTTTTGTTCTAAAATTGATCAACTTCTTTTTCAGGGTTTATCAACACTTTGCAGATTATCTAAAACCAGAAAATAGTTTTAGATTTCTATAATAATTTACAACTAATTAACCCATAGATCAAAGGGGGGAGATGCTGATTAATATCTTTCCCAATTTTATTTCCATGTAAATTCATATAATGAATATGACTAGAATTGAAACTTGATCTCCAATTCTAAGCTTTTATCCATTACACTACCCACACATCTAAGCTTACAGTAACTGCTCTTTCCAAGCAGTCTCCCATGTAGGTGCTAACTAGGCTCGATGTTGCTTAACTTTAGTGACCGTATGAGAACTAAGTTAAGCAACTAGGATGATTGTATAAGAAGCAGTGTTTGAATGTAACATGGCTATAAGTCAACAACTCTGTGCCCAGTTCATTGTAAACCCTAGAACCTTTTCTTCTTCTAGACTAGCTGCCAACCATGGCTAGAGAGTTCAGTCTACTCAGTTATTTGGCAGAAGAGAAGAACTAGAGAGCTAAGTTTACAGTAGCTGCTATTTCTAAGCAGTCACCAATCTAGGTATTAACCAGGCTCAATGTTGCTTAACTTTGGTGTTAAAACCAGTGTTTCCACATGATGAGGCCATTTTTCTTCCTAAAGCAAATAACAGAAAAAAAGATGAAATAATCCAAAGCAACACAATTAAATAGCAAGAAGATAGTAATAAAAAAAAAATAATAAAAACCAAAACAAAAGTTACAACTTGTTAAAAGTACAGTCAATCAAGTCCTTAACATAAGTATAATAGATAAATACAGGAGAGGGGAGATAAATACAGGAGAGGGGAGATAAATTTCCATGAGGGCAAGTAATAGACAAAATAAATGGAGGGGAAACAAAAAATATTCATCCTACAAGTAGATTATAAAAAATACACAAAGGGAAAGAGTTTAAGCGTATCTTTGTTCTAACATTATGTGAAACAATTAAATTCTGAAGAATGTGCATAGGCTTTATTTAAATAAATATGGAAAAAGAGCAACAAAGTCATTGTCATGGTCTCTTTTTTGCACAAATGACTTTTGAAAAGGCATGAATACAATTTTTGTGGTAGTCAATACCATCACAAATAGTGAATTAAATGCTATGGCAGAGAATCTAATGCCATGGCAAATAGAGAATCTAATACAATAGCAATTAGAAAATTCAATACCACAAAAAAAACAGAATCTAATACCATGGCAATTTGCAAATCCAAAACAAGGACAAATTAAGAAATAATGATAACACTGGCAAACAGAGAATCCAAATACCATGGCAAATAGAAAATTCAATACCATTCATTAAAAACTGAATCTAAATACCATGGCAAATGGGTAATTCAATACCATGACAAACAGCAAATCCTATATGATGACAAATAGAGAATCAAATACCATGGCAAAATAGGAAATTCAATCCCATGGCAAATAAAGACTTCAATAGCATTCAAATTCAATACCATATTAAATCTTCTCACTGGTATGTCATGATTTTATAACTAACAAAAAGAAGAGTAAATTTATAAATATTCTGTTCATTCCCTATTTTAAACAAAAGTGTCATAAAAGCTGCAATATCCATTGCTAGTTAGAACAATAGCAAACATTCCGCTACCAAACACACACATCTTTTTCTCTCTTTACACTTACTTTGCCATTTATACATTAAAAAAATAAACCATTTAACATTTAGCTCTATGCCTCATTTACAAATATTACTTCTGATTTTACTTTACACGTAATCCCCTCAAAATATAATGATTTATATATTAGTTCTATATATTTGAAATTGCAGTTGGCATGGCTAACATTTAACTTGACAAAAATAGTCACCTACAGAGTGCTAAAGTTAAACAAAGATGAATATATAACAGAATACACTATTATTTTAAAAATAATAAAAGCCTATAAGATGTTGTTTACTGCCAGAATGAAGCAACATATAGCATCCTGTAAGTTCGGCACCAAAGACTACTGGCGACACTGTAAAAGCGTGCTTAACAAGCGTAAGACCTCAATACCCACCCAATCAATGAATTTGAAGTCCTCACCTCCTCAGCGGACAAGGCTGAATGCTTTGCATGGAGATTCTCAACCAATTCGAGACTGGATTTGTCTGGAGTATCTACACCTGACTTCCCACCTAGAACTGAGGCTCAACTGAATGATGTCCACATTACACCCTCACTAATCTCTAACATAATCTCAAAACTTGACCCTCACAAAGCGAGTGGAGGGGACGGAATCCCAATCATAGTCTTGAAGAAATGTGCCCCTGAACTCTCCTCTGTCCACTCTAAGCTCTACAACTTCTGCCTAACTGCTTCCTGTTTTCCTGCCTGTTGGAAGTCTTCCTCTGTAGTTCCTATATTCAAGAATACTGGCGAACCCTCGAACCCCACAAATTACCGCCCTATCAGCCTTCTTCCGATCTTTAGCAAAGTGTTTGAAGCTATTATCAACGACGAGGTGATTCAGCATCTCACAGCCCACAGGCTCCTTTCAGACAAACAGTATGGTTTCCGCTTCACCAGGTCTACTGCTGATATGCTAACCACCACTGAGTATATATACAAAGCTCTTGACAAGAATGGCAAAGCCCAAACTGTTGCCTTGGACATCTCCAAAGTGTTCGAAAGAGTCTGGCATGCTGGCCTTCTATGCAAACTGCGGAGCTATGGTATAACTGGACATTTGTTTGACCTAATCCAGTCATTCCTCTCTAACTGCACATTGAAGGTGGTATTAAACGGACATGCCTCCCAAAACTACCATACGAATGCAGGTGTCCCTCAGGGCTCTATCCTAGGTCCTATGCTCTTTCTGATCTACATTAATGATCACCCTGATGCTATAATATCCCAAGTAGGCTTGTACGCCGATGACACCACAGTTTACTCTTGCCTCGATCAAAAATCTGTTGTGGGCGACAAAGCGAGCCTTGCTGCTGAGCTTGAAAAAGACCTCCACTCCATAGTGGACTGGGGTGAAAAATGGCTCGTAAATTTTAATGCTTCCAAAATGAAGCTGCTATCAATTAACCATCATAGACAATCGCACCTACCTCCCATTAGCATGAAACAGGCTTGCTTCCAGAGAGTAAAATACTATGCCTCCTTGGCCTCACTCTCTCAGCGGAACTTAAGTGGAATGACTATATCAAATCCATTGCTAAATTCACTGCTATGAAAGTCGGTTCTCTGTACAGAGCCTGGAAGTTTTTCCCGCCTGAATCTATCCTGCACATATATAAATCTACCATCCGTCTATGTATCAAATACTGCTGCCACATCTGGTCGGGTTCCCCTGCTATTCTCCTCAGGGTTCTTGACAAAATACAACAGAGAATCTTTAATGCGATCGATACCGACTTGGCAGACCAGCTGTAGTCACTCTCTCACCGGCGTGACATGGGTTCCCTGTGTCTCTTCTATTTAATACTTTCACAGTTTCTGCTCCAATGAACTTAGATCACTGGTGCCCCCTAGGTACGAATTTGTACGGGATACTAGATTAGCAACTAGGCCCCACCCTTTGCCAGTGAAACAGATAAGATGTAACCACAATTTCGACTCCAACAGTTTCTTTTCTCGCACTTCCTGCCTGTGGAATTTCCTTCCACACACTTGCTTCCCCAACAGCTACAATCACCAGGAGTTTAAATGTAAGGTCAATGACACACTAACTCGCATCCATTCTCTCAAACACTCTTCCCATCTAACCCACCCTCATCCTTGATATCCTTACCCATCTATTACCCTTCTTCTGACATTTCCTATATCTAACCTCTCTTTCTCATCACTTTCCCCTATGTAACCCCCTGTGCAATAGTGGCAGTGGAATGCCTTGCTCAGGATGAAATGATTAAAAAAAAATATTTGTGAAAATTAGAGAAATCTTATACAAAAATGCACCCTCCCACAGGAATTGAATCAGTGTCCCACTTTGCTTAATCGACGTTGCTCTTCATGATCAAGCTGGTTAAAAGTTTGTCAGCTCTAATGATGGTTTCTTCTGTAAAAGAGGATGCAGGTTCATATCCCATTGAAGAATGCATATTTCTTTAATCAAAATTCTTGAATATTCAAGGCAAGGAAAAAAGAAAAAGTAAATATACTGCTTAAAAAATAAGCAGAGAATTTATATGAATATGGGTATCTTCTAAAAATAGCATTTAAAGTTATATATATATATATATATATATATATATATATATAATATCATCATTTAACGTCCATTTTCATGGTAGCATGAATTGGATGTGTTTTCTTGATGGCTCTGTAACTGAATCATTATGAAAATATTGGAGCAAGCTTTCCAACTGAACCACTTTTGGAGACTGGAAACTCAGTTTTTTTTATCAAAACACTATCTCTAGGAAGATTACCTACCAAGGTTAGATAGTTCAGCCTATACTATTCTACAAAGAGTAGGTGTAGAGGTTTTTATTTGTTATCCAAAGCCAAAATCTTTTACCCAGCCTAACATTTTCAAAATTGTGGTTGAATTTATTTCTGTGAATCACTAATGCATTTGTTAGATTATTATTTGTGATGTCTCTTTAGTGTTCATATATACTTTGCACTACACATGAATTCTAAAACTAAAATATTCTCTTAATCTTTTTGAATGATTTGTAAGCAATTTTAGAGTTGCCAACATTGTTTCTTTATAGATACATAATTTAGAATAAAGCTCATTTTGTCTTTTTGCTTTGATAAAGTCCATCACAGGATGAAACGCGTAGGTGATTTAAATACAGTTTTCTTCTTGTCTTCTTTTTATTTAACCATCCTGCCCTTAATCTCAGATCATAAATGAGTATATTTTTACACACACACACACACACACACACATGTGTGTGTGTGTATATATATATATATATATATATATATATATATATATATATATATACACACACACACACACACACATAATTACCAACATCCCATCCATATTCTATTATTGAGAAGTAATTTCCACTTGAACAGCTTTTTACCATGAACTACTGTGGAACAGAATCCCAAGAGGATGCTTTCCTGATCTTAACCTGGTCAGGTCTAGAGTTAACTGTCATCCTCCCCTCCTATCTAAATAAACCACCCCTTAATGTAACTCTCTACCTTGAGTGACCCATGGGCTTTGTACAGATAGAACCTTATGGTAAAAAAAACAAAACAAAACAAAACAAAAAAACTAATGCTACAGAAGCCATGTGTGGTTGGGGAGATTAATTTGCACTTTTCTCAAGGGTATTTGCACATAGGGGAACTAAACTGGAATTCAAACTAGGCTCAGTGTTTTCTCATCCTGAGCCACAATTCATTACCCCACCAAACATCATTATGCAAACTTATAATGTACTAAATAGGTGTTTATTTTTCTTGTGTATCTATAGAGTCTGTAAATGAATGAGAGAGCATGGAATCATAAGGATAGACAAATAATGCTGAGAGCAACAAAGGATAGAAAGCTGTGGAGAGCTAGGGGTACCAATGACCGAAAGAGCCATGAAACACAAAAAAAGAATATGTGAAGACAATGGTAATAAAACACTTGAAATCTTGAAGAAACAATTATTTATTCAAAGAAAAATCCAAATAAATGATACAAGCTGCAAATTCTACTACATGTTTCCAAACAACAGGGGAGATAATCAAAGACTACCTATTTATAGCTATGATCGTAAAGTGACGGTCATCAGGATTCAAACCATTTACCATGATTATTACTAATATATTTTAGAAAAGTTTTTTTTAGATATTCCACAATTTCATGGGTAATATGTATTTCGCCGCTTACCAAATGACGAGCAGCAAGGTCAGCGGCGAAATACGTATTACCCAAGAAATTGTAGAATATCTAAAAATTTTTTTCTAAATTATATTACTCTGTTAAATAAATAAATTTAACATTGAGTTCTTTAGAGTTAATCTCTACTGGAATTTACCTGACTAATATGCCAAGTATTCTATGTTTTTATATATATATATATATATATATATATATATATATATATACACACACACACACACACACATATATATATATATATATATATATATATATATATATATATAGTTTTTTAATCATATCACCCCGAGCAAGGCGGTAAGGCCACTGGTGTGCAGGGGGTTACATAAGAGTGAATAGATTGGAAAAGAGAAAGCCAGAAACCACATCCTAAACAGGGAACAAGGGATGAGCCTCTTAACCTGTTCAATAGACGTGGGTGGAGTGTGAACCGGGCGATAGTTCAGTCTATCTACTCCAATTAAATATATATATATATATATATTAGTCATCCACATACAAGCCTGTTTCGCTGTATCACAGCTCATCAGTGTGGCTAGACACATCCACTTGCTTCTGGCTGGGATCGAAACTCAACCGATTTTTTTTTAGAAAGACACAATGTTATAACAAGACGATAAAAATAGTATAATGAAAATGAGACTGACAAGGCAAAATTTGATATGAAGTAACATGTTCATTTTATGCATGTGACAAAAACCAAAAAAAACAAATATACAGAAAACTGTTAACGACTGGAGTAAAAAGAATGAGTATGTAAAAAAAAATATTGGACATTCTACTAAAGAAAAAGCATTCCTTTCTATTTTTAGTTGGAATGGATACCATTTATAGCGTAAATAATACATTCTATGAATATAGGACAACAAAAGATATTGTCAATAGAAATTTAAGATTTGATAAAAATTTTAACCCTGAAAATCAGGATACTGTAGAACAAATCATTAGGTACACTGTTTACTGTTATTCTTTCCCCCTTCCCTCAATATGCCCTATGACTATTAAATTCTCCAAACCACCATATAATCTTAAAAGGTGGAAATTAATACAGAATTTTAAATAAATTAAAATTGAATACATTTTTCTAATTAAAATTTTTAAAAATGAAAATGAAAATAAAAATGAAAATAATTCTCGTAAAACTATATAATTGATCAAAGTTTTTTTTTCTTCAGACTATAGTGTTTTTAGTATTCATAAGACCAATCAAGAATCTTTCCTAAGCAAATAATGTCATAATTTTATAGCATTTTTTATTTTACAATTCAAAGTAGATTTTTGTTAAGTGGTATTACTGTTTGATAAAACAACATTGATGATTTAAATTCTTCAAGGACACCTGCTTTTAGCTAATATGAATATGAAGAGGCTAGAATTCTAATTTCTTGAAATTTCATAAAATTATATGATGGTAACAGATGAAAAAAAAAATTTACCAAAAATTTCTAAAAAATTAAATTTTAAAAAAATTTGCTCAAATTTAAAGAATACTGTGTTTTTAACAAAAGAGTCACTAAAATTCCTGTAGTAATATTTGGCCCACTGATAATACTAAAAAAAGGTTTTTAACGAGAATTTTGAATGTGTTAGAAAGGATTCAAAAATAAAAAAAAATTACTTTGGTCTTTTCTCTTAATAATAACAAACATTTTGATGATAAAGCTTACTATGGTACCCATTATAATATGTCCCAAATATTTCAAACAGCACTTCTTGCTTTTAAGGATGCTTCTGTGATCATTAGAATCTTAAACTGAGCAAATCTAGGCTTAACCATTATCTTCCCCATATATCCCAATAAACTGAGCCTCTTACTCTTTAACTCCCTAACTCAAATGACTCTTAGGCCTAATACAAGGCAACATTATTGTAAAAAAAAAAAAAAAAATCAACGTCTTTCTAGTTCCCATTTTCTTTACTGCTTCCTAATTAATCACATATTCTGTCCATGTTATTCTTAGCAACACTATCTTCCAGATGTGGGCGATCACAGTTCTCAACAACGTCCTATCTCTTGTAACTCTTACATTCTGCCATCTATTCACACAAACTGAGCCAAGTTCGAATTACAGTTGAATTCGTCACATTCACTTATGCGCAAATACCCTTGGGAAAGGTATTAATCCATCTCTTCTCTCCAGTTATGGGTTAAATAACAGGACAAATTAGGTTCTATAGCTTTGGGCGGCAACCAGTCTACTGCAGAAAGTAATGGCAACCTACTGCAGGATAATTTTCTGCCCAGTCAGTAATGTCTCTTTCGAGACATGAACACACACAAACACTTAACTGACTGACTGAATTAATCACATATTCTGTCTGTGCTACTCTCAGCAACAATATCTTCCAGATCTTGTCAATCACAGCTCTCCACAACTTCCTATCTTTTGGATTCTGTCATCTATTCACACAAACTGGTCAGGTAGGTGGCCTGTTGTTTTCTTATTCCTTTTCTATATATTGTGAATCTCCAATTCTTTTTCATTATGCAGACACTACTCCTAGTTATATAGGTATTTTATTTATTCATGGACTATATAGTTGATAATTTCTGGTTAGTATATCTTCTATTCAGGATGTGGTTGATCATGGTCCTCCACATCTTTCTATCTTTTGTAGCTCTAAATAAGGTTTGTCTTCATGTTATCCCTCATAATTTTTTTCTGTAAACAACTCATTAGGTAAATTATTTGCTTCTTTCCTCTGTCCTTCAATGGTCTGTGAGTTAAATTTTTTAATGGATGAATTTTTAATAAAATTTCAACAACTCAAAATGAGTTGTGAATATTTCTTTTTATTTATATATTTCACTATTTCTTTATAGAAAGCAAATATATCCACTTCCTCAATATTTTTCTTCTTCTCTTCTTATTTCCATGTTTCTCCTAACTTTTTTTAAATTTCCCAGTTTTCCTTGAGGTTTTTCTCCAGGTCTTCCCAA
Source organism: Ascarosepion bandense (assembly GCA_037127315.1). NCBI lineage: Eukaryota > Metazoa > Mollusca > Cephalopoda > Sepiida > Sepiidae > Ascarosepion > Ascarosepion bandense. The sequence goes on along the minus strand of JBBBDQ010029519.1, from coordinate 175,291 downwards.
ACTATTACTTCCTCTAACCACAACTTTTTTTATCTACCCCCCCCTACCCTGTGCCTACCATCATTTTCATAAGTCTTTTAACCCTAGGCAATCATTCCAGCGGCTAATCCTTTGTTTACACATCTAACCACTATGTTTTAACAGATGTTTAACTGTTCACTTCAATTCACGTCATCTGCTTATGTTGATAAAACAAGCTAGAAAAAAAAAAGTAAGTGTCTCGCCTGACCACTTCTTTGCAATGACCACTGCACATTCAAAAACCACAACCACCAAGTGACTCAGGTAGAGAAACCTTCATGAGGAAATAACTTCAGACTTCTGTATTCTTTTTAATCATTTTTTTTCCCAGGAAGGTGATAAAGCCACTTAGGTACAAGAAGATACAAAAACTGAGGGAAAATAAAGCCACTTAGGTACAAGAAGATACAAAAACTGAGGGAAAATAAAGCCACTTAGGTACAAGAAGATACAAAAACTGAGGGAAACTGAGAAAACATTACTGCAGAGAAAAGGAAATAAAATGACAGGATTAAAAGAGACAAAAGATGATGATTAATGTAGCATTTAAATATTTGTAGACTGCAGTTGACAGGAAAGCAAGAAGCTGGAAGAGAATTCCATTAGCATAGACTTTACAGTTAGATCCATTAAATATATATATTATGCTCTCATTACAATTGAGCTCTCTAGAGAAGAAAATTTTAAAAACAGTTTCACTTCTGTGATATGAGCAATACTGTTCAGAAATGAATTGAGTTTTACGATGACTGGCGTGTGTATACACTGCTTATATACAACACGTTAACATTTCCCTTCTCTGATTCCATGCGCCTATGGCTTAGTGGGTAGCAACTCCGACTGACACCAAATCAGTTGAATTTTCATCCCAAGGGGATGTGTCTAGCTACACTGATAAGCTGTGATACAGCGAAACAGGCTTGTATGTGGATGACTAATATATAGATATTAAAACCTTGAATAAGTTCTCACTGTTTTCCAATAAATGGCATTCCCAGAACTGTGTGTATGTAGATGCTAATCTAAACTTATTTATAAATGGAACTTTGTCTGTCTGTGTGTGTGTGTGTTACCTATAGACTCCGAAACGGCTGAACCGATTTTCTTGAAAATTTACACAGTTGTACTATAAGCGCCTGCGGGTGTTCTTAGCTAGGTTTTGTGTCATGATGCCCTCAATAAATATCGAAAATCAATAATCGAAAAAAATCGGGTTATAGAAGGAGTGGTACGATTTTAATCAAATTTGATACACCCATAGACAAAGACATAAGAAACGATATTCAGAAGTTTCAAGGTTGCAGTTCTTTCAATAGTGCAGAAAATCCATAATATATATATATATATATATATATATATATATATATATAAGGCAAGATGTTTGTGTGTGTGTCTGTTTATCTGCCTGTATGTCTGTATTTTTTTAGCCCTTTTATTTTACTTTGGGTTTGGCTCTAAGTAGGTATAATTGTAGTTCATAGTCTCAGCCATGATACCATTTACTCAGAGGACTTATTTAGTCTTCAAAATTCAGTTTACGACGAAAAAAAAAAAAAAAAAAAAAAAATTATTTGATATCGATACCAGGAAATCAAAATTTGACTTACATCCATTCATTTTTCTTTCAGTTTACGGTTTCGCTTTAACTGGAAACAACTATTGCTTTTTAGTCTTTTGTGCCAACGTCCAAAGAGTCTGAGCTCCAGGACCATGGATTAGTTTTAAAGCTTTCATTACACCCGAGCAACGCCAGGCTATCCTGCAAATACATCTATAAAGAAGCACAAAAAGCAAATTTGAAATTCAGTGTATGTCATTTTGCCAAAGTGTAAACAGCTTTGTTGTTCATAGTGTTAAACATGTCGGATTTTGTGCCAAAGAAAGTGTATTTGCGAGAAATTTTACCTCACTACTTTATTCAAAAGAAATCTGCAGCTGAAGCACACAGAATTCTTGTTGAGACTTACAGCAACCATGCTCTGTCAAAAACAAGATGCAGAGATTGGTTTAGATGCTTCAAAAATAATGATTGTGATGTTGAAGTTAAATAAAACTTTGGCGCACCAAAATGTTTTCAGACAAAGAATTGGAGACATTACTTCATGAAGACTCATGTCAGACACAAGCTGAACTTGCAGAATCATTAGAAGTTGATCACACAATAGTTTCAAAATATTTGAAAGCATTAGGAATGATTCAAAAGCAAGGACATTGGGTGCTGTATGAGTTGAAGCTAAGAGACACTGAATGATGTCTTGTCACATGTAAACAACTGCTTCAACAGCAGATAAGGAAAGGTTTTTTGCATCATATCATGAGAGGTGATGAAAAGAGGATACACTGCAATAACCCTAGATGTACAAGACTGTGGGGTAGGCCTAGACATGCATCAACATTTATGGCAAAACCAAATATCCGTGGTTCAAAGCTTCTACTCTGTATTTGGTGAGATCAGCTGAGTGTAATTTATTGAGTTGCTCAAACTGACCGAAACCATCACAGGAGATCACTATTGACTACAATTGATGTATTTCTGCCAAGAATTAAAGAAAAATGGTTGCTTTATGAGCAGTGACATGACAAAGTGATTTTGCAACATGACAACACTAGGCCACATGTTGCTAAACGGGTGAAAACCTACTTGAAAATGCCTACACAACCTGCTGTATTCACCAGACATTGCCTCATCCAATTATCACTTGTTCCGCTCGATGGCATATGGCCTGGCTGAGCAGTACTTTCATTCTTATGAAGATGTAAAAAAATTGGTTGACTCATGATTAGCCTCAAAAGACATGGAATTCTTCTGACATGGAATTCAAATACTGCCAGAAAGATGGGAAAAAGTAGTGACCAGCGATGGATAATACTTTCAGTAACATGTTTCTTACTAATTTTTGTAATTAAAACACTGCTTTTCATGAAAAATCAGTGAGAACTTATTCAAGATCCTAATATATAAGGATTATAGCAGCTGAGCACCTTTTTCTTTTTTTCTGTTGCTTTGTGCCTCTTTTCATCCATGAGGAAATTGTCTATTGTTTGCTTCCATTTTGAAGGGAAAATATTACATAGTAGTTGAGCATTCTTTTCTTTGGTTTCCTTTAAGAAGGTTTTAAAATTATAAAATATTTCAAGCTTAAATAATGACAAAAATCTGATATATTCCCAGTTTATTTTGTAGTGGCAATGATAAAATTATCTCTAAGAAGTTATCTGTTGTTGTCAGAAAATAGAGACAAGTAGAAATTGTGGAAAAATAACCCAGTTTGGCCACAAAAACCTAAGTCAAATATTTTGAATAGTTTTTTGCTACTGTCAGTTGTTCATTTCTGATGATGAGTAAAGATATTTGACAAGTATGAGCTGAAGTGGAGTTTCTTGCTTTTACACTTTGTCAAAGAGGCAGAAAGATAAATAAATGATGAGAGTAAATTAGGAGGAATAACAATGTTGTGGAGGGATCATCTGTTGGGTGGGGTGGAGATAAGGTACTAAATGAATGGGGACTTTTTTGTGGAAAACAATACAAAAATATTGAGAAGGATAAGTTGTAAATAGAATGAGAAAGAGAGTAGAAAAAAGAAAGAGTAAAAGAAAGAGAAGATGGAAGAAGATAGAATCAGAGAAACAAAAGCAGAGGGACAGAAGAGAAAACACAAGAGGAATGTTGGAGAGTGAGAGAGAGAGAGAGAGAGAGAGAGACAAGAGGAATCAGAGATTGAGAGAAATGATGAATAAGAGAGAGAAAAAAGATAAGTGAAATGAGAAAAGGCGAGAGAGAAAGAAAAAAGGTGGAATGAGAGAGAGGGAAAAGGAAAAGTGAAATTAGAGAGAGAGAGAGAGAGAGAGAGAGAGAGAAAGAAAGGTAAAATGAAAGAAGGAAAAAGGGAACAAAATTGATAGAAGGAAAATAGGAACTTGGTTCTGCAATTAACAATTTTGAATCATTATCCATTACACCATCCATACATCCAAGCTTACAGCACCTAGTACGCCCAAACTGTCATCCATCTGGGTACAAACAAGGTTTGATGTTGAGAACCAGTGATTCAATGTGATTTGGACATAAGCCTGAAAGGAAAGAGAAGAGGAAAAAAGGACAAGAGAGAAACGGGATAAAAAACAAAGAAGAGAGGAAAAAAGAAAAGAGAAAACAAGAAGAAAAGAAAATAGTAATGAGAAGGAGAGGAAAAGAAAGAAAAGATGATGCAAAAGAAAGAAGAGGAAAAAAGAAAAAACAAGAGAGAAGTGAGAAAAAGAAAAAGAGAGAAAAAGCAAAGGAGAGATGAGGGAGAAAGGAAAGGAGTGAAGAGGAAAACAGAAAAAAACAGAGAGAAAGAGGAAGAAAGGAAAAAAAAGAAGATAAAAAGCAAAGGAAAGATGAGGAAGAAGGGTAAAGAGTGAAGATGAAGAAAGTAAGAGAGAGAAGAAAAAGAAAGTAAAAGAGAGAAGCAAGAGAATAAAAAGGAGAGAGAAAGAAAGAAAAAATAAAAGAGAGAAGAAAAGAACAAGGGAAAGGAAAATAGAGAAGAGGAAAAAAGGAAAAGAAAGAATGTGAAAAAAAGAGAGAGAAATAGAAAGTGTAAAATAAATAAAGTAATGACTAATGGTGATGTTCGTCTTGTAATACCAAAACCTTTTGTTTGCTATAAATACGAATGATTACCTCTGTCAAGCAAATACTCCCCGACTCTTCTTTTGTTATTGACAACAAATGACAATGAATGTTATTTATCCCTTGCTTATTTTCAGTGCAACTTCCCTGCACTCTCAATAACCAATCCTTTAAAAAAAAAAACAAGTTTCAAAAGTCAAAACTTTGGACACAATTAACTCACTTACTGGAAATATCAACTTCACATTGCAATGTCCTCTTTCCCACAACTTTGAGTGCAACAAACCTTCCTTATTTAGAAGCAAGTGCAAAAACTTAAGGTTAAATACTTTGAATTCATTTCAGGAAATCAATATTCATATCACTCTTCTCCCTTTCAAAATTATACACAAATTACAAAGAAAAAGAAATGATTAATTATAAAAGTCTAATTAGCATGGGACTTGTCAAAACAATAGGACTATTTATGTAGAATATATAAACTTTTGCAAAGGATCAGAATATCTGTGTACTGAACATAGGATCAGTGTCTAGTGTCTGTGTACTCTGCATCTGATCAATGTGTAGTATCTTTGTACTCTGACTCAGATTGATGTATAGCATATGTATACCCTGTTTGAGATCAATGTCTAGTATCTGAATACTCTGCCTCAGGTTAATGTCTAGTATGTGTACTCTGTTCAAGTCAATATCTAATATGTGTACTCTATCTCAGACTAGTGCGTAGTGTCAGTGTACTTCACCGCAGATCATTGTCTAGTATCTCTTGTACCTTGCCTCGTATCAATATGTCATATCTGTGTAATCATCCTCGAATAAGTGTTCTATATCTTCTGGATCATTTTCTTGTGTTTGTGTACTCTGTCTAAGATCAATGTATAGTATCTGTTGACAATGAATCTGCTGTATCTGCATACTCTGTTGAAGACCAGTGTGTTATATATGTGTACAGTGTCTCAGATCAATGTGTGGTATCAGTGTGCTCTGCCTCAGATCAATGTGTAGTATCAGTGTTCTTTGCCTCAGATCAACGTGTAGTATCTGTGTGATCTGTCTCAGGCCAACATACTATATCTTTGGAATGTTCTAGAATCATTGTGTTAACATCTGTGTGCTACACTTTAAATAAGTTTACATAATTAGAGTACACTGACTTGAATCAAAAGACATTGTAAAGTTATCTTGGAATATTGTAGTATCTGTGCCATCTCCCCTAATAAATCAATATTACTATGCTGTTTAAGCTGCAGCACATTATGACTGCGATGTGACTACTTATCCCCAAGTAGTTCAAATCAGAGCAGGATTCATTTGTTAATTTTATATCTCTCTCTACTTTAGGATAACAGATGTTATAGAGAAAGAGGCACTATTCTTTCTTATAACTTGATGCTGGTTAAAGGGCAGGGTCATTTTTTAACCACCATCAAAGAAATGGTGTAAAAATGATACTTTTTTTTTAGAAAGCAACTGAAACTGTAGAAACTCTTGCTTTTAAGAATACAATCATTTATAAGGATTATATATGCATTGGTGCTTCCAGTAATGAATTAAACAAATTAAAAAAATGACACAATAGCATATCTTTGATAACAGATTTCTAAAGATGATAAAGAAAATGTCAGAGGTATCTGCACATACAGATCTAAAAAAAAAAATATTTACAAACAAAAAAGAATCTTCTTATTGCACATAGGAAAAATTTTATCACAAGCAACAAGAGTCAAACAAAATGATAATACAATATACAGAAAAGTTACAAGAAGCTTCCAGATTCTGTGAGATTGATGAATCTTTTATTGAAGAAATCTTTTTTGATTCAGACTCAGAAGATGATTCTGAGGAATTTAGTCAGACAAACATCATTGGTGAAAAGTGGTCGAGTAATGGATAGCTACTCGGATTAAGGAATGGGAGAGCCAAGTTCAAATTCCAGTCAAGCTCACTTATATACTAATACCCTTGAGAAAAATATGAATCCATCTGTTCTCTCCCAAGCTATGGGTAAATAGTAGGACAGACTGGATTATATAGCTTTGAGTGGCAACCAGTCTAGGAGAAAGAAAAAGTATTGAAGAAAGTATAAAAAATAAACGGGATTCAAGAAAATAGAACATAACAGTTGACATTGCATTTAATTTTTTGGAGAGTTTAGCTGTCAGGGAAGCAAGTAAACAGGGGAACGGGAGTTCCACAGATGGGAAGTGCAAAAAAAAGAAACTGTGGTGGTTATATTTGACTATTTCAATGGTAAAAAGGTGGGACCTAGATACCAATCTAGTAGCATACTTAAATTCATGTGGCTGTGGCACCAGGGGTAAAAAGCTTGTCAGAGCAGTTGCCATAAAAATATTTGTAGAAAAGACAGAGGGAAGCCACATCACATCAGTGAGAAAGTGACTGAAGCCAAGATGCCATGTCAGGACTGATTACATTATAGATTCCTCTTTGAATGTTGTCAAAAACCTTAAAATGAATAGCATGAGCACCTGACCAGATATGGCAACAGTATCCAATGTACGGATGAATAACAGATTTATAAATATGCAAGACCGATTCTGATAAGAAAAATTTCTTGGCCCGACAGTGACTCAACCTTCCTGGCAGTAGACACAGCTATAGATTTGATATAGTCATTCAACCTCAGGTCAGTTGAAAGAGTGAAGTTGAGGAGGTGCAGTGTTTTGCTCTTCAGGAGACTAGCATCAACCATACTAATGACAGACAGAAAGGTTTTTTTATGGTGGTTAAAAGAGAAGAGTTTTGATTTGCAGGCATTAAAATTTAGAAACCATTTCCTACCCCTGTTAACCACTGATTGGAGGTTTGCTTCAAGGGCAGCAGCCAGGTTTACTTTGTCAGTCTTGGCAGAATTTCTTATTAAGACAGGAGTAAATGGTGGTGTCATCTGCATAAATACTTACTTGTGAATTGATGTCATAAGAAAGATCATTGATGAAGATCAGAAATAGGGTAGGATGTAGGATAGCTTCAAGGGACACCCACATTGGTGTGAAATGATCTGGAAGCTTGTCCATTAGGAACAATTGGATCAAACAGTCAACCAGAAATACCCTAGATATGAAGTTTGCCCAGAAGGCTGGTATGCCAAACCCTGTCAAATGCTTTTGAGATATCTACAGTAAACTGAACACATTTTTTTTCATTTACCAAAGTAAACTGTTCTTGTTCTTCTCTCCATGAGGAGAGATATCTTATCTTACTATTTTTTTAGTACAGAGTATTGTAGGACGTTTGTATTTGCCGTGTCATTTGTTATTTGTAGTCCTGTTTTTACTGAGTCTATGTCTCTCCTATCCTGGATTCACCTCACGATTACTCACTCACTCACCATTCCTCCAATTTCAGGTGGGTCTTGCAACTTGTCAGTCCAGAAACACCTCCACATATCAATGACTTCTGTTCTATATATTGCAAAACAAAAAAAGAAGCTTGTTATTGCGGAGAGGACAAATTTTATCGCAAACAACAAGAGTCAAACAAAACAATAATACAATATACAGAAAAGTTACAAGAAGCTTCCAGATACTGTGAGATTGATGAATCTTTTCTTGAAGAAATCTTCTTTGATTCAGACTCAGAAGATGATTCTGAGGGATTTACTCAGACAGATATCATTGGTGAAGCATGGTGGAGTAATAGATAGCTGTTCAGATTAAGGAATGGATGAGTTAAGTTCAAATTCCAGTCAAGCTCATTACATTCACTTAAATGTAACCTCCTGCACACTAGTGGGGGGTCACACCTTGTTTGAGGTAAAATAATTAAAAAAATAAAAAAAAGAAAGAAAAAGTTTAAGATTCCCTGAAAGATAACAGGACAATAGATATTTGAAGGAGTTAAAAAACATAATGTCAAAATCATCATTATAACAAAGACGAAGACAAAAGTCAAAATGCAAATATGTCTCAAGATAAATTTTGGTCTGCAGATAAAGGTCAAAGTGCACTATAAAATCTTCTAACATCATTTGTTGATATTTTCTTTTGTTGTTGTTGTAGCTGTCATTGCCTTTGGCGTCATTATTTTCATGCAATCCAAAAAAGCCTGTTCTCCCAGTTGTTCTAAGTCATCTTGAACGGGTAAATTTGAGGTTTTTTCACCCCTGCCCCTGACAGGTAACACTGGATGTTCTTCCACCCACCATCTCACTTTACTTTCTGATCCTGGCAACAACTTTAAACACAATTCTCCCATAAAAATTGCATTTGTGAATTTTCAGCACTCAAACAAGCAGTATTATGTGTTTATTTATTTACTCGTTTTCCCATAAATATGAATATAATTGTGTTTCATACATACATATGTGTGTGTATATATATATATATATATATATATATATATATATAGTCATCCACTATATATATTTATAGTCATCTGATACACACACACACACACACACACACACACACACACACACACTAAATGCGGAACAGCCACCAAGCTACCCGGGTTTCAATTGTTAGGTATCATCAGGCACAGGACTGAGTATATTTTCATTCTACTTTCTTCTGAACATCTGAACCACTGTTTTGTTGTATCATATTTTCAGAAGCAGTGGTTTACTGCCTACCACTGATTATATATATATATATATATATATATATATATATATATATATATATTATACAGTTACACGCATAAGTATTGGATAAATGTTATTTTCTGTTATAACTCTAGTTTATGTTTGCCATTTTGCCTGATATTTGGTAAGTAATATCTCGTAAAGTTGTTTTAGTTGTATGTGGAAGGAAAATTAAAAACTCATTAAAGGCCACTGTTATGATGTCCTCTCTTTGAGAAATTCCATGTTTTGGAATAGTCTCATCAATGTCCTGGTCTAAATACAACTGAAAATTGATGGATCCAATTAAAGTCAGCAGTATGTGCAAAGACAACAGGGCAATGTCAAGCAATTGTGGATGTTTTGCCAAGAAGAATGGTCAAAAATTCGCAATTATAACTGCCGGAAACTTTTTTAAAATTATAAAAATGGACTGAATAGCAAGACAGATTGGATTCTTTAACCTTGGTTCGTAATCAGTCTACCATAGAAAGAAATAGCAAGCTACTGTGGGAAATCTTCTGCCTAGTCAGTCATGGATTGAAAGAGACATGATCACTTAAGTGTGTATCATATGCACACACATACAAATGTTTCATATGTATGTGTGTGTGTGCATACATAAAAATACAGTGCAGAACAAATTAAATTAAAAAAATTTGTTACTTTAAGGTAAGTGAACCCTTATATTTAATATTTTGTGACTCCTCTCGTTGAGGTCACGATATTGACCAGTCCATTTTTATAATTTTTAAAATTGGGGAAGATATAAATCGATCTCTTCTCCCTTCAGATCGAATTATATCTTCCCCAAGGCTATATATGTGTAAGTGAATGAATCAAATTCAACTAAAATTTGAAATCGAGTCTCCAATTTCTCATTCCAAGTTGATATCCATTAAGGCGGTAATGCCACTGATGTGCAGGGGGCTACGTAAGAGTGAAGAGATTGGAAAAGAGAAAGCCAGAAAACCACATCCTAAACAGGGAACAAGGGATGAGCCTCTTCATCTGTTCAATAGATGAGGGTGGAATGTGAAAAAAAATTTAAATTTTCCAAGATCGTATGCCCATTTCAACAAGTGAAACAAACACCCACATCATCGATGATTAGCTGAAGAGAGTGACAAGAAAGATCTACAAATAAACTGCAAGAAAACTGAATGCATGGTCATCATCAAAAAGGGCAGCCCAAAATGCCAAATACAGGTGGGGGATACTAAAATCAAGCAGGTACAAAAATTTAAATACCTGGGAAGTGTTCTAACAAAAGATGAAAAGTGCGACACAGAGATCCGAAGGCGAATTAGCATGGCAAAGGAAGCATTCCAGAAGTTGAGTAAAGTATTAAGAAACAGGACAATTTCACTAGAAACAAAGAAGAGAGTACTGGATTGCTATGTGATGTCGGTTCTTCAATATGGTAGAAATGTGGTTCTACAGAAGGATGTTGCAAATATCATGGATTGAGCATGTGAGCAATGATGAGGTTTTGGAAAGGATGGAAATGAAAAGGAGGTTAATACTGAGCATCAAGAAGAGACAGCTAAAGTTCCTGGGATATGCATTGAGGAAGGAGGGCTTGGAGAACCAGATACTAACAGGCCAGATAGAGGGAAAAAGAGAGATGGAAAAGCAGCAGATAACATATTTGAAGGACCTGATCAGGTGGATGACGGAATGAGGGTTGCGTGGTGCAACAGGAGAAAGCATGCTAAGAGCCACCAGGGATAGGGAAATGTGGAAAGCCATGATTGCCTATGTCCTGAATGGACAGGGCACATAAAAGAAGAAGAAAATGCAATCATTTGTTTAAGTGTGTGTATATGCAAAAAAAAACCCCAAAAACGAGAAGTGAGGGTAGTAAAAAAAAAAAAAAAAAAAAAAGAAAAAGGAAGAAGAAAAAAGGAGAAAAAGAAAGAAAGGAAAAACCTCAGGAATAAAAAAGAATAAAAAATGATAAATTAATCCATAATATAAGTAAATAATACAGCTAAAGAGAAGAAAAACAACTATTTTAAGGAATATTAAAATTTATATTAATTATAGGAAATTAAATTAGAAATAAATCCAAGATGGCATCCATACTTAAGTAATATTTCTATATAAATAAATGAAAATTGGACATTATTTGGGCTCTATTTAATAATTAAATCAATAGGAACTCTTTAGAATTTTTCATTTAAGCCGCTTCTTTTTGGAGATAGATAGATAGATAGATAGATAGATAGATAGATAGATAGATTGATAGATAGATAGATAGATCTGAACAGACTGGGATAGATAGATAGATAGATAGATAGATAGATAGATAGATAGATCTGAACAGACTGGGATAGATAGATAGATAGATAGATAGATAGATCTGAACAGACTGGGATAGATAGATAGATAGATAGATAGATAGATAGATAGATAGATAGATAGATAGAACATTTGTGTGCGTATGTATTTACGTACGTATGTATCTTTTCTGCGTATTCACATTTATACAAAATATATACATCAACAAATTTATCCAATATATAATATACATTACTGTATTTATATTGCACAGACACAAAAAGGGTTGATTTTCTAAATGCTGCTTAGATGTTGTATAAGGCAAAAGTATGGGACACCTAGTGAGGATCAACTAACTACTCAGTTGTAATAGGTTCTAGCAAGACAAGCTTACTAACCATTACACCACAATGAGTTTCCCAAAGGCACACAAACAAGAATGCAAGAACGTTCTGAGCCCAGGCAAGAATCCTTAACTTAACTAAATTCTATTGTTTATTCAGTTGGTCAGATTATATAATATATTACAATTGTGTGTATTTTTTTTTTAAATCATATCACCCCGAGCAAGGCAGTAATGCCACTGATGTGCAAGGGGCTACGTGAGAGTGAAAAGATTTGGAAAAGAGAAAGCCGGAAACCACATCCTAAACAGGGAACAAGGGATGAGCCTCTACATCTGTACAATAGACATGGGTGGAGTGTGAACTGGGTGATAGTTTAGTCTATATGAGCAGAATAGAAATTATTTTGAAAGCTATGAAAAAAACAAATGACAAATGCTTTTTCCTGAAAAATTGCATGAAGTTCAGCAAAGTCACCCTGACAGTTAATACAAAGGGGTGCTGAAAATTTCTTGGATTTCCTTCTTCTTCAAAATATGACCAAATGAACAAACATTAAAATCTTGGAGAATTCCTTTTAGTTGAATCAAGAATTTTACAGCACCCCTCATAGGAGAGAAAAGGGGATTATCTAAAATGAATGGTGTTTATATTAAATCAGTAGGGATTTTCAAGCTTCCTTCTAGCTATAAGGTAAAAGCATTGGAGCCATGATATCTTTATCATCTCCTTCTGTAGACAAGCAGGCGTATACCAGAGTCAACAACGGATGGCAGGGAATTTAAAAGATAAAAGATACTAACAGGAGTACCTGGCATTTATAAATACCTAAAATAAATGCAGTCACATGTGTTTAATCTACTTTGTATCAAGTGCTTTAAAAGAAAATGACACGTATTACTTGGTTTGGTAGATTCTGTCAGAATTACTGCAGCCAAACATTTCTAAATTACATGCATTGAGAGCCAACAGTGCTTACTGAATATCAACTGAGACCAAACAGAGGATATGAACACACCAAGCCTTATACCTTCCAGTGGAGCATAGACCATCGTCAGTCTCTTGCCATCACATCACTCAGGTGAATGTCTTGGTATTGCTTCTGTAATGTGTTTTTTTTACAGGTAGAGGCATTAATTCTATGCAAACCTCTTCATCCTTCAAGCAAGGTAGAAAGAGATGGATTAAACCTTTCTCAAGGGTAAGTGAATACAACAAATTTAACTGAAATTCACACTTGGCTCTGATTTCTCATTCTGAACTGATATCTATCGCACTACAGCACATATACGATATGAGCACAGGTGGTGTGTAATGTGTATCAGTAACAAAAGCAATGAACATGACAGACAGACAGACATACATTCAGCTGGGGGTCTTACATGGCTGAGAGGTCAAGGCACATCAGAGCTAATGACAGTTACCCTTAGGGGATGCAAGTTCAAATCCTGTAGGAGGGTGCATATTTTTCTAACAAGATTTCTTGAACATTCAAAGCTGATAGATGTAAATAAATATACTGTTTAATAAATAATAAATAAAAACAGTGCATCTACTCAAATATAAGTATCCATTAAAAATAACATTTAAACAAACAAATGAAATATATACATGGATGCAGCAGTTGAATATGTGGGTCAAAATCTGACAAAATAATAAAATGAAGTAAAAGAAGAAAGTAGAAAATGTATCTCAATCTAAGATTTTTCACTTTTGTTAAAGCTTTTTCAGAAATCAAGAGAAAAAGGAAGAATTATAGAGACAGTATATCGGTATGTTGCCATTTGGGGTTCATTCTAATTAGTCAGATATGTGTCACATGTATTAACAGCATAATTACTTTTAAATGTATATTCATGGAATATTTTGGATGTATAAAAACGTTTGTCTGTTTACATGTAAGCATGTATATTAATACACGTGTCAAATGTATGAAAACAATACACAAAACATGCACACCACATGACACAATCATCAATTTTTAAGGGAAGTTGACTGCATAATAATATCATCCTGGGGAGTGGGGATCACAGCACATCTTTGGAAAATACCTGAAAACCATGCCACAGGTCATTGCAAGCCATGTTAGTGGTTGTTCTAGCATGAAGACACATGTAATCATAACAGAGGATCTCAGAATACAAAAAACTCATCATGCAAGATTATATATTTTCTACCAGAAACTGTAACTAAGGTCTACAAAGCATAATCGCAATATAATCCACAACTGAACTCTTTGGGTTGAGTAAGTGTCTAGGAATGTGCTTGCCATTCTGGTAGGCAGATATGCTTGGAAACAATGAGTAACTGGCCACACACACAATAACTGGCCAAACATATTCACACACACACACACACACACATATAGCCATCACAACAAGTAACTGGCGCCACACACACATATATAGCCATCACAACATCTCACTACATTTCAACGATCTATTCAGAAATGACATCTTCAGACTTTTCCTCACACGTACACATATATTAATGTTAATGTCTTACATACATCTAAACAGACAAGCTTTTCTATACAAACATACACCATCTATTATACACTTTACCATCCAAGGTATTCCACATGCATGCATATAAAAATTATCTATTGCTTTAATGACTAAACAATTAGAACTAAACCCAAATCACAACATACCAGTAGACTGTCTCTTTGTTGTTTTCTTCATGTTTCTCTTGGCCTGTGAAGAAGCTTTAATAAATGTGAAACATGTTAGATTGAGATACATTTCCTATTTGTACCATACCTTTATTCTATAATATATACATACACCCACAAAGTGCATAAAATAACATTGTAGTTATGAGTGGAATTCTGATATGTAATTTTCACTGTTCAATAGATGATTATTTTTGCCATTAAATTAAGAGGACAACAAAGAATGCGGTTAGGTTGTCAAATAAACACATTATTAGGCTGAAAACTTTTTGAAGTGTGTATTTATATATTCCTCTGTTAAAGCACTTCCCAGATTGGAGATGCCAAAGTCAAACAAGCACAAAAATTTAAATGTCTGAGAAGCATAAAAACATAGGATGGAAAGTGGGGCACTGAAATATGAGTGGCATTGGGACAGTTAAAGATGTATCCCAAAAGCTAAACAAAGTATTAAGAAATATAAAAATAGAGTGGTAGCTCCTGTTAGGGAATTCCAGCTATGGGCAAATAGTTACCCCACTAAAACTGAGGTCAAAACACTATAAAAGTATAAAAATACACTTTTATAGAAATATATACATAAAAGTAGACTTTTATAAAAAAAATACACATTTTTGAAGAAAAAATATTACCAACAATAATTTTTTTAAGGAAAAAATTAATAGCAGCAATACATTTTTTAATACAAAACTAGAAAACAACTTCTGTTTTCTAAAATAAAAAAATAAAAAATTTTTTTCATCAAAATCTAACTAAATGGACCTTCTCACTTTAAACAAGCATTAAAAAAAATAGCTTAAAACCTCAAATAATTCACAGAGTTTGATATGCTGTTAAACAAAACTCAAACTCCCCAAACACTACAATATTAATCTCTTCATATCATGGGTCAATCATTATCTATCCTACATATCCTCATAATCTGCACTTTCCTTCTCCTCTTATGTTCTGTACAACAACCCTCTACTTGAGTGGCAACTGGGCTTTGTATTGATAGGATGTGTATTGTGGTGCAATGGATATCAGCTTCGAATAAAAAATCAGAAAGCCAAGTTTAAATTCCAGTTGAATTTGTTGCATTCACTAACACACAAATACTCTTGGTAAAAGTATAAAACCATCCCTTTTCCCTCAAGCTATGGGCTGAATAGCAGGACCAATTGGGTTCTATAGCTTTGGTTAGCAACTAGTTTACCACAAAAAGACAAAATTTTCTTCCTTTTCGAAATAGACATGATCACCCAGCATGTATCCTGTACAGCACTTAACTGAACTGATTTGTGGAATATTTAACAAAAAAACAAAAAAAATCTTAAAAATTCTTATTGGTATGGCCAAGGATGCCTTTCAAAAGCTAACCCAAGTACTTAGAGAAAGGAAAATCTCACTGGACTGGAAACAAAAAGAAGATGCTAGCCTGCTATGTGATATATATCCTTCTGTATGGCAGTGAAAGTTAGATAATCTCCTTAAGGAGAGGCTCAAGTCAGCAGATATGTGATTCTACAGAAGGATGCTGAGAATACCATGAAATGAACATCTGAGCAATGGTGAGGTGTTAGAGAGGATGCGTTGGCCGAAATAGCTCATTTGAGAGAGAGTTAGACTGAAGATCTAAAGGTCCCTGGCTCAATCCCAGGTTTCAGCATCTGGTGGCTGATACAAGACAATTAGGCACCTCGGCGTGGTGTAATAGCAAGCTTGTCTCGCTAGAATCATTATAAATAATTGAGTAGTGAGTTTGATCCTCACTGGGTACCCCCTGATTTTGGCCATGTGTCAAGTCTAAGCTATGCTTAGAAAATCACCTTCCTCCAGGTTTGGGGGTTAGGCACAGGGCTAACAACCCTGTCCCATAAAAAAACAGATTTTAAAAATGCTGCCCTACACACCATTAGGTGTAATGGGAAAAAAAGTAGAAAGGATGAAAACAGGAAGAAAACTCATACTCAACAACAGGAAGAAACAACTGAAGTTTCTGGGACACGTAGTGAGGAAGGAGGGCTTGGAAAATCTAATACTCACAGGACAGATAGAAGGAAATGGAGACAGGAGAAAGCATACTTGATGAGCCTGAGCAAATGGATGGCAAAGCAGGGTTTGGGAGAGATACCAAGAAGAAATATATTGAGAGCAACAAGAGACATGGCCAAGTGGAAGTCCATGATTGCCTACATCTTGAAGAGACATGGCACATGAAGAAGAAGAATGCTGTCTCGACTCTAAAAAGAGATTAAGTCTGGTGTCTTCCCCAGGGAATTTCAGATCTTGTAATCATCTGTTCTTCATGATGCGGATATACTTTTTGAGGGAGACAGTGTAGATGTCAGTATGAGCCACCCAATTTTTTTCTCTCTCTCTCTGATACTTATCGTACATGACATATCAACTGGAATGAATCGGAGCATCTCTAATGGTCTTCACAAAAAGGGCATAATTTTCTACCCAGAACGGAGACGTACTTGTTAGTGGGTCGACTATATCTTCAAGGAGATATTTCAACAAGAGACCAAGTTACAACAACTGACCAAAAGCCTTAATCCTTTCCACATTGAACTTATTCTTAAATTTTACTCATCTTGTGGCAATTCAAATTTAATAGGTGATTTCTCTACTCTAGTTAACTAAGCCTAGACAGGATGTGACAAGCTCCTCACTCCTCAATTGCTAGTTTCAGAGAAAGTGTTTGGACGAACAACATTTTTTAGTTTCATCAAACCTAACCTTCATGGTAAGGACCACAATGCCACTTACATTGAAGTGAACTACCCACATTCCCTAGGTATTCCATTGGTAAAAAGTAAGCTCCACTTGAACATCTTCCCATAAACTGCTGTTCTGTGGAACTGATTCCCAAAAAGATGTTTTTCCTATCACTACCTTGTACAGAGTAAACCTTATTGTAAAAGAAAAAAAAATATATACACTACCGGCCATAATTATTAGTCCACCCCAGTGTTTTAAAAAAATGATGTATTCTAGACTTTTTTAGTATTTATTGCCAAGTGAATAATTGTAAATGAAAATAGAATGGTCCTTCTGTTAAGCATGTGCATCAAATGAATTTATAAATATTTAATAATTACCTATATTGCAGTTTTGTCAATGAAAGAATGAAGAAAATTTAGGGTGATTTGGACGAGTTCATCTCTGCTTCCCTTCCATGTAAAATTTTGCAAATTAAAAATAACAAAAGAACCATTCTATTTTCATTTAGAATTATTCACCTGACAATAAATACTAAAAATAATATGAAATACATCATTTCTTTTAAAATACTGAGGCATCCTAATAATTATGGCCGGTAGTGTATAAATTAATATAAGATTAATGGTGGGTAATTGAATGACAGAATGAAAAAACTGTTACATGTTTTGTCCTTTGAACACACACACACACACACACACACACACACACACAGGTATGGTGCAGTAGTGAAATGTGGCTTGAATGGAGGAATCGGAGAACCAAGCTCGAATTCCAGTTGAGTTCATAACTTTCACTTAGCTGTAAATACCCTGAGGAAAGGTATAAATCCATCTCTTCTCTACCATGGCTCAGCTATGGGCAGATAGTACCACAGATATGGGTTCTATAACCTTGGGTGGCAAACAGTCAAGAAGGATAACACTGAATTTTAAACCTGTGGAGCTCATTTTGGGGACCTTGTGGCATACTGTACACCAGTTCTCTGTATTCAGCTCTTCTAAAAAGTGTGGTTCTGCACATCCCTTCATCACTATAATAAAATGATATATGCAGGTAGTTTAGCTGTTGGTTCAAGGAACTGAACTGCTTCACCTTAATATTTTGAAGACGTCGAGAGAGTCCAGTACATACCACCCACCGTATATATATCTGTGGGTAGAAAAATAGATTCTTGTTTCCAATTTGACATTGGAAATGTTCAAGGTACAGGGACGCTCATCTTGATTAATTGTATTGTGACTTTTAACCTTCATAAATTCTTTGTTTGCTATGTTTTGAAGATTTTGAATTCCTGATTGTAGGACTCCAGATAATGTACTCTCTGGCTTTATTTCTGTTCAAGATTCTGTAACAAAATGATGTTAGGATTGCACAATGATTCCTTTGGACCAATATCCTCATCTTTGTTGTATTTATCACAGCACTTTGAAAAGTGAAGACATTGTAATAAGTATGACTGCTGCAAGGCAACTGCTCAGAAAGAATCAATGTATAATTGTGTAAATGAATTTGGGGACATGAAAGACTTTTAAGAACATCCACTTTGCAATGGCAGTTTAACTTCAAGTAGACCTTCAAGCAATGATAAGTTCTGCCTAAATGATGCTTTCACTAAATACAAAGTACATTATATAATAGCAATTAACATCATTTTTTGTAAAATGGCAAAAAAAGGGGGGGGGGGAGAGAGAGAGAGAGAGAGAAACATGAAACATTTTTTCTCTCTGATTTAATCTGAAATGAATGAACATTATCTTCATGCAATTCATTCGTATATTAACTCTGCTGCAATTAGGTAGGTGTACTAATGTGTAAAAAAAAAAAATCTGTGCTCACAATCACAGGTGAAAAAGTTTTTGAGATAAGAGCGTTGATGAAAATGTATCAAGACCAGTGCTATAAGAAGAAAACTACAACACATATCTCTTTGCTATTTAATATCCTTTCAAGAAGTCTGCTTCTGAAGCCATACACTTTATTCATCATCATCTCCATTGACAGAAGTGTTCCTAGAACTCCTTCTTTGGGATAGTAGTCAGCTGCAATGTTACATTCTCTCTGATTTCCTCAAAATCTTGAAATCTTCTTTGCAAATGGGATTTGATATTTTAAGAAGAAATGTCTCAAGAGGCAACATTCATTTTATTCAAAACTTTTTTAAAAATGACAAAATTATCAAAATATAAAAAAAAAATGACAATGCAATATTTATTATTTATCATTTTATAAATATTGCTATGAAAAGTTTTTTTTATTCACTCTAATAGATCAAGTGTTTAATAACTTCGTTGTCATTTCTCAAGAAAAAAAATCTTCTTCCATGGGTTTTAATTCATTAAAATTCTAATCATCAGTTTTTGAAAATAATACTGGTGTTGAGAAAATAACTGACCTTTTGATAATCCATTTTTTATAATTACAAACTTTAAACATTATCATAATAACACTTACTGATAAACGTAAAATTATATAATCATGATTTAATGTATCTCATAGCAAATAGAATTCTTGTTGATAAAGTACTCATTAGCTATTTTTTAAAATCATTTTATCCCAAGAGATGCAATAAAGCCATGAAGCTATAAAGGAATGCTGAGTGTAAAAGAATAAGAGATAGAAAAAAAAATGCTATCAAGAAGAGAGAGTAATGAAAGAACAAGAATGAAGTTGACAGTAGATAATGACAGACATTGTATTTAAATTTTTAAAGACCAAAGTTGACTGGAAAGCAAGAAACCAAAAGAGAATTCCACAAGTGAGAGAAGAAACTGTTAGCATAGGACTTATAATAATATGAGAAGAAGGAAGCATAATTAAGAAAGAGACCAATAAAAGAACAGTTATTAAGAAAACATAATGATGGACATTGTATTTAAATTTTTGCAGATCAAAGTTGACTGGGAAGTAAGATATTGGAAAAGAGTTCCACAGGCAAGAAGTGCAATAAAAGAAACATCCAGCTACATCTAAACATTTCAAATGTAAAATGATGAGACCTAGCTGCCAATCTAGTAGTGTCTTTAAATTCCTAAAGTTTAGGTACAATATAGGAAAGTTAATCCGGAAAAATACCATAAACATATTTATAGAAAATGCACAGGAAAGCTAAGTGACAGCAGTGAGAAAGTGACTAAAGCTGAGATACCAGGCTAAGACGAATAACTTGGCAGATTCTTGCTTGGATTTTATCAAAAATCTCTAAATATACAGAAGGAGCACCAGACTATATTTGGCAGCAATATTTAAAATGGGCACAAATGACACAGACTTGCAAGAATATGCAAGATAGATTTTAGTGAGAAAAGCTGTCTAACACAAAACAGGGAACCAACTTTTTAGCAATGCATTGTCATATATAATTAATTCTGATAATGATTTTGTTTACATATATATATAAGCATGCAGTGTAGGTATAGAAGAATCCAAAGGAGTATCCTGTACATACAGTAGTAGGATAACTCTCTAAGAGAGCTCTATATATATATATATATATATATATATACACACACACACACACAATGTAATTAATATATTCATATATTTTGTCCTTTAGAACTTCATTCAATGAAATCCCCAAAAGACAAAACAAGTCACAGGAAAACTTTTAACCCTTTCATATTTCAGAGGTAATGGCTGCTAATCTGAGGACAGTACAGAGAATTTGCAAAGAGTTTAAAGGTGATTACAAAGTTGTTTCATCTTCCCACAAGGCTTCAGACTCAATGCAGAGGCCTGCATTAAATGCCTTGAGAAGGTAGCACTGCTCTGAGTCAAGAGGGTGGCTGCTTATGTAATTTTGGTAAATATATCTGTTAAAATGAAATGTCAATGTTATTTTCATTTTTGCATAATTTAGAGAACCATTCATCTATCACACAATATATAAATAATAAATATACACTTTTTTTCCTTAGCAGTATCACAACTCAGTTTCATGTACAACACAATCATCAGGTGCTGACTAAAAACTGACTGTTACATAAAGTTATATATATAAGTTGTTTTATCTAATACATATATATATTCAACAGTTTAATATTTACTTTTTATAAAAAGTACTCAATACGTAAGTAGAGCATTTATAGATATATAGTTATTATTACTGTCATAATACTAGCATACTGCAACTCAAAAGCTATTAAATTTCGGCATTCAATATACCATCATCAGGCAGTGAAATATGGTTCATTCACTGGGTCATATATATATTGATAAGGAAATGTAAAATAACAAAATAAACTTAAAAAAATAAAAAAATATAATATTAAACTCCAAACAATCAGTCCTCATACAAAATAATGAACAGTGGACAAAGTCTAATTCCAAGAACCTATTTGACATTGTTATGGGATCACTGGATTCTGCAGAATCATTGGATCTTGTAGGTCTATTCATTTTGTACATTCTAACTGCACATCATGATGTTTATAAAGCTGACATTGTGTTATATACAGATGATAGTCTCACGATTAGAATTTGTAGAATTATGGACAAAGTAAACAGAATTTCTAAATTAATACATAGCATAATGAAAAACTTTAGTCTTAAATAATAGTACAAACTAACCCAAAAAATGTTGACTATCTAGATGTTACTGTAGATTTAGTTAATCATGCATAATCAATATAATGTTAATCATATCTATTAACATCCTAAATCAAATCACCCACCATCTATTATGAAACATATACCACATTCTGTTAAACATTGAATGAACCACAATTTCTTAACTGAAGACATTTTTTATAAACACAGTCAATACTACGATACTGCTCTAAAAAACAGCAGCTATAAATGCAATGACATTAAATATTATAAGCAAGATAATATTAATACCAAACACAATAGAAGTAGAAAAAATAATTTGATACACACCCCCCCATTTAAACAAATGATTAGTACTAAGTTAGGCAATAAATTCCTTAACCAAGTTCAGAAACATTTTCCAACGAATGACCCCTTAGCAAAATTTTTAATAAGAATTCGCTGAAATTTAGTTATAGCTGCAACGATAATTCTGAAATGATAATAAAAAACACAACAATAAAATCCTAAAATATAACAAAATTAACAATCATAACCAACCTCTTATAAATAATGACAATAATATTAATACTTGTGATTGTCATAAAACAAACAAATATTTTTTGCAAAATATAAGACTTACAAATTCTATATTATAACAAGCTACCATCTCCACGACTGAAAATCCAAAATCTTATCAAACATTATATCGCAGTACTAAGAATACTTTTATGGCTCGATTTTATCAGCATAAACTATTCTTTAATAATATAATCTATATTAACTAAACTTCTTTCTTCAAATACTATTGGCAATTGAAAGATGCAAATAAAACTCACACAGTAAAATGAAAGGTATTAACAAATGTTGGTCCAGAAAACATTTATATATATATATGCATGTATATTATAGTGCTATATATATATATATATATATATATATATATATATATATATATATGTGTGTGTGTGTGTGTGTGTGTGTGTGTGGGTGGGTGTATTATGGTGCTATATACATATCACTAAAAATACATTATAATATCTTATAGTGCTATATATATATATATATGTGTGTGTGTGTATATTATTGTTTTATATATACATATATATATAACTAAAATATACATTTTATATATATATATATATATATATATATATATATTATTTTTTTATTTTATTAAATTACTTTAATCCAAAATGGAAAAGTAGGAAGGTAAATTCCAAGAACCTGATCTCAATTAATATTAAAAATGATACAGGAAGAGAGCTCCTGTATTTCATGTTGAAATGTTCATTCAACAGTTTTGAATTTTGAAAATTCATTTTAATTTATATATATATATATATATATATATATATATATATATATATAGCACTATAATATACATGTATATGTTATATGAAAAAAATGAACACATAAAAGGTAATATCCTTGAGATTATATTAAATCCAGAAAAGAACAGGACAGGACAAATTATTAAACTTGGAAAAGTAAAGTACAAGATATTCTAGTGAAATAAAAAATAAGAAATTTCTTACTTAAAATAAAACAGCTAAAAATAATTCAAATTTTATTTTTAGCTGCCAGATTTTAAGTAAGAATGTTATAGCACGAGAATATATATATTATACTAATGAGCTGTGATACAGCAAAACAGGCTTGTTTGTGGATAACAAATATAAATACTATTATATCTATAACACTTTATATATATATATATATATATATATATATATATAAATAAATAAATAATATTATATCACACTTTATATATATGTATATATATATATATATATATAAATAATATTATATCTATAACACTTTATTTATTTTGTGTTTATATATATATATATATATATATATATATGTAAAAATGAAAACACACATACTGTACTATAATTTAATTGATATATATGACAGATTTTCCCCCACTTCCACAAAAATACATGAATATACGCAACCCTACATATAACCAAATTTTTTAAAAAATTAATCAGTTTGTCTGACAATTGCAAGGCCGTGGAACAAACTCACACCTATCTACATGAATACAAACTCACACACACACTGTAATATAATTTATATATATATATATATATATATATAAATAAATAAAAACACACACATACACACACACACACACACACACACACACACACACTGTACTATCATTTAATTGATATATATATAAAAATACTATACCATACTATCGAGTACTTTATTTAATTTACAGGGAGGAGGTAAACAAATAAATAAATAAAAAATGAAAATAATATACACATATGCAAAATCACATCTACACACATTTATATACCTCCAACAAGAAAATATAATTATAGTTCAAATATAAACATCTAATCATTTACTTGTACTAGTACTCAATGTGCCACACACACGTGTGTGTGTGTACATATTTATAGATTTAATAAAATGTACTATAAATGGTGAATTGTAATATTCAGTAAAAGGCCTCTAACCAAAAACACTCCTTATTACATTGATTTATTTGTTTATTTTTCGTGTAATTGAGAAAGGACACAAGCATGCGCAAAAATTTTGACTTGAAAATCTTTCTCTACATGTTCACTACATGTTACAATTTATTCAAAAAGCCTAATAATATATATATATATATACATGGATGTAAATAAATATGTAATGTGTATACACAGAGGTACATACCAGTTTCTTATATGCACCTGATGATTGTGTAATGCATGAAACTCTAAGTCATGCATTCAAGTGTAGCATAATATGCATATATTATTATATATATGTAGTTATATAAAATAAATATTATCAATCTTATTGTCAATATTGTAATCATTTTGTTGGCCTTTTATTCCAGAAATTTTATTAACCAACCAGTTAGTTCTGCATATAAGCCCATGTGAACCATCATTCATTTTAATTCAATGTTTATATATGTTCCTTTGCTGTTTAATGTCACTCTGAGTTTCATAATTTGTGCCTGACAAATGAAACTTGTATTAATCAATGATTCTTAATAGCATTTAGCTCTGTCATCTTTACAGTGAGCACTCTTTTATTACTACTTGCACTCAGTATGATTATATATGTTAGAAATTATTATGATTACTTATGTGTTTTACCTTTCTACACTTCATCAGTTCCCAAAACAAAAGAAAGAAATGTGTATTTGTGTGTCTATCATATCATATATATATATATATATATATATATATATATATTGTACACATATCTACATAGTTCTAGATTTTGTTTTTCCTCAGGTGAGGTAATGACAAAATTATCAGAAATTAAATCAGAAGCCCCCCCCCCCCACCGCAAAGAACATTTTCTTTCACTGAAGAGAAAATAATATGAAAATAAACAACCGCACTGACAAAAGATGGACACCCACATTGTTTCAGATATATATATATATATATATATATATATATATATATATATATATATGTAAGTGTGTATGTAGAAGATATATATGTAAGTGTGTATGTAGTGACTGTAGAAGAAGAGTGTTTTTCATGTTTCTTTTTGACTTTTCTTGTTTATGCTCAAGGGAATATATGTCTACTTTCATTGGGTGTAATTTCAATGACGCCGACTTTTCACAATTTCACTTATCTGTAATCACCCCCTCAGAAATAAACAATTCATAAATTTCACTTAATAATGGTCCCAAAGAGAAGCCATATCAGCGATTAGGTTGATTGTGTTATATGTCAACCATTGTTGGATTATTTCTTATCAGATTGGGTAACAAGCACTAAGTGAGGATCAAATTTACTACCCAATACTGCTCATCAACCAGACGAACCTCACTAACCATTACACAAATCCAAAATACTACAGAGTAAAAGATAAGCTTTACACAACTACTATTTTATTGCAGACACTTTTCAATGTGTGTCCTCCACTGCTGAAGAACACATTCAAGCACAGCTGGGTTTATGCCTGTAATGGCGTTAGAGATACATTACTTGAGATGATTTATATTTTGTGTCTTCACTTAATACACTATATCCTTCAAATTCCCCTAAAGGTAACCTGTTCTGGTACCTACTTTAGATATAGAGGGTGTGTCATAGGAAAAATAAACCTTTTTATATGAAAGACTATATTTATAAATACAATATGTTCTATATGATCACCATTCTGTTGGAAACACTCTTCAGTGTGCGTCCTCCACTGCTGAAGAACACATTCAAGCACAGTTGGGGTTATGCTTGTAATAGCATTGGTGATGTTGCTTAAAATGATTTATGTTTTGTATCTTTTCCTGATGCACCATGGCTTTCAAATGTCCCCAAAGGAAACAATCAAGTGGGGTAAGATCTGGGGATCTAGGAGGCCACTCCATAGAACCAAGATGACCAATACAAGCACCTGGAAATTGATGATCTATCCACTGACATACGTGAATACCAAAATGAGATGGAGATCCATCTTGCTGAAAGTAAACTGCAAAGTTACCATCCTCGTTTAGCAAGGATTGAAAAATCATGTTAATATACTTATCAGTATTAAGATTTTTATCAATGGTCTAATAATTGTGTCATCCTATACCCAGCCCACAGGGTATTTGAAATATGAAAAAAAAAAAAAAATACAATACTAAAAGCTATATGTATAAAAACTTATGGGACACCTTGTATATATTATGGTGTGATTGGTAAATTGTCAACATTTTATACTTTTAATTTTGCATATATGTATTGGTTGTTCTTGATTTTGTCAACTTCACAGTATAGTAGGGTCAGTTGGGCACTGTCTGTAAGAAAAAGAGCACCAAGATGCAATTCACACTGCCAGAAATTTGGAAACAGTATAATGTACTGCTTGGCATTCATGCCAGAAACTCCAATATAAATACTTGAGCATGTTTAGGTGTCAATCTGAGGACAGTGCAGAATAATTTGAAAAAGAGTTAGATGAGTTTAATGGTTATTATGAAGGTACAACAGTTTTGGCAACTCACTCAGATTGTTCTGATAAGAAAAGAACTTCTAAATTTGTTAGTGAAGGCCTCAGACTCAACATGGAGGCTTACATCAAAGTAGTGCTACTCTGGGTCAAGATGGTGGCAGCTAGAAGACCTTATCAACAGAATTATGCAACATGTCACACAAACAGGAGAACCCAGTCATGACTGTCAGACAATTTTTGCAGTTACATCACCCCTTCCATCTTGCCACCTAACTCTACAGACTGCAACCTACTTGATTATGTGTGGGTCGCAGTTGAGCAAGTGATCAACAAAACTTCTTGTTACATCTAAAATCAATTGAAGACAAGGGTTATGGCAGCATTCACCAACTTAAACAGTGCCAACAAAACCCTTTAACAAAATACATTAATGAAACCTGATCTACCAACTGATTCCTTACAAAAAATACATACTCTATATGAATCTATTGTAAAAAATTGTTGGCATTCACAGGTTAAGAACAGAAGTATCTAAATAAAAAATGTTAACAAAAAAAAAAAACAAAAAAAAAGAAAAAATGCATTCCTGTGTAATTAATTGAACTTGCATCAATGAAGGGTTACTGAAAATATATATACATATATATAAGAAAAATCAAGTGATACCACTTACCAAATCCAACTCTCAACTTGAAGCACTTACCTAGAAAAGAAAGAAAGAAGATTATTAAATAAATCTCAATACACTTTAAGATTCTATGAAAAGTGGAATGAGAAAAAGAAAAAAGAAAAAGATGTTAATGCTTGAAATGTTGTGAACCATGTCATTCTCGTTTCTTCACACTAAACTTGAAACACTTAACAAACAAAAAATAGAGAAATAACAAGGCTCTAAAGAATTTCAACTGAACAAGTTGGATCCATGAGTGAGAAATGCCTTTCTTGATAACAGCCTGGAATTAAGGAGAGCTCACTATAGACAATCGATATCCAAGCAACAGATTTTTGAGTTAACTGATATTGTTTCGAACAAGTTGTCAAAATATCCAGTGAAGGGCTTTTGAGCCAGAGAGGAATCCTTCCAGTGGAGGATTTCAAAGGGGGGAGGGAAAAAAAGCTTACTTTTTAACAAGTTTCTCCATCAGAATAAAATTGATTTAAATACTCTGACCTTTTACTGAATTTTTTGTTTATTGAATTACAGTACCCTGGATTCTATTGAACCTTTTGTTTATTGAAGTATTTTTCAGTTTATTTATTTAATAATTAATTATGAATTAAAACAAACTACTCTACATGGATTCAAGTTTAAAACATCAATCAATATTTTCTATTGCTATTAAATTTGTAAAACTCCTCTATAAAAATAATCCACGTAAATGTGGATATACCAATAGGGGAAGAATGATATTTTTCCGCTATATATGCTTATTATTTGAAATGATTATTTTGAGTAAGATGGGGAAAAACATTCTAACTTATGGTAAAGAGGGTGCATTAGGGAGAAAAAAAGTTAGAAACCTCTGAGGAAGAGAGTGAGCTTTTTCCAGCATAGATTTTTTCCCCTTCAATCCCAAATGCTTCCAGTTTTAAGTCAACATTTTTTTCTCCAATGAGAAACATACTAGAAACAAAGAAAATAGTGCTAGGCTACTATGTGATATTTGTCCTTCTGCATGGCAATAAATATTGGACAATCTCTTCAAGGATGAAGGATAGGCTCAAGGCAGCAGAAATGTGGTTCTACAGAAGGATGCTGAGGATATGATGAACCAAGCACGTGAGCAACGATGAGGTGTTGGAGAGGATGCAAATGAAATGAAAACTCATAATTAACATAAAAAAAAAACAGATGCAGTTCCTGGGACATGCAATGAGTAAGGAGGGTCTGAAGAATCTAATACTCACAGGGTGAATAGAAGGAAAGAGAAACAGGGTAAAGCTGCATGAGACATATTTGATAGGCTTGAGTAAATGGATGGTGAAGTAGGATTTGGGAGAGATACCAAGAGGAAAAATATTAAGAGCGACAAGGGACAGGAGCAAGTAGAAGTTCTTGACTGCCTACATCTGGAACGGACATGGCACATGAAGAAGAAGAATCCTTTTCATATAGAGAGAAATGATAGGGCGGATTCTGCTATTAGAAACACATTAGGCACCTGAAATACGAAAATTCCATATACAGATCTGAAACCAACAGTTACTAAATATGTTAGAGGTGATTTTCTAAGTGCAGCTTAAATGTGGCACAAAGCCAAAAATATAAGGCACCCAGTGAGGATTGAACTGACTACTCAATTATAATGATTCTAGCAAGACAACATTAGAGAGGAGTGGTAGAACCTATGAAACTCCTGCTCAAATTATAAAATGTTCAAAATTTAACCAACTATAGAAAAATGGTATCAGAAATGCCAAACTAGAAAAGAAGTGATTATGACCAGAATCCATATTAGACATACTATCATAACCAATTGATGGTCCTGGGCATGACGATAAACTGCGTCAAGCAGCAAGGCCTCTGATTGGGAGGTTGTGAGGAGCATGGAACCATCTCTTAATTGCTGCTGTTCCCAGATCCACCCTGACCCAGAGTGGTAGCATCTGTTAGGATCCCAGCTATGGGCAAATAGTTAACCCCAGCTGGGGTCAAAACACAATGAAATTATAAAAATACACATTTGTAGAAATATATGCATAAAAATATATATTTATAGAAAAATATACATTTTTGAAGAAAAAATAATTACCAACAATACATTTTTGAAGGAAAAAATTATTGCCAGCAATACATTTTTGAATACAAAACTAGAAGAGATTTTCAGTTTCCTAAAATAAAAAAGAATAAAAACAAATACTTTTCATTTAAAATATGACTAAATCAACCTTCTCACTATAACCGAACTTTTAAAAAAATACCTTAAACCCCACTTTTTTTGGCATTAAATAACCTACAGAGATTGATATGCTGTTAAACAAAACTCAAACTCAAACTCATAACCAATTTATTATATCCTAAAAAAGATACTCAGTATGTGTGGCATGACAAGAGCAATTCACCATAAAAGACATATTCATAAATTGAAACAAATTTTAATTCAATATGCTTCAAATATCAACAAACAAGAAACTGAAAAGAACTTTTTCAAAATACTGAATCATTTTACATATTCCAGTTCCTAAGAGCAAGTAAACTGATTTGAGAAATATGATGAAAGAAAAGAAAAACTTAATATGCAGCAGTCTTGCTATATAAAATACAAAACTTTATTTAAAAAACATTAAATTTTGGCATTAAATGGTCCAATAGATTAATATGCTTTAAAAAAGAATAAACAATCAAATATAAAATTAAAAATAAATGAAATTAAGAATCTTTACAAAAGTTAGCAACAAGTTTGAAATCAGAAAAAAACAAAAAAAACAAAAAAAAAAAAACAACAAACAGTGGCAACACTTGCATACTCCTCATCCATATTTTGAAATATGCATTTAATTTTTAATGTAAGTAAAGTAATTATGTGTAACCTAATTAATAAGTAGTGCTGGATTTATATATGGGCAGCAGATCAGGGGTCCCAAGTCTAGGTGAATCTCTAAGGAGCTTCTAGTTCCTGATAAAACTGATAAAAAAAAAAAAAAAAAAGAACAGAGATTTCATTTCTTTTCAGATTTAATGGGTTTCCTTGAATCATAAGGGTCAGCTGAAAAGTTCATAGGCTGTCTATAAAGCAATGATGTCAAACTTTGCATGCATTAATTTTGATTCTTTATTAATAACTGAATTGTTTCTGATCCGTGAAGCCAAATTGTTTATTCCCAAGAGAAGTATCTACTAGTTACTTTTGAAGTCTTCTTTTAACAGTCAGATATAAGTTTACCTGGAAAGAAACAATGCAGCTATTAATAAAAAGTTGAAATTAATGCATGCAAGATTTTACACCTCAAGGATAACTTCTTCATAGTCAGCCCATGAACTTTTCAGCCCACCCTTATACATGGAAAGAAACAATGCAGTTATTAATAAAAAGTTGAAATTAATGCATGCAAGATTTTACACCTCAAGGATAACTTCTTCATAGTCAGCCCATGAACTTTTCAGCCCACCCTTATACCTGGAAAGAAACAATGCAGTTATTAATAAAAAGTTGAAATTAATGCATGCAAGATTTCACAGATCTAGCATCACTCATTCATAGTTAGTCTATGAACTTTTCAGACCAATCTTGTAATGAAAAACAATTTAGAGTATTTGAACCCTAGTTGGAGTAGATCTTTTAATGGAACCTCTTGAAGGGTCCAACTTAGGATTTTAATGCTTAGCATCAAGGTTGTTATTTTTTCAGTGGTTTTGTATTTTGGCAAGTAGGTTTTTTGTTTTATTCTAAACAGCTTGATATCAGGGCAAAGATAGAACCTGACCTGATGAGTGAGAACATCATAAAGGTGTCCTCATGGAACTTCGAAATCGGCATGAATCTGCTCAGTTAAAGTGACAATCTGTTTGTGATTATATATATATATATAACTTTTTTAGTTGAAGTGTTTCATGTTTGACACTAAAACATCATCATCTAAACCTATATAATTTTTTGATAGACATGGAAAAGGAAGGCAAAGATACATAATGAAGAGACCCTAAATTCTAATAGCGCAGGGCCTCTTAAGACCAAAATCCAGTCCTGTTAGTAAGGCACAACTGGCTTGAACTTTTTCTATTATTTCTCAAATGAAAAAAGGAAATACAGGTTCAATTCTTGTTTGGCGGTACATTTTTCCTTAGTAAGGTCTTTCAATCTTTAGACTAGCTGACATTAATTTCACTTAAAAAAAAAAAAAAAAAAAAAAAAAAAAAAAATGAAAATCCACCATGAAAATGTTACACAGAGAAGATCAGGTGAATAGTGAGGTTGTTCCAATATACAGATGTTCTTGTCACCCAGGAATTACCAAGTGCTTAAAGTGTTGTTGTGGTGAGACAGTAACAAAAAAGTGTGAAAAAAAAAAAAAAATGCAATGGTTACAGAAAGCTAAGATTATAGTTATATACTTTTACAATATCTTGTTAGATTATAACACGTTCCACTCATCCCTTTTATCTGTAGCTTACACAACACACCCAGTCTCATTACTTTTCAGACAGACCCCATATATATATATATATATATATATATATATATATATATATAAGTATGGGGTAGGTATGGATCAAATAATATTCCATATTCAAAGAAACACTATTCTTAAAGTGCTCAATACAAAGTAGAGCTAATAATATTTATTTAGAAATTATAACATAAATATGTTATAACATCACTACAAAAGTAGTGTCTTATCAAGTGATAAGACACAAGCAGTGTCGAAACAAAATACCTACTTTTGTAGTGATATTATAACATATATATATATATATATATATATATTGTAATAGTTGTTACAATGGTTTATAAATTCATAGTATCACTACATAAAAATTTTCGCGTTTCGAAGATGCTTTACGCGCTTCTCATCAGGTGACAAAGTTGGAATGAAAATTAAATGGTAAAAACGGTTTATTTGTGATGATATGATGTTTAAGTGAAAGTGGGGTTGGGAGCTTATTCTGATTCTGTTGGCCATATTGTAGTCGTAGAAATATAGGTTAGAAGAGGTGGCTTAGTTTAAGACAGGTTCCTTATTTATTTTGTCTGGATGTGGTGGAAGTGGTGTCGCTGTTAATGAAAACAATGTAAATAAATGTGGTGTTGAATTTTAGAATGGTCTAGTCATCCATTCGTTCGTGGTTCTAGAGGTGCTGCTATTGGGTTAAGAGAAGGGTGTGGGGTAGCTTAGTTTTGGGCAGGTTGCTTTGTCGTTTAGTTTAGGTATTTTATATTGGGATATATGTTTTTTTTATGCAGTGCCGATAGTTTTTATTTTACTACTATTTACAGGTAGATGGAATTATTGTTGGTGTGGTGTGGGATTTATTTTATTTTATTTCTACGTTTTTTGTTCTATTTATTTAGAGGGTTGATTATGTGTATTTATTGCATTTGGGGGGGGGGCGTGTGGATGAGGTGTTTTTTTTTGTTGATTTAAATTTTTTTAACGAGAAATATTTGTGATGTTTGCATAATACTGCTATATATATATATATATATATATATATATATATATATATATATACACACACACATTCAGTAATTCTAGTTTTAACTCCTGACCACAGACAAACTCAATTTTTTGCCCACCTTCAATTCACAGCTTATAAATATATTGCAAAGGTTTGTTCAAGTCATTTTCTTTTCTATCTTTAAAATTGCATATCACTTCTAGATATAAGTAATTATGACTCTCCACAGATACGTTTTTCTTTATTATCTGCGATTAGATATCTTTTCCTGTGAAATGATTTCCACAGCATTGTCTTCAGCCTTTTTTTTCTCTTAAACTTGTTCCCACTCAAGGCTAGAGAGTAAATTCCACCTTACTATTTAACTCACAGGTGGAAAGAGAAGAGATGGACTGATACCTTTTGCAGTAGCATTTGTACCAAAGTGAATGCAACAAACTAGAATTTAAGCTTGTCTTACCAATTCCCCTTCTGATATGAATACCAATTACACTACTAACACATACAAGTAAATACTAAGTTGAATGATTTAGTAATAAATTACTATTTTTTTCCTTATCGTCAACAAAAGAAATTTAGCATATATGGTCACAAAACATATTGGATTTACAATACAATTTACCCCTAACATGAATGTAGTTTATTGTCTTCTCTTTATCCAAATCAAACAATTGAACAAGCTTAATACCCCAACTTATACATAAGTATTTTCAATATTGCATAAAATTCTACAATATATTATTGATGTGCAGATTCTATTTATGATTTAAGTAAACAATGACTTATAAGTAAAGAAGTCATTTAAGCATCTTGATGGGTCTATTCAATTAGTTTGTGACTAATCATAAAAATTACTGACATACCAGACGTTTTCCTTATAAACAAACATTAGTCATTCATCAATCGAACAGGTAGAGCGCCACTTCAAGCAAAAGTTTATAAAATCTTTCTATGAAAACAATTAGTACTGTTCTTTCTATTATTGAGGGAGGTTTCCTTCCTAACCTTTTGCTTGAAGTAGAGTGAAATGTCAACATCTTGACTATACCATTTTCTCTCCTAGTTATGCTATATTCATTTTAGTAGTTGCTGGTTCTGAACTGTTAAGTAATATCAATCCTTCTCTATAGCAATGAATGCTAGACGATTTCTTCACATATGAAGAAAAGACACAAGGCAACAGAGATGTGGTTCTGCAGTAAAATGCTTAGGGTAACATAGACAGAATATGGATTCTAACATATTCCTCTCTTTGTATGGTCTTCAGGTTCATAAGGTTTGATTTATTTGCCATTAATCATGTCTTCAGCTCTTATCACAAATTCTGAATTGAGTTTTAAATCTGGTTTAGCCACTTTAAAAACTTTGTTGTCTGTGAACTTTTTTAGATTTGGTTTATTTTGTCTTATGGTATATCAACTGCAATGGGTTATTTAATGCCAACAAGATTTTTAGGATAGGTTTGTATAAATAAAATATGTATTCTTTGTAAGAAATCAGCTTTTAGATCAGGTTTCATTTATAAATTTTTGTAAAGAGGGTTTTTTTTTTGTCGAGAGTCAAATGTATTGCTGGTATTTTTACTCCATTTTTATACTTTCATAGCATACTGACCCCAGTTTGGTGGCTAAATATTTGCCCATAGTTGGGACTCTAATGGATGTTACTACACCTGGTCAGGGTGGACCTGGAAACAGTAGCAATTATAAGGTGGTGTATTGCTCCTCAAAACCTTCAAATCAGAGGCCTTGCTGCCAGATGTAGTTTATCCTCATACCAAGGATAGAGTTTTTTTTTTGGTTAACATGTTTTGGCCACATCTTGTTGAAATGTCCATTGGGTATTATTTCCTTAACATTTCTTTTCTTTATAGAGTTGAATCTCAGGCTATGAACACCTCGTATCACAAGCAAATTGGTTTACAAAATAAATAATTTTCCAAGCAAAAAACATCTCTGGTGACAAACCGTGTTCCAAGTGACAAACACACTAGCCAACAAAAAAATGGGGTGAGGTGCAAAGTTACGTGGAACGATATAATTCTGACAAAGCAGTAGCAAGCTACAACATAAACATTTTCAATGACAATGCCATGTCTCACTTTAGAAGCATCTAAAAATGTAGGAAAAACAGAAAATGTTTTTTAGGAAGACAAAGGCCCAGTGAGTCTTAAAAAGTGAAGAAACCCCAGAAAGACAATTACCTGGAAGGTAGGAGGAAGGAACCACCTTCAAAGCAATAATCTCTCACCATTTCTCATCACAACATCCACTTTGGCCATCAACTCTCCTCCATACGGGTATAACAAAAATTTAATTTTTCATCTATATTTTACCTGTTTAGTATTGCACTTATCTTGTTTGCCATTAGATTTAATGATTTTCACTGTTATATATGAACTTGCGCACAAAGTACTGCTGTAAAAATTTAGATAAACAATCATCAATAATCCAACAATGAATTAATTTATTCTACATTGATTTCTATGGGATAAACACTATCTGGTCATGAACAGCCTTCAGAAACAAATTTGTAAACTGACTTACCGCAGTATATCAATTCGAGTTAGAAATGAAGCATTTTTAAAAGTTAAAAAAATATATTGAAAGAAAATGACAAATTTTACATGAATAATTTGGTTCAGTGGTTTGTTCTTTGCAGCTTATCAACCTAAATACTGGGTATTTAAAGCCAGAAAAATTTTTTGAGATTATTTAAACATTTTTTTTTTAAAAGAAAATAATGATTTTAGTGATAGAAGTCTTGCTAATTAACTCATAACTGGGAGAAAATATGGGTTCATGCCATTCCTAAGTGTATTTTCATGTAAGTGAATATAATGAACCCAACTAGAATTAGAACTTGGCCAACTGTTTAACAATTCTAAGCCATTATCCATAACACTACCTGCACATCAAAGGTTCCCAGACACTCACCCATTTAAGTGCTAACCAACTTGACATAGCTTAACATGATGTGGCCATAAGCCTTCAAATTTTGATCAATAAATCTTTTTTTCTTCAACAAAAAACCTGTTTAGTTTTATTTGCCAAGACTATAGAGTTATTTAGATATTTACATCTCAAATGACATCAATGTTTATGAAACACCCTGTATATGTGGAATGAGCTGGCAAGACTAGAGTTACTGTTAGATTTATTTCTGCAATCTGGCATTTTCTGTGATCCGTCTGTAGCCTGGTCCTAACAGTGCCAGATTAAAGAAGTCGCACTGTAATTATAAACTAATTTCATATTAAGTTTAGATAAATTCTTTTGTCGCTAAAAGATTTAGAGACAAGTAACTGGATTTTCTTTATATTCAGAATAAAAAAGCCAGTTTTAACCATCCTTGTTGATACAAAAATGCTCTTCAAGATGTAACAGCCAGAATTCTTTCACAGAAAAAGTTTGGAACTTAATGGAGTCTAACAAGTTTCTACAAATACACTTGCCAGTCTTTTATAGGCTCAATTAGAACATTTTAAAAATGCAAAGAAAAATGAAAAAAAAAAAAAAAAAAAGTGAGTCCATAACTAATCATTGTACAATATTCTGTTCACCACAGAGCTATTCAAATCTTTAAACCTGTTCTAAACAAAACAAGATCTGTAAAACAAAATGTGTAAAATCTTTTTTGAAACATCCTGTATATGTGGAATGAGCTGATAAGAGATTTTTTTCCATGTATTATCACAGATTTTCTTTTACTATCACTAACTTCTGTTCTCATTTATTTATTACAAGATTACATAGTAAAATTTTAATATGTAAATTTTGGTGAGTGGAATATACATTTCTGGTTCAATGTTGCTTAGCCTTGGTTATCATATGGGAACTGGTATTTCAATGTGATAGGGTCATAAGCCATGCATAATTTGGAGCTTAACTGCTAACTTTTTTGTGTTTTTTCAAGCAATGTCCTGGCTTTGGAATTTTAGAAAATTTTCATTGTGGCATTTGAAATTGAGAACATCATGATTTAAAATCATGTTGATAAGTTTATTTGCAAGCTGCTTACTTTCTACTGACAACAAATGAAAGGCCATTTGCAGTGTTATATAGATTGAATTTGTATGTCTTTTCATTAATTAAAGCTGAAAGCTACTTTTCAGCTTTAATAATTTGGGCTTTAAGTTTTTTTCTTTAATTGTTTAAACTGTATAATATTTGGGCATTGTTGACAAATAGCTGTTTCATCTTGGCAAGGATATAAAAAGAGTTCTAATTCTAGTTGAATTTATTGTATTCACTTATGGGCAAATACCCTTAAGGAAAGGTAATAAACCATCATTTCTACCTCCCCTTACAGGTTAAGCAGCAGGACTAATCGGATTCTATAGCCTTGGTTGTAACCAGTCTTCCACAGAAAGAAATAGCAACTTACTGCTGGAAAATCTTCTGCCAAGTCAGTCATGGATCAAAAGAGACATGATCACTCAAATGTGTATCATATATGGTACTTAACTAACTGACTAAAGAATATAATCACCTAGTATGGTATGTTAACTAATAGGAGCTTTTACGGTACTAATATTTTCATATATCATACATACACAAAAAATGTGAAAATATTAACAAAGAATGTATAGTGAATGTCAGCTTCATGCCTTTTTAAGTGCTCCTACACACACACACACACACACAAAAAAAAAAAAAAAAAAAATTGTACATCCAGCAGGAATTGAAAATGCATCACTTTTTTCTATCAGGAAAACCACTTTTTATACTGAAAAATACTACCAAGTTGGCTCAGAGACCAGCCTGAAAGAGCAAGGTTTGTATATAGGTTAACCCATTGGACACTTTTTCAAAATATAATTCATGCAATTAAAATTAATTGCAGGTCAAGTAAAAAAGGCATAAAAAATAAACTTCAATATGTAGCCAAACTGATAGACAATGCGGTCAAAATTTACAGCTGCATGAATTATATTTTGTAAAAGAGTCCAACGGGTTAACCTCAATTTAAACACACACACACACACACACACACACACACACACACACACACACATATAAGAATAAATCTAAGAAACCTAGGTAGGTCTGTTGGCTCTTAGTTAAATTTATTCTTATTTGTTGCTCTACTATTGTAGGGTTCTCGTCTCGGGTGTTTTCTTTTCTACGAGTATTTTGACGTATATTCAAGTACTTCATTCGTTTCTTTTTATTTTCCCTTTTTCCCTCGGTGGGTTTTTCGAGACAGACTGAAAT
Organism: Ascarosepion bandense; assembly: GCA_037127315.1. Taxonomy (NCBI): domain Eukaryota; kingdom Metazoa; phylum Mollusca; class Cephalopoda; order Sepiida; family Sepiidae; genus Ascarosepion; species Ascarosepion bandense. Next base: position 137,288 of record JBBBDQ010029519.1, on the reverse strand, counting down.
ATATTATAACAATTATTAATAGTATCATTATGTCATTTTTCATCATATTTCGATTTCTGCTATGGTCGCACTACCAACCAAGTCTGTGGGAAGACCTAAGGCAGGTCGTGGCGTGTTGTTATAGCTCCATTTCATTTTTTTTTCTATCTTCCCCATCATCCCTAACATTACATAGACAAAGTTCTCCTTAGTGTGTGGGCTGTACTTAATAAGACAATTTTTTTCTATATCTCTTAAGCTGGGATTTCCAGGGATTCTTTCAATGTGTTGTTTTGTTTCATTTTTTATCATTTCAAGTGCACCTACTATCACTGGCACAACTCTTGTTTTTAATTTCCACATTTTTTCTATTTCAATTTCCAGGTCTTTATATTTTGACAGTTTTTCAAATTCCTTGGTTGCTATGTTAGAATCCATGGGACAAACCATATCAATTAATAGACAAGTTTTTTCTTTCTGGTTTTTAACAATAATGTTCGGCCTATTTGCTTCAATTTTTCAGTCTGTGTAGATGGTGTAATCCCATAGAATGGTGACATCTTCTATTTCTGTAACTGGTGCTGGGTGATGTTCATACCAGTGTTTGTTTACAGATTTTATTATTGTTGTTATATATATATATATATATTCGAATATATTTTTAATGGTAAAAATTTTATTATGGTGTTAAAGCCAAAAAATGTTTCAAATATAATTGACCATGCCAAATTTTTAAATAAAACTACCAGTCAACGGGTTTCATCCCCTCTCATCAGAACCATAAAACAGGGAAAATTATGGAAAAAAGAATATCTGTTATGGTTTAAAATGAATGAATAGAAGGAGCAAAAAATTAACTAAAAATTAAATAATGATACAACTAGTTTTGCAGCATTATATTTCATTCTGTATTAAAGATTCCTTTTCCTTTGCTCAATTTATTCAAAACTGCAATGCCACTGATGGATTTATGTGTTCTTTTGCATATGCAGCCTTTTCACGTGTTCCTTTGTCGAAGACTATCGATACTTGTAGTGATTTGCTATATCATAGTCATTTGACTCCCCCGACAATACCCAAAGATGTTTTCCTTGAACTTATGAAATTTGCCACCATGTCTGTTGATTTTAGTTTTGACAAGATTATGTATTGTCAGTTGAGGGTGTAGCAATGAGTTTCCCTTTGGGCCCTGTTTTGGCTAATATATTTGTGGGCTTTCATGAGGAGAGACTACTTTTAAATTCTTCCATGCCCACAATCTAATTCGGTTATGTTGATGACACATTTTGTGTTTTCAACAATGAATTGGAGGTTGACCAGTTCTTCTCCCTACTCAATGGTGTTCATCCTGCTCTTAAATTTACTGTAGATAAGGAGGTCAATTGTTATTTGCTCTTCTTAGATGCTCTAGTTCATAGAACACATTCCTCTTTCATTACTTCTGTGTATAGGAATCCTAACTTTATGGGTCTCTATAGATTTTTTTTGTGTTCTAAACAACAAAAGATTAATTTGATTAAGACCTAAACCTATAGAGCATTAATGATTTGTTCAGATGACACCCTAAAAGATGAAATTAGTTGTATAACTAGTATCTTTGTGAACAATGGTTATCTGTTGAATATTGTTCAATTGGTTATTCATGGGAAGATTGCTCAATTTAACAAAATTAAACCAGTAATGGTTGAAAAATGTCTGGTCTATCTTCGAATACCATGGTTGGGTAGTGTTAGTGAGACTTTAACCAAGCGAATTTCATTAAGTTTACGTGAGTGTTATTATGCAGCTAATATACGTTTTGTTAAAAAACTAGATCTGTCCTTCCATCTATGTGTAAAGACATTCTACTTCTCCATATTAACTCATTTATTTATCATTTTAAATGTAGTGGAGTCAACTAGATAAGTAGAACGACGCAATGTTTGGATGCTAGGATTAAATAACATGTGTCATCTAAAATACTCAACAAGAATTTTTCGTCTGGTAATACCATTTGAAATACATACGGATCTCCCGTAGTTGTGCTGTGGATTTTAGTGTGAACTGGTTTTCCGTTTTGGCCAGATCACACTTGTTATTCCATCTGAAGGTGTTGGAGAAGCTGTTTATCTGGTTCAGGCAGCCCTCTCTTTGTAAACAAAGAGAGTGTTTGCTTGAGTTTGCTCTGCTGGGTCTGTAGCATCTTTAGATGTAATAACTTTGAGTAAAAATCAAACATTTTTTCCTCCTTCCATTCATTCATTTTACCCATAACAGATATTCTTTTTTTCATAATTTTCCCCATTTTACAATTCTGATGAGAGGGGACAAAATCGGTCGACTGGTGATTTTATTTTAAAATTTGGCATAGCCAATTATATTAAAAAATTTTTTGTCTATAACACACACAAACACACACACATATATATATATATATATATATATATATATATATATATATATCAACCATTTTCTTTTGATTTCTTGATACTGTTGTGTACATTTATTTGGGAGAGTAGTCATTTTGTTAAAAAGGTGAAATAGGGAAAAACCCTAGGCGTATTACCCAAATATTAATCTACACCCAGGATTTTCCCCTATTTCACGTTTTTTAACAGAATTATGACTCTCCGAAACGAATGTATACAACAGTATCATATATAAAACAAAACAGCCTTGAAAATGGCTAAAGAAGTGGCTGAAAGAACTTGGAACAATGAAAATTATATAAAATTATTGTACTCCCTTATTTTTACAAAATGGAAAAATCTAAGGATGCTAGAAAAACTAAAAGAAAAATTAATTAAATCTTTCTTGTCTGCCATATTTAATGAAAGATGTTTAAAAGAAAGGTTGCTACCCATAATGAGTAAAATGAAAAAAAAAAAAAAGGTCCACATGTGACTCTTATAATATGTATATTTAATATTCCAGTTAATGAAATTTGAGGAATAAAAAGACAACAAAATGATAGCAAGGTTGAAGGTATTTATTATATACTAGCCTTCTGAATAAACTAAAGCACAAAGAGATTTTAAAGTCAGAATTTTAGTACATGCCTGTGTTCTTTTTCAATAAGATGAAGAATAAACAAAGAAATGGGATTTATACATCTGAGGAATGTTGTTGTTGGTTAAAGGGACCCTATGGAAATTATATTCTCTGGGTAAACCCAAAATACCACTTCTTTGTTTATTCCTTGTCTTGTTGGAAAAGGATACAATCTTTCTAAGATTGGTCATCAAAAATGGCTTTGAGTGAGTTATGTGTGTCAGTCTAAGCAAGGACTATCCTTTATCAAACCTCGTGTACTGGTACTACAAAATCACAAAGAACAGCAACAGATAACAGAAGCTACATCACTGGATAGTTTTCAATAGTAGCAAAAAGTAAAATGCGTAGCACATTCAACTCAAAGAGAAAGTAACAACAAAATTAAAATGCTGATGTTCCACACTTCTTCAAACAAAAGATAAAGAAGAAAGTTCTTATCAATATTAAAAAGAGAGATAACAATTAGTGGACTTGAGAAGTTTATTTTCTTGAAAAAAATTTTAAGAGAAATATTTGAAATTTCAACCAACTGCAGCATTAATTGCTCAGTCTATGAATACAAATGTTTTTGTATAATGGTAATGATAGTATTAGCCATTTCTCTACAAAGAAATATTTAACCGTCATTGATCTAGCAACGAGTATTGTTTTTAGATTAAGTTTATAAAATTTTATCTTTCTCTCACTATATATATATAAAGAAAACATTATATAGAAAACTAGCTTAAAAGCCACACACCATGAAGATTGTTAAGCAAGCTCCTGTGGAGGACTAATTAGACCAAATGCTCAAAGCTAAAAGGATCTCTGGTCTAGCTTATAAAACAGCAATGATAATTTTGAAAAAATAACTGAATTCCTCAATTCATGCCATGGAAATTCAAAACTTCACTTTACCTCTCTTATGGGCTACAAGTTTAATTCTGTCCGAAAGTCTGATTTAGGTTGAAATTGAATTCTTTAAATCACAAACTTTGCAGAACTTTAAAACTTCACATCATGAACCTCTGACTTTAACTCTAATTCCCTGGTATTTCAAAGAAATAAAATTGATTTTTTCAATTGAGAAAGTTTTGGAAATATTGTAAACAGAATTTAAAACAAAATTTTTTAAAATTTTGTTTTAAATTCTGTTTACAATTTTCATGTTACTTTAAATTTTCATGTTACTTTAAATGCAATATAAATCAAAAACTTTTAACATCACTGTTCTTTTTAGTTATTTTTAATTTTTTTTTAAAATCATTCTGATTCTTTTCAGTTATTTAAAAAATTAAAAAAAAATCAGGATGATTTTTTTTCAGTTATTTTAAATTTTTTTTAAAAATCAACATGATTCCAAAAAAAACAATATGTCTATGTAGAGCAAGTGTGACATGAATTAGAGAGGTTTCAGACACATGGATGTAATTCGCCATTTATTTATATAGAAAATGTAAAAAAAACAATATCACCATTAGAGATTATGAGAACAGATACTACATTTTGATTTTAGACTGATAGCCAGGAAATAAAAAAAGCATACCACGAGTGGCACTTGTTGCTTAGGCAATGAGTTCCAAATGTTTCCTTTTGAAAAAAAAAAAAAAACGGGTAATATTACCATTCTGGTATTTTGGGGAGATTTTTTTCCTCTTCATCAAATAACAATTTTAACATCTTGAGTGTATAAGTGCCCATACCAATAAAAGAATGCATGCAATAACAGATACAGAACTGGCAGATGTGGCTGGTTATATAAATGCTGAATTTTATTGTATAATATATATTTTTTCTTAATAGGACTAGATAGGTTTGTCTATTGTCCGGTTCACACTCCTTCTCATTCATTTGAACATGAGTAGAAGTTTATGTCTTGTTTCCTGTTTAGAATTGGATTTCCAGTTCCATCTAAAGTTTACTTCAACTCTATACTTATAATGTCTCTGCATAAACTTTGAAATTTTGTCCCCCCTCCCCCCCGCCAATAGGAGTAGATATGTTTGTCTATAATTTAGTTCACCCTCCTTCCTGGCCTGTTGAACAGGAGTAGAGGTTTCTGATTTGTTCCCAGATTAAAATTGGTTTCTGGCTCCTTCTGAAGTCATTTTCATTCTCTTTTGGTCCCAGTAGAAACTTGCATCTTAGTGCTATTATTACCTTGCTTTGGTTGAATCAATTAAAAAAGATTATATATATATATAATATAAAAATGATCATACAACAGTTTTGAAATTCAAAATTAATTTTATTTCATATATATATATATATATATATATATATACTAGCAGTATAGCCTGGCGTTGCTCGGGTGTAATGAAAGCTTTAAAACTAATCCATGGTCCTGGAGCTCAGACTAAAGAATATTTGTGTGAAGTTTGGTGAGAATCAGATAAAAATTGTGGATTTGTATAAAGGACATACAGACAGATAAACAGACACACAAAAACATCTTGCCATATATATATATATATAATCGATTTTCTGCACTATTGTAAGAACTGTGACCTTGAAACTTCTGAATATCATTTCTTATGTCTTTCTCTATGAGTGTATCAAATTTGATTAAAATCGGACCACTCCTTCTGTAACCCGATGTTTTCGATTATCGATTTTCAATATTTATCGGGGGTACCTCGACACAAAACCTAGCTAAGAACACTCGCAGACACTTATAGTACAACTGTGTAAATTTTCAAGAAAATCGGTTCAGCCGTTTTGGAGTCTATAGGTAACAGACACACACACAGAGGCAAAGTTCCATTTATAAAAAAGTTTAGATATATATATATATATATATATTGACCTACATTCTGGCTTTATAATATCCAGCTGTACACCCACCAAAGTATTTGAGAAAAAAAAAAAAAGTAACAGGAAGGTGCGATTCCATAGGTCATTGCTTCAGATTTTACAACAAAGTAAGACCCTTTTTAATGTCAGTTGAATAAACAAGAAGCTTATTCTGTTTTCTTTTAAATCAAACTCTCATTTGAGTCCAGCAAATGTCATCAATCCAGGACCATCGATAATTGTTAAGTGCACAATAAAGTATCAAAACAAAATTTGCCACGTCTACTGTAGATATCCGCAGTTGCAGTAGAGTTTAGATCTGGGAAGAATGTGGGTGTGCGTAAATTACATTAGAAGATTTTGTTGGTTAATTACCAGAGGCAAAATTACCACAAAAGTTCTGTCATTTGCTAGGATTGAATTTGGTGAAATTAGGGGCTTGCTTTCTCTATTTAACATGAAGTAAGGAAAAAATGTTTGTTGGAGTTTTTAGGACCGAAACATACATGAGGGTGAGAAGTTAAAAGGAACTGTGAAAAACTAAAATATTTAGTGATCGGACATGAGAAAAGTGCAGAAACATGGAAAAAGGATGGACATGACAAGAAAAAAAAAATAAACACATGATAAAAATAAATTAGCAAATATGATTAAAAAAGTACAGAGCAATGATAGAAAAGTAAACTACATAGAAATGACAAAATATGAGTACAAAGATGTTACATGACGGATAGTTAGGCATGTTAAAAATGAAGCAGCAAAATATGATAAAAGAAAAGTATAGAGAAATGGTAAAGAAGTAAAGTACATAGAAATAATAGCACAGATATAAAAAGTAAAGTACAGAGATAAAACACATACTAATTACAGAAACATGACAAAATTAAAGTACAAAGACATGACGTAGGAAAAGAATAAAGACATGATAAAAGTATATATACATAAAAAAAGCAAATTATAGAGACACAAGAAAAGTATAGAAAAATATATAGGACATGTACTGAGTCATGACAAAATGAAAGTACAAAGACATAACTACAGACATGAGAAAATTATAGAGAAACAATGAACAAAAAATTTAAAAAATGGTATGACAAAAGTAAAGAGACATTTACAAACAAGTTTATGGGTGTGGGGCTGAGTGGTTATAACGTTTGCTTTCTGACTATGAAGTCCAGGTTTGAATCTCACCATGATCGATTTGTCAGGAATGTGACTTTTGATGCTATCGGACTGGAAGAGGCAATCCCAGCATGGAGCTCCTTTGGACAGTGCCTGAAAACCATACCACAAGTTGACCTAAGCCTTGTAAGTGAAATTGGGTAAACAGCTTCCTTTAAGGAGCTGTTGATGGTTGTGCTAGCTTGAAGTCACAAGTTATCATGACTGAGGCATTTAAGCGTTCTGGCTTTGTTCAGATTGTTGTTCATGCTAAATAACCTGCTCTCTCCCAGAAACTGTAACTAATGTCTGCTCAGCATAGTTTCAGTATAAACCACAGGTAGACTGTGAGTGTTGAACAAACAAGTGTGCCTGAGCAGGTATCTACAATAGGGATTAACTAGCCACCCTGGTAGACGAGTATCCTCCAATACAAGGAGCCAATAATTATTTCTTCAACAATCCATGCAATAATATGAAGCAAATTTAAATATGATACAATAATCATTAGCTAATTTCCACCATTTGTTCTATTAAATTTATCAGACTTGTTATATATATTCTATTCTGAAAAATGCAAGAATTTGCATTCAAAAACACAAAGCCAATCCTGGGATATTTTTCATATTTCATAATCAAAATATGGCTTGGACAAATTCGCACTGAAGTTACATAAATATGTCATCGCTGTTTTGGAAGTAAAGTCGAAAAAGCAGTTCCTGATATTAATTCTATAGGACATTGATTTATTTTAACAGAAGTTTGATCAACTAACATCCTCTTATATGGCAATGAATACTGAACAATCTCCACACAGATGAAGAAGAGACATGAAATAAAGAAAGTAAAGGATACTGAACCACTATGCCATATCAATCCTCCGATATGGCAATGAATGCATGGCAATTTCCTAACAGATGAAGAAGAGACTTGAAGTAACAGATATATAGTTTTTAAAAAAGGATGAAAAGAAAGTTTATAATTAAATTTTTAAAAATTTAACAGGGTGTCCAGTTTAAAAATTGCAAACTGATTCCTTGAATATTAATTTTGTATTGCCAAATCTGCTGCTATGAAAGTCTGGTCGGGTGCCCCTGATGCTCTCCTTGGGCTTCTTGACAAAATACAAAGGAGGATCTGTAACGTGGTTGAGACTGACTTGGCAGACCGGCTGCAGCCGCTCTCACACCGGCATGATGTAGCTTCACTGTGCCTCTTCTACAAGTACTTTCATGGCTTCTGCTCCGATGAGCTTAGATCACTGGTGCCGCCTAAGCACGAATTTACACGAGATACTAGATTAGCAACTAGGTCCCACCCTTTTACAGTTAAACAAATAAGATGTAACCGTAAATTCTACTCCAACAGCTTCTTTTCTCGCGTTTCCCGCCTGTGGAACTCCCTTCCACAAGTCTGCTTTCCCGACAGTTACAATCTCCAGGTGTTTAAATGTAGGGTCAATAGACACCTCCTATCACACTAACTCACAACTATTCTCACAACACTCTCATCTACCCAACCCTCATTCTCGGTATCCTCACCCGCCTATCACCCACCCTCTGTTATTTCCTATATTTAACCAGCCTTTCTCCACTCTACGTAGCCCCCTGCACAGTAGTGGCAGTGACATGCCTTGCTCGGGGTGAAACGCTTATAAAAAAAAAAAAAATTTCTTTTGATATTTGTGATCTGTAGTGCTTAACTTACAGTAACAGAGAAATAAAAAGAATTTGAAAAACGAAACTATTATTTATGGTCACACTGCTTATTGTACAATGAAACCAACTCAGTTGAAGAGAGGATGATGAAACCCACCTTACTGAATTTGTGTTCAAAACTAGTAACACAGGATGCAGCAGAAATACCTCCCACATTTTAAACTGACACATGTGTAGTGCTAATGAATTTAGGCAAACAACAGTTATAGCTTCATTTAGTTAATGTCTTACCGTTTCTTTTCTTTTTTGATACCTTCAGTTATCATGCATTTAAACAAGTAGATAGTGTGCTTTGGTGTTGAAATATTTTTTAAGACTGGTAAAACTGTAACTGCAACAGCATATCAAACTCTGTGAGTTATTTAATGCCAAAAAGGTGGGGCTTTAAGGTATTTTTTTTAATGTTCGGTTATAGTGAGAAGGTTGATTTAGTCAGATTTTGATGAAAATTTTTGTTTTTATTCTTTTTTATTTTAGAAAACTGAAAATGTCTTCTAGTTTCGTATTCAAAAATGTTTTGCTAAGAAAATTTTTTATCTATTCAAAAATGTGTTATGGTTATAATTTTTTCATCAAAAAATGTATTGTTGGTAATATTTTTCTATAAAAGTCTATTTTTATGTATATGTTTCTATAAAAATCTATTTTCATAGTGTTTTGACCCCAGTTTAAAGGTTAACTATTTGCTCATAGCTGGGACCCTAACCAGTGCTACCACTCCAGTTCAGAGTGAAGCTGAGAACAACAGCAATTAAGAGGTGATTCCATGCTCCTCACAACCTCCCAATCAGAGCCCTTCCTACCAGATGTAGTTTACCATCATGTCCAAGACCAACACAGAAAGAGTTTTTATATGCTCTCATGTTATGTCAGAATGATGTTCTGAATAGAAAATCAATACTGCTATGGTTTAAAAATCTCAGGGCCACAAGTTCAGTACTTAAAAGAAAGCCACCTGGAAAGCCTTTAAGTTCTTCAACTTCCAGATGATGGAAAACTTTAGAAATTGTACACAACAATCTATGATGAATAGAGGTCACTATTTGGCAGATGTCATTTTAAAAAAACAAATGAACAAAAACTGTAGCCCTTTGTTGGAAAGAACACTGGAATAATTTTTTTTAATAGCAGTTACTTTCTTGCTATTGATTTGTCAATAAATGTGGGAAGTATTTCTACTGAACTCTGTAGAAAGTCAGAGAAAATTGTAAATTTTTTACTTATTCTAATGATGCCTTAAAAAAGAATTTTTAGTTCCATTACTTTTTTTCTTTAAAATTTGTATGAATTCTGGACAAAGAAGTTAGAGCTTATAGCAGAGTTAAGAAGCCAATATTTATTATATGCAGTTTTTTTTTGTTCTAGGACTTTGCAGATGGCCACTTGGCCCTAATGCTATCCACTATTACATACCTTTGTTTTGTCTCTGTTGAGAAATCTGATCCCCATCCAATTCTTAAACTTCAGTCAAAACTCTTCTCTTCTAGTGACGAGAAAGAAATTTAAACCAAGTTGAACAAAGTTCAAATCTACAGTCTTTTTATGAAATGTTTATATAGACTGTATACTGATTGTATACTTATTATGTTCAAGAGTTATTTTAATAATAGGAAACAGACTGAATATGAATTCTGTCTGTTCCATACTCTTTATAGTAAATTTTACTCAAGACTGGAGAGTCACTCAAGTTAGGGGGTTGTCATTAAAATGGTTACAATGAATGAAATGTGTAATATGAATGAAACAAATGGTAGAAAGTGAAGATTAAAAACTGACTCTTCCTTAACTGAAGAAGTCAAGATGTAGTGTTCAGGGAAACATACACATGGGAGTTTGTTCCATAAAAAACTGAGTGAAACTTTCTCCTTACAAGTGGAATACAGAGGAAATAAGGGTGATTCACAACCATGAAAGTAGCAGGGTGTCCTAGCTGTAAAGGTTTGAATTAGTGGAGATCATCTGAAAATGTTCCATGAAGATAGCAAAAGTATGGCAACAGACTTGCAATATTACATCTGCAAGAAAACAGCTGCACAATGAGGAATGAGTGGTAGAATGAGCCAAAACCTTAATAACCAGTAATACTTCATTTTTAGTCTAATCTGATTCTTGTAACGCTAAAGCATAGTGGAAAGAGTCAGGTACTTTCTAGAATGATAGAATGAACCAAAACAGTGCCAACACTTATGTAGAAGTTACACTCCATTTTTGGTTATTTCTGACTCTATTAAAAAAAAAAAAAGTATAGCAGGATTAGGTACTTTTTGGAATGATAGAATGAGCTGAAAAGCATGTTAGGAAGAGTCAAATACTTCCTGGAGAAGACTATTATTTCGGCAGCTTTAGCAATTCCATGACAAAAAACATCACACAACCTGATCTTTCTTTTATTCCTAACTAGCAGTATAGCCCGGCGTTGCTCAGGTGTAATGAAAGCTTTAAAACTAATCCATGGTCCTGGAGCTCAGACTCAGCCTAAAAAATATTTGTGTGAAGTTTAGTGAGAATCGGACAAAAATTGTGGATTTGTATAAAGGACATACAGACAGATAAACAGACACACACAAACATCTTGCCTTTTGTGTATATATATATATTATCGATTTTCTGCACTATTGTAAGAACTGCAACCTTGAAACTTCTGAATATCGTTTCTTATGTCTTTGTCTATGAGTGTATCAAATTTGATTAAAATCGGACCACTCCTTCTATAACCTGATTTTTTCGATTATCGATTTTCGATATTTATCGGGGGTACCTCGACACAAAACCTACTTAAGAACATTCGCAGATGCTTATAGTACAACTGTTTTTCAAGAAAATCGGTTCAGCCGTTTCAGAGTCTGTAGGTAATGGATACACAGACACACACACACACACACAGATAAATTTCCATTTATAAATAAGTTTAGATTAAATATTCTGTTGTTATGGTAACACATGTCTTTACTCAATGTTTATAGGAAAACAAAATGCACCACCTGTTAACATAGCAATGGCAATACATTAGTAAATAGGGAAGATCATGGTGATAATATATTGTTTTTCAAATTTTTTTTTTTTTTTTAAGTTTTCTTTAGATATTTCTGATACATTGAAAAAGCAAAATTCTTCCTTACTTCAACCAAGGAGTTAATTGCAATGATAAAAATTCTAGATTACCCAGGCAAAGACCAAAATCAATGCAGTTATAAAATTACTTAAACACTGTCATTATTTTTTGAAAGTATGGTTTGTATTAACTTTCATTAGGTGTTTAAGGTTTTAATGATTTACAAATCAGAGTTCTTCCTTAAATTTGACAATAGAGTTAAATGTAGAGTAGAATGCTGTGATCACTTACACTGAAAATGTAATTAATACAATTGCAAATTGACTTTAATGTGCCATCAGACTTTCGTAGTATGAGTCATTGTGGCTGTTTCTGGATATTTTTACTTTTCTAAAAAAACAGAAGCAAACTTGTACTTTAAACAGTTAAAAAAATAAAAAACAAAAAGTGTGTTGGCCATTCCATTGACATGACTATTGCTTTAACTACCTCCACTGCTTCATAAGATTTTTCTTTTTTTTTAAGCAATTAGAATTTTAATAAAATATAAACATAACATGAAAGTGAGTTTATACAAGTAAGTATGACCAGCTTATTAACATATGTCATCTTTTTTTTGTATATTCTTTTACTTTTATTGATTTCTAAAGCAGAAGTCTTTCTTACATTTGACAACAGAGGTAATTGTAGAGATGAATGACTCATGCTAAAAATATCATCATCATCATTTATCCATCACACCCAGATGGTGCATAAGCAGCAAATTTTTGTTGCTGTTTCTGTAACAAACTGTTTTTTACGGGGCAGGGTTGTTAGCCCTGCACCCAACCCCCAAACCTGGAGGACCAGTGGATCATTCTTGGTCCTTACGTTTACAGCATCTGGTATTCCCAAATGGTCATCCATTTAAGTACTGACCAGGCTCAATGTTGCTTAACTTCGGTGATCGGAGGGAACCAGTGTATTCAACACGATATAGCCATAGACATGCTAAAAATATAATTAATGTAATTGCAAATTTACTTTAATGTGCCATCAGTCTTTGGCCGTGTAAATTATGTCTGCTTCTCTGGGACATTTTTACTTTTAATGATTTAAAAAAATAGAATTCTTCATGCGACAAATGAGTATAAATAAAAATCTGAGCTTACTCGTGCAGTATATATGAACAATGCAATCTAAAATACTTTGTCAGTTTTTTGTTTTATGGAATAAAAACGTTTATATAATAAATTTTCCAAATCAAAATATTATCTCCCTTGGACAAGAGTAAATAAATTATTTTAGATAGAGTTCGATGTAATTAAACTTAATTTATTCTTAATAAAAGGTTAAAGTCACACTGAAAATACCTGTTTTGATAGTTTTAAGTTCTTTTTGACAAATCAGTTTTTCCTGGATATTTTTAAAATAACTAAGATTTAATATACCTAATATACTTAAAAACAGACTTATTCAAACTATTCTCATCTGTGATTATTATAGACATGTTTCATCCAATTACATTCTGACATCTTCAGGTGTCTTTGGCTACATTGGCTATTTTATGTGGTGATTATAATAATTTTTTATCCTGTGATGCCAGTTCCCTTTATTTCCTGTGAAAACATTGCACATTATTTCACTACCTAATCTAGGGATTGAACTCAAAACAACTATCCACTATGCTACCTGTAATGAAAGAGTCTGTGTTTGTGCATGGTCTGCCAAATAATTAAAAAATATTTTGATCTATTCTCTTAATAATAACAAACATTTTGCCAATAAAATTTTGGTTTTATTTAGTTTGAGGTTTTTTTCTTTCATACTATGCTGTTTTTTCAGCAATTTTTCGGAGGTATCTATTTTGTATAACATGTTTTGTCATTTAGCATTGAACTAAATTAATGGGACACTTTGTTATGATGTAATCAGTAGCAAGTCTGTCTCACTAGAGGTTATTACAACTTAATAGTGAGTCTGATCCTCACTGGGTGCTCCATACTTTTGGTTTTGCTACACACAGAAAATCACTATTGTGCTGTTTACACATATGTAACTACACATGTACATAAATGAGCGAGGACACAAAATATTTTTAATTCATTTTTTTTGTTTTTTGCATTCAAGCCATTTTCATAATTTGGCCGATTACCCTCTGGCTGGATATGTGTTGTGGTGCAGTGGATATCAACTCGGAATGACAAATCAGGGAGCCGAGTTCAAATTCCAGTTGAATTCTTTGCATTCAATTATTCACAAATACCCTTGGGAAAGGTATTAATCCATCTCTTCCCTCCAGTTATCGGTTAAATAATAGGACAGATTGGGTTCTATAGCCTTGGTCGGCAACCAGTCTACTGCAGAAAGCAATGGCAACTTACTTCGGGATAATCTTCTGCCCAGTCAGTCATGTCTCTTTCGAGACATGATCGCCCAAAGCGTGTATCATGTATGGCACTTAATTGACTGACCCTCTGGCTATCTTCAGATGTTCATTATTTTGGCTATTTGAAATACTTTGTGTTAATTATTGTGTTACTTTTGTCCCTGTGATAATAGGTTTTATTTCTTCCTGATAAACTAGAGTATATTGTTTCTCTACCTGATCCTGAGATTGAAATCACAGTTACTTAATGGTAGCAGCACTTGAGTGACCAGGATAGAATGGTGCCCTATACACACAACATTTATCAATCTGTGCTAAGCAACTTAACCACTTGTCGACCATTGAATATACCTGTAGCTGCCGAATCTACATGACTGCACAAAGAAAAAATTCCATTTTCTTGTTGAGCAATCAACTGATTGGCCCAAAATGGAAAGCTGGCAGACATTGTCTCCAGGTAATTAGCATATGGCTAGATGGCAGGTGACAATGCATGAGACCAAAGCAGACTTGTCATCGACATGACTGATTACTGTGTGATACTGTGGCTAAGAGAACGAAATAGCAACATGCTATAACATGAAACCAAGGAAGAACAAAATCCACGAACATTGCAAACCTATTATTGCTACTTCAATGGCTATATCGTCCATCTGTAGATGTCTTTGAAGCAAAAGGGCTGATCTAATAAACAGTCCAGCAATTGGAAATTATATTGAGTTAGGAATGAATGTTAAACATTGTTGCATATTGCTGTTCAGGCTAATTTGAAGATGTCGAGCTGTGCAACGATTCATCTTGCAGTTGACATTTCAGTAGACAGGATGGGGAAGGAGGAGGGAACCAGCCCCCTACCCAGGCACTGACAAATTGTTGTATAAGGATAACAGAGAAAGAAACTCCAAAAGGGAAGTTCTGAGTGGACCTAGGTTTTGAGAGATTGAATCAATGGGTATGAATGGTAACTAAAAAGACATGCGTCTGTTAAACTGAGAAGAGTTTGTCAAGACAAGGTGTAATAACGTTCATGTGGCTTGATCAATACTTAAGAGGAATTAAGTGGATGAACAGAATTTTCTGTAACAAGGGAATTTAAAAAAAAATACCAAAAAAGAAATTTTAAAATTAGTAGGGGTAAAAATGCTGTCAAGTAAAAAAAAAAAAAAAAAAAAAAAAAGAGTATTATACCGCTGATGTGATGGATTAATACTCCTGGGGTTAGCTGAGGTCACTGGACCAATTAGATATAGGCAACAGGCGGCCTATGTTGTGATTGCTTGCAAAGCCAGGTGAGAGCTAATCAGGCAACAATTGAAATTCCCTTTTGACTTCAAATGTCTTCTTTTTTAAAGTCAGTAAAAGCAGAGAAAAGAGAGTAAGGTTGAAAGGGAGAATTAGTTCAAAATCTTTCCATAAACTGTTAAAAAAAAAGAAGCTATTTGGCCAAGAGATCAATTGTCAGTTTACATGAAAAGCTTCCAAAAAAAAAAAAAAAAAAAAAAAAAAAGAGAAAACTTTTCAAATTGTTTTAATCAGATCTAAAACATTTGCTTCACAGATCCTTAAACTAGTTAAAAATTAAATAAATAATGGCCATCACAAATCTGATTTAATCAGTATTTTGACACTAATTTTCACAAGAATGATTTCAGATTTCTTAGATTGCTACAGACCTGCCGCTACAATTTGGTGGTACTGGATGCTTTATCTGCTGTTTTTGAGCACTTTCATACACCACTAACATATTTCTACATTTTTATAATAACCTGTTGTTGTTTATCCCCAGTGAATACAGGAAGTGTTTCTTGTGGTATGTAGTGCAAGCATCATACATTGTCCGTAACATATACAATCATTTCTATTTAATTCTCTTTTTCCCTTTATTAATCAATATATTTAGTAATTTACAGGATATTGCCTACTATACTGACAATACATGGCTTTTGATAATGACTGAGACATTACAAAATACTTGAACAAAAACAACATAACAAACATGAACTTTGGACAGTTTATCAAAAATTCTGATCCTAATATACAACATCTCATTGAAAAATGTTATGAATAAAGTAGAAAGTCAAACAGACACATTTAGTCAATTTAATTTAATTTAATTATATATATATATATATATATATATATATATATATATATATGTTATAAAAAAAAACAAATATATATATATGAATTTGGGTTTACTCAAAGGATATAATACATCACTCAATAAATCCTGGGCTTAACTAATAAAATAACTTTTAGGCAAAATTTGACTTTATTCACCAATATAGTCTCCTTCTAGGGTGATACACTGATTCCAATGCTTCTCTCACAATTCAGTGCCTTTTCTGTCGAGTGATCTGTCTTTGACCTCAAAATACACCTCAATTTCTGATATCACTTCTTCATTAGAGCCAAATATCTCTTAGCCTGAATCATTCTTTTGAGGTCTGCAAACAGCCAGTAATCACTGAGAAAGATCACATTTTCTTCTTCATTTGTGGCTATTTTTTGCTGATTTCTTTCTTCAAACACATCAATAATGCTGTATAGTATTCAGTATTAATGGTTCTTTTTTTCTCAAGGTAATTGATGAACAAAATACCTTGTGCCTCTCAAAATAGAGAAGCAAAACCTGCAGATGGTTGTGTCTTTGGTTGATTTGGAAAGCTTTCACCTACTGCTGTCCACACAGCTGACAGCTCATTTGACACCAGAATGCAATGGTGGATCCATGTTTCATCCATTGTCACATTATGCAAAAACTCCTTCTTGTTGCATTGAAACAGTTGCAAACAATGTTCTGAATCGTTGACACATTGTTGTTTTGATAGGTTTTGAACACAGCTTTCTCAATGACAAATGTTCATGCAAAATGTTGAATATACTTCCTTCTGATATGTTCAACTCCTCTGCTATTTCATGCAACTTAGTCAAAACGAGTTTGTGGATTTTTTTGGTGTTTTCCAGGACAATTGCTGATTTTGGGGAACCTGAGCGTTCAGCATCATTAGTGTCTGTATGACTGTGTTTAAAGTCAGCATACCACCTCTTAACCGTTGTTTTCAACAGAGCAGCATCCGAATAACACTTATGAAGCCATTGCTTTACTTGAACAGTATTTCTGCTGCATCAGAAAGCAATGCTTTATCAACATGCGGAATTCAGATTTTTCCATTGTTCTGAAAATTTGTAACAGTAGCTTCAATTAATTAACTTCAATTTGTAAACTTATAATCTGATTGATTTTGTCATGTGCCTTTTGAAGGTTAGTACTTCATAAAAATCATATGGATTTTTTATGAATGATGCCATCAATGTGTCAGGCCTGGAACTTATTGAGTAATGTGTTAGTTTCCACAGGGAGCCCTTTAACCAACAACCTCCCTCAGATGTATAAATCCCACTTCTTTGTTTATTATTCATCTCATTGGGAGAAAAAAAAAAAAAAAAGGACACAGGCATATCCAAAATTTCTGATATTAAAATCTTTTTCTTTGTGGATCAATTTAGTCAAAAGGCAAATATATAAAAAATATCATCAGTCATTCCCAACATTGTTGCCTTTCCTTTCCCACAAATTTAATTAGGAGGCCTATTAAATCTACATATTATAAGAAGCACACATGAACCATCTTTCACTTGATTCTACTGAGCACCCATAGCTCAGAGGTAAAATTACCAACTGATGACAATTCGGTTGGGTTTTAATCCTGGCTAAAAAACAATCAGATGTCTAACCATACTGATGAGCTGTGATACAGCAAAACAGATCTGCCTGTGGATGACTATATATGTATACTAGCAATAAGTATCAAGTGTTGCAGAGGATGGAAAGAGCATAGGTCTACTTTTAATTTTTTTTTATATGACGCATGTCTGCAGACATTGAATATAGGAGATAACTTTTGTATTTTTTGAAAGAGTTGTTCTCCATGTAAAAGTTACTGTATTGTACTTATCTTTAACAAAAAAAAAAAAATTGAAAATAAGAAATTAAAACAAAGATTAAACTAAGGACCAAGAACAATTTCTTTTTCATTGTTGTGTAGAATAATGAATTTGCAAGCGATGTGTAAGCTTTGAAACAAATTGGATGAAAAATGTAGAAGGGTATGTTAATAGAAATCAATGAGGATACACACATGAATACATACACACACTAAGAAACATCTTTAGTTTTATATATATGTGTGTGTGTGTGTGTGTGTGTGTGTCAGATTAAATAAAATGCAAACATACTCATGGATAATCTTTCATGTATTGTCATTGTAAGATGTAAGAAATGAGCTGTAACTTTGATAGATGATTTTATTATTCATTTCTCAAGGTTCTCAAGCACTTTCAATTTCTTTCCACAATCATCTTCAGGGGTGTGAGTTGTGGTAACAAAAAATAACCACAAAACTGGGTTGCTAAAAAATGACTGTAAATTTTCTTCTTTTGTTGTTTTCTTGGTGTAAGATAGTTGTGTTATTGATCATTATTTTGTTATATTGTAAATGTAGACAGGAATGCTGTTGTAGATGTCTAGAAATGGACAAATGGTCAGACATGTCTAATGTAAGACATCTCGTTAATGTAGTTGTTGTAAATCCAACATATATATTTGTGTTTTTGTCAGAGATACATTCCCCCAAGGGAGATTTGAATTGATATATAATGTTGGTTTTAAATAATACATCAGTTGATGGGGAGGAGTTATTATGGATAATTAAATTTGTAGCATTGTATTTTTCACAATATATTACTAATTTTTTATTAGGATCAACAGGAGATACATTAGTATGAATGAGATATCTTATGATTTTTTCATCCTGTTTGTAGTTATCATGCATCTGGTTGCAATAAAAGAGTTTGATATGCTTAGGGTCATCTGTGGAAGTACCATATTCTGTTTGATGTGTGTTGAGGTTTTTGAAATAGCGATTTTCCATTTTCTGTAATATATTTTAAATATTAAATGTTTTTCAGAGTTTGAAGCAGAAATATGATGTTTAATAATTTTCCTCATGGCATATATATATATATATATATATACACACACACAACCAGAAATAGACACCCAGCAGCAACAGTCTGCTTCATATTTACATATGTTCTTCCCCTGATATTGTGCACTTTAACCTATCAGTCAGTCAGTTAAGTGCCATGCGCGATACACGCTTGGGCGATCATGTCTTGAAAGAGACATGACTGACCGGGCAGAAGATTATCCCGCAGTAGGTTGCCATTGCTTTCTGCAGTAGACTGGTTGCCGACCAAGGCTATAGAACCCAATCTGTCCTGTTATTTAACCCATAACTGGAGGGAAGAGACGGATTAATACCTTTCCCAAGGGTATTTGCGCGTAAGTGAATGCAATGAATTTAACTGGAATTCGAACTCGGTTCCCCGATTTCTCGTTCCGAGCAGTTATCCACTGCACCACAACGCACATCCCTTTAACCTATAAATCCCTTAAAACTATATTTTTGTACATGCGTATATTAAACCTGACAATTCATCGTTGTTTCAAGAGTAGAAAAACATCATGTCATCAGTTTGTAAAAAATTTCTTAAAATATTGCAGCTAAAAATAAAATTTGAATGCAATATTTTAAGTGAGAAATTTCTTATTTTCTACTTCACTAGAATATCTTGGCCTTTACTTTTCCAAATTTGAAATAATCTTAAGAATATTACTTTTCATGCACATATTTTTACATGTAATACATATTTTTAAAACTCTTAAAGCAAAGATTAGAGTTCCTGTTGGTCAGTCAGTTAAGTGCCATACGTGATACATGCATGGGTGATCATATCTCAAAAGAGACATGACTGACTGGGCAGAAGATTATCTCACAGTAAGTTATCATTGCTTTCTACAGTAGACTGGTTGCCAGCCAAGGCTATAGAACCCAATCTGTCCTATTATTTAACCCATAACTGGAGGGAAGATACGAATTAATGCCTTTCCCAAGGGTATTTGTGTGTAAGTGAATGCAAAGACTTCAACTGAAACTCAAACTTGGCTCCCCGATTTGTCATTCAGAGTTAATATCCACTGCACCACAACACACATCCAGGAAAATGTCACCAAGTTTTAAAACTTAAACAAACTGCAAAGGGCCTTGTTTAATCCAAAGCTCCATTTTTAGAAGTTTTTATTGACTTTCATAGAGGCATCCTATTTACTTAAAGAAATGTTCCATCACACATGGTGATGGATGTAATTTGCCTAATAACCGACAGAGCATCTCACAAATCTTGTAAGACCAAAATCTTTTGAGTAAAGCTGAAAAACCGAAGAAATACACTACTGATTTTTTCTTTCTAGGATTCCTTCCTGTTGAGATGGAGAGAAAAGAAAAAGGAAGAAAAGGATAAGAAAAAAGAAGGAGGAAGAAGATTAGGAAAATGGGCAGAGTAGAAAATTGAGAGCGAGTAAGAGTTTATAGGAAGAAAGAGGAATTCAGGAAATGAAAAGGAGGGGGTAAACAAAGAAAAGATTAGAAATAAGAATAGATGAAAGGAAAGAGGTAACTTGAAATGAATGTGTAAGAATGAGAGAGAGTAGAAGATGGAGGCAATTTTAATGAGAAAGAAAGAGAGAGTAGAAGATGGAGGCAATTTTAATGAGAAAGAAAGAGAGAGTAGAAGATGGAGGCAATTTTAATGAGAAAGAAAGAGAGAGAGTAGAAGATGGAGGCAATTTTAATGAGAAAGAAAGAGAGAGTAGAAGATGGAGGCAATTTTAATGAGAAAGAAAGAGAGAGTAGAAGATGGAGGCAATTTTAATGAGAAAGAAAGAGAGAGTAGAAGATGGAGGCAATTTTAATGAGAAAGAAAGAGAGAGAGTAGAAGATGGAGGCAATTTTAATGAGAAAGAAAGAGAAATAAAATTATAGGTAAGAAAAAGTAGTAGAAACAAAGGATGAAGAAAATATCTCAAGGTGTCGGAGGGGGGGGGTATCAGATAAAGAATGGAAAGCAATAAGATGGAGGGGGGATTAATCTCACAATGAAGAATCAGAATACCTTTTCATGACATTTGTAAGTACTCTTTTTTAACTCAAAACAGGCTATTCACTCCAACTAGTTTTTAAAGTTCGTTTTTCCTTCTTTGTTTGCTGCCGTTTTGTCAAATCCTTGCAAGTATAAAAGGACAAAAACTGAATAACTGAGATTGTATCATTAATACAAAGAAGTGCATAAAAGTCTTCAGCCTAACCCAGAAACCACTGAAAAAAAAAATAAATAAATAAATAAAATTTGGATATTTACAAACAAATATCCTGAAACTTGTTGTTAGTATCCCAACATTTCAATACATATGTCCTCCAGCTTTCTTCAGTTGTCTGTTAATCCAGGGAAACTTGAGGGAATTTCAAACAGAACTCTTTATTCAATCTAAGGGATTGACTGTTTTCCTTCCGCTGTCTAGGAATATCTCGTTTATTTTCAGTACATATTTTTGAAGGTTCTGTAGAATCCATTGTTGAGTATACAGCCACAACACCACACTAGGGTCAGTTTTACTATGATACAGCCAAAGCCTCACCATGTAAGGTGCCGTTGCTAAAGTTTCTAATACAATTAGGTTTTGACAGAGTTGAGTTACTAGTCCCACAGCCAACCAATTTCAAAATCATCCTTCTCCTACACTGAGTGGCTCGACTTACAAAGCACTAGCTGGTGGGAGAAAAGATAGAATCATATCATTTTAAGGGTATTTGTGTAAAAGTAAATGCAATGATCTCAGATGAAACCTAAACTTGACATGTAAATAGCATTTTTTTAAAAAGACCAATACAAATGGAAAAGGATGTATATCTATGTTTTATAGATTATGCAAAAGTGTTTGATAACTTATGTCACACAGAACTGTTACAACTGCAAGGTACCCTTGGGGAGGATATTAAAATAGTCCATATTCTATATTGGCAGCAAATCACCTGCCTGCATATAGGAAATGAATAAATATAAAAAATAAAAAAGAGTGTAAGAAAAGATATGTCTTTTCATTAGACTTATTCAACAGTGAGACAATTCAGAGAATATTAGAAGATAACAGTGCTAATAGCAGACATAAAAAGGAAATGACAAGAACTATTACAGAAGGTAGTAAAGGAAAGCAAGATGAAAGGACTAATCACCAATTGCAACAAAATAGAATATATGGTTGTCACTAAATGGAACAGACCAAGTTATTAATTGGAAATGCCAAGATTAAACAAGTACAAAAATTTAAGTATCTGGAAAGTGTTTTAGCAAAGGACAGAAAGTACAACACTAAAATCTAATACATTGTGATTAGCAAAGATACCTTTAAAAAGCTATGTAGAGAATTAAGAAATTTTATTAGAGAAAAAAAATGCGTGCTGAGCTGTTATGTAATATCAGTCCTTCTATATGACAGTGAATGTTGGACAATCTCCTTACAGATGAAGAAGTGACTTGAAGTAAAAGAAATGTAGTTCTACAGAAGGATGCTGAGGATATCATGGATTGAACATGTGAGCAACAACAAAGTTTTAGAAAAAATAGAAACAAAAAGGAAACTTATACTTAACATCCGGAAAAGACAGCTGAAATTTCTAGGGGGTCATAAAGAGAACAAAGGGTTTGGAAAATTTGATACTCACCGAAGATACTGAAGGCAAGAGAGACAGAGGAAAACAGTACATAACCTTAACAAAGTTGCATAAATGGATAATAAAACAGACAAAATTTAGTTATAGCTACAAAGAATAGGAAATCGTGGAGAGTCATTATTGGTCACATCATAAAGGAATATGGCACATAGAAGAAGCTGGTAGTCACCATGCTGTGAGCACATCTTTGATACTGCTCAGTGATTGCTAATCCTGTTACCACTGAATTTGTACTGGCAGGCACTGGAACTGAACTTATAATTACTATGCTACCAAATCAACACCTTAATCTCTTTGGCTATTTTCCTATGGAACATCAGAAGAAGGTTGCAGAGTATAACAGCCAAAACATTGTGATAGTAACAACAAACATGAGGATATTAGTCAGTATGTAAATAATGTAAATAATGATAATTCTTCATCACAGAATTTAATGTAAGAAAAAAATAAGTTGTTCAGAGTCTGAGAGTTGGGTACCCCACCACTCCACCCTAAATTCTTAAACAGACTAAAACTACACTTGGACTGAAGTGCTGGCTCATGAATTTAGTGATATAATAATTGAGAGTTCAATTGGGCTGGGCAGTGTATACTCAATGGAAACAGGGCAAGCAATAACTAAAATAAGAATTAAACAAAATATCTCTAGACCTGTTTATATATTACACACACACACACACACACACACACACACACACACACATATATATATAAAATCATTTCACGCCTTGTGTGCAGGGGAATCTCCCACCAGTGCAACGTGGCTTCCCTGTGTCTCTTCTATAAATACTTCCATGGCTTCTGCTCCGATGAACTTAGATCACTAGTGCCCCCTAAATACGAATTTGAACGAGATACTAGATTAGCAACTAGATACCACCCTTTTACAGTGAAACCGATAAAATGCAGCTGTAACTTCTACTCCAACAGTTTCTTTCTTCACACTTCCTGACTGTGGAATTCTCTTACAAATGATTGCTTCCCCGACGGCTACAATCTCCAGGAGTTTAAATGTAAGGTCAATAGACACCTCCTAACACACTAACCTGCTCCCATTCTATCAAACACTCTTCCCATCTGCCCAACCCTCATCCTCACTATCCTTACTCATCTGTCACCTTCCTCCTGACATTCCCTATGTCTAACCACTCCTTCTCTTTACCTTCCCCTATGTAGCCCCATGCGCAATAGTGGCAGTGGAATGGCTTGCTTGGGGTGAGATGATTAAAAAAAAAAAAAAAAAAAAATTACAGTGAGAGAAAAGACTGGGTGTTGAAGAAAGGCTAAAAAATTAACAAGATTCAAGAAGACAGAAGATGGTAACTGACATTTAAATTTTTGGAGATTGTAGCAATCAGAGAAACAAGTAAATGGAAGGTTAGCAGAAAGGAATAATCTATTCTGTAAATTAAATAAAAGGTTCAGTTTGAAATTCCCTGAAGGTTACCAGAATTGACAAGCACCTGATGAAGGCTGAAGGGTATAACAGCCAAAACAGTGGGATAACAACAACAAAGATGAGGAAAATTGTCTGCATGCAAATAATGTATCAGTAGCTCCTCATCCCAGAAAGCCAGACAGAAACTAAAAAATTCATCATTAACTTTTACCCCTCGGCCCAACACCTCTTCCATGTTCACAAATTATAAAAACAATAAAACCTAAGTAAATGTGACATTTAGCAATAATCTGGCATTTCTGAAGAACAATTCCAAAAGTTGGTATCCAAAGCCATTTCCCAGACTGCAATTTATATATAAAAGCTTTTTCATACTATAGAAATTTAAATGAAAGAATTACCCCGTTTGCCAGCCAATAAATACACCAGACATCCAATCGCCGGTCCCAGAAATCTGGGAATGTCTGATAAAAAATTTCCTGTCCCAAAATTTATAAACAAATAGATACATGCTGGAATTTCTTTTTAGTCAATAAAAATGGACAATTATTGATCTTACTTACACATTATTGCCTTTCTTACCTCAAAGTTAGAAGGCTACAATCACTTGACTGTATCCCACTTGTATATAAACAGTTTCTTTTTTAATGTCTTATAGCTGCTTAACTTTATTGTTGCCTTATATCTTGCCTTGTTCATTTATGACATGTTGATCTGTTCTTATCTTAATTATTGCTGTTACTGAGAATTTAGAAAATTCCACATAAAAATACCTGCTTATTCAGCACAAGTCCAAGAAGAATCAATTCTGAATTTTTGTTGAAGGTTTCAAAGTTAGTCAGAGTCAATGTACTGTTACTGTTTCTTTTTGTTTTTTTGTTTTTTTAAATTAAAAATTATGCCTCTTATATGGTAATATTTATGATGCATTTCATGACAAATAACAAATTTGATTCCTTCCTTAGGTAACACATGCACTTGTCTTGCTAGGATCAGTGTTCTACAACCTTTTTACAATTGATGCCACATTTGGGCACAAACTTCTTTTTTCAATGCCTCAAACCCACACATCAAATTAAATTTCTAATATTATACTGAATTCATCTTTCATTGCTAGATAACCATGAAGTGTTAGTGGAAAAATAATTTTAATATTGCTTTCATTTCTATAATAAATGTCAACGATTAAAATGCTAAAAAAATAACTTATTTTATAGTTTATCTTGATGTTTTCAATGTGATGGTTGACTTAGGTGCTTACTGGATAAGACTCTTAATCTAAGTTCATTTGATAGCTTATCTCAATGTATTCGATGCAGTGGATGATTTTGGTGCTTACTGACTAAGGCTGTTACTGTTGGTTCCATGCTGCTTAGAAGTAACTGTAGATCTCCTTGTTTTGTAATTTGCAGGTAGTTTGTTTATTAAGAAGCTGTTTTACTGTGTTGAAACCACATTCAGCTATACAGAAAGTTTGAAAAGCAATGAAGAAAAGTTTGATGGCTTTCATACAGCTTTAGATACCTTTCAGAAATTTCCTTTTATATCCAATATTGAATAATGTTTGAAAAGTTGAAAAATGAAATCGATAAATGTCCCATCCCCAACCCCGAAATAAAAACTCTTATTTTTAACAGAGCCCACAAAGGGGAAGTAGCATCCACATTGGGAAGCACTGCACCAGATCAATTATGACTGAGTAGTTAGTTCTATCCTCACTGAGTGCTTCATACTTTTGGCTTAGTGCCACATCTAAGCTAGGCTTCAACATGGTGTAATGGTTAGCAAGCTTGTCTTGCTAGATCAATAGTGACTGAGTAGTGAGTTCATTCTCAATGGGTGCTCCACACGTTCAACCTTATGCCACACCTATACTACACTTAGAGAATCATCACCTCTGGTGCAATGTGAATGCTTGGGCAATCATGTCTCTTTTTCAATTCATGACTGACTTAGCAATAGAATTTTTCATTTGTCTATATTTCTGAGATGAGGTAGAATTTACACTATTTACTTTATTCAGACTATTGTCCTCATTTTGGTTGCCACTTATACATTTCAGCCATTGTATGCTCCAGCCTTCTTCAGGTGCTAGGAATTCCAGTGACTTGACCCAAAAAGTTGTGAGTTCAATACCAGGCTACAGCAGTGGTGAACAAGTAACTTAGAGAGTCAGGTTAGAGGGAGATAACTCATAACTACCAAAAGAGGCCTTAGTCAAGGAATGAAAACAATATACCCCAGGGATCATAATAAAGGGTTTGGTTTGAAATTCCTAGCACTTGAAGAAGGCAGGAGTGTACAATAGCTGAAATGTCATACAAATGACAACCAAGATGAGAACAATAATCGGAATAATGTAAATAGTGTAGAATTTTTGCAGTAGGCTGCTGTTGCACTCTGTGGTAGACTGAGGCTATGGGACCCACTCTATCCTGCTATTTAACCAATAACTTGGCTCTTCAATTTATCCCTCCGAGCCATCCTCTAATACAGGGGGTTCACAAGGATAAAGATAGAGGGTCCATAGATTAACTCATCACATGAAATTCAAAGTATAAATTTTCAATGTCTGGATATTTATTTTTACTTATTAATGTTATCAAATGACAAAACTTGCACTATTGCCCATTACATGTCAAAATTATTTATACAAAAAATTATTTTACACATGCAAAAGCTTGATGTTCAAATTTACTTTTTTTTTCAGGGTGCAAGTGTCACCCATGGACAAATGTTTAATAAAGGGGTCCGTAAGTCAAAAGTTTGAAAACCCCTGCTCTAATATACGATCCATACATCCAAGCACCTGATATTTTCAAGCAGCCATTTATCTAGCTACTGAGCAAGATCAGTTTAGCTTATCAAATATGATACTGCTTTTTAAATAGAAATAATGTCATTTATGCTGGAACAAAATCCCATACCACAACAACATTAGGTATACACATTCCTTGTTATGTATGCCTAAAACCTGTTCAAAAATATCTAAACTCTCAGTTTTAAATAACTGCTTTCTAAGATAATTGGTTAAAAAAGGCTTCAAGCAAATGAAACCTGAGCATTTTGACATATAAGATAATCCTATTTAAACTTTGTGAACTGTTAATACAAAATCATAAACAAATTTGAGGACTACCAACAGTGGCAACAACTATAATGGATAGCACATGTAACCAAAAGAGAATGTAATCAAGATGTTGACATTCTATACTACTTCAAATAAAAAGATTCAAAAGAAAAACTCCATCAATGCTGAAAAAAGAGATAAAAGCTACCGACTTGTGAAACCTGTTTTCCTAAAAAGTATTTTTAGAAAAGATTTCTTGAATTTCCACCAAAATAGTAAAATTTGTTTTGGTCAATGAATGACAAATGTTTCCTTGGATGGAAATGTCTAAAACTACCAATATATACATATATCCTGTCACTCATTAGAGTCGTAGAGGTGCCACAAGTACTTGCAGAAGTAGTAGAAGTGGTGTGTCTCGTGTGTCTCCAGGGTGGTTTGAATTCAGAGTTTCCTTCATACAGACCAGTTGTCACCCAAAGCTGCAGTAGAAGTTGTGTATCTTGGGCAAAATAACCTGACAGAGACCAACCCTCTCTAGGCTGATTTGAATTCATAGTTTTCCTTCTCCTAGATTGGCCTACCCAAGGCTATAGAACCTAATCTGTCCTGCTAATTACCCATCAGTCAGTCAGTTAAGTGCCATAAGTGATACACACTTGGGTGATCATGTCCCGAAAGAGACATGACTGACTGGGCAGAAGATTATCCCGCAGTAGGTTGCCATTGCTTTCTGCGGTAGACTGGTTGCCAGCCAAATCTATAGAACCCAATCTACCCTGTTATTTAACCCACAACTGGAAGGAATAGACTGATTAATACCTTTCTCAAGATTATTTGTGCATAAGTGAATGCAATGAATTCGGCTGGAATTCGAACTCGGCTCCCCGATTTCTCGTTCTGAGCCGATATCCAATGCACCACAATGCACATGCATGTAGCTAGGGGAAAAACAGATGAATTCATATCCTTCCCAAGGGTATTATTTGTACATCAACAAATACAGTGACTCCAACTGAAATTCAAACTTAATCAGATTCCTTAATCTGAGCCGCTATCCATTACTTTACAGTGACTTATTATATTACCAATACCATTGCTATTTTTCATGTTGAGAACTATAGTATACTAGCAGTATAGCCCAGCGTTGCTCGGGTGTAATGAAAGCTTTAAAACTAATCCATGGTCCTGGAGCTCAGACACTTTGGACATTGGCACGAAAGACTAAAAAGCAATAATTGTTTCCAGTTAAAACAAAACCGTAGACTGAAAAAAAAAAAAAAAAAAATGAATGGATTAAGTAAAATTTTGATTTCCTGGTATCGATATCAAATAAGTTTTTTTCGTCATAAACTGAATTTTGAAGGCTAAATAAGTCCTCTGAGTAAATGGTATCATGTCTGAAACTAAGAACTACAATTATACCTACTTAGAGCCAAACCCAAAGCAAAAACTAAAATAAAAGGGCTGAAAAAATACAAACATACCGGCAGATAAACACACACACAAACATCTTGCCTTTTATATATTTCTATATATTATGGATTTTCTGCACTATTGTAAGAACTGCAACGTTGAAACTTCTGAATATCGTTTCTTATGTCTTTGTCTACGAGTGTATCAAATTTGATTAAAACCGGACCACTCCTTCTATAAATTGTTTTTTTTGATTATCGATTTTCGATATTTATCGGGAGTACCTCGACAAAAAACCTAGCTAAGAACACTCGCAGACACTTATAGTACAACTGTGTAAATTTTCAAGAAAATCGGTTCAGCCGTTTCGGAGTCTATAGGTAACGGACACACGGACACACACAAAGTTCCATTTATAAATAAGTTTAGATTAGATTATGTAGTCATTCCACTTCAGGTTGGTTGAAAAAGTGAGGTGAAGGAGGTGCAGTGTGTTGCTCTCCAGAAAACTAGCACCAGCCATGCCATTTGCCATTTCATTGATCAAGCAGTTACTACTGCATTCAGCTGAAATTCATAAAGTCTTTCTCTTAAAACAATCTTTCAGGAAAATAGGTTTTTAAAATCCAGTAGCTGTTATCACTCTTTCCAACACTGATGAGGATTTCCTTCCTAACCTCTTACTTAAAGTAGTGTGGAATATCAACATATTGATTATTCCATTATTTTCTCTTTACATGGGCTACCCATTTTACTTGTTGCTGCTGTTGGTAGTCCTCAAGTGATGTGGCTTCTGTTATTTGACACAATTCTTTGTGATTCTTTAGCGCCAGTCCACAAAGTTTGAAAAAGGATGATCTTTGCCAAGACTCACTGTCTTCATTCTCTTAAAGCCATTTTTAACCACTGTCCTGGAAAACAAATTTCTCAAGTCCAGTAGCTATTATTGCTCTTTCCAGTACTGATGAATGTTTCCTTCCTAAGCTATCTATTTGAAGTAGTATGAAATATGAACATCCTGATTATCTCATTATTTTCTATTTATGTATTAACTAAAGATATGTATACAGATGTACTCAGCTTATAGATAAACTGTGTATAGCTTCCAATATATTATGAAATACAGGAAGATATTGTAAAAAGGCTGGTCTCGACAAATGTATAAATTGAACTTGAATTTTATAGCTTCAGCCATGATGACTGAGATTTTCTAATGCACGACATCTTGAATTAAATTATCTGGATGTAACACAAGAAAATGCAGGAAGTGAAATTGAAACGAAAGAAAATATCTCAGTCAAGCCGTCTATTGGTAACTGAAAGATAAGGCTTTCACTTTCAAGGACTCCTAACATAAGTGGGAGCTTTGGTAAAGAAAAAAGCAAAACGAAAATTCAGCTCAACTCAAGCATCTTCAGAAAAAAAAAAGCAACAAAAATGAAAACAACAACAAAAGAAAACCCCCAGAAAAACAAAAATAAAGAAATAAGCATAAATTTGGGGGGTGTACAAAGAGTGGTAATAGGAGGTAAGGTCTTCTGAAGACTTTTCTGGAAATTGCATTTAAGTAATTACCCTGGTTCTTTACTGCCGACATTTGTATACCACAAAGATAACAAGAATTTCAGTCGTATTTTCTTTTCACAGACAAAAAGAAAAATGAGAAAAAAAAAAAAAAAAAACGAATGTCTTATTGTCATGGTTTAAGCAGGGTTGTCTTTAAATCCTACGTATATACGTGTGTGGCCAGCTGGTTGGGTAACCACAGCAGAAAGAAGAGAAACCCTTTGGACAAATTCATCTATACATCACGCTAACGGAGTAAAAAAATATCCATTTAGATTGTTCCAAGGGGGTCACAACAAGCAATGTATCCCCCAGAGGTATGTTCTACAAAAACTTGAAAATGATTATCTATGTTACGAAAAAAAAAATCTTTTAAAAGCAAAAAAATAAAAAAAATAAAAAAATTAAAGAAAATAAAAGCATAAAACCAGCAGAAGTCAAGAAAAAAATAAAATAAATAAAATAAATGACATCATAAAACTTATTTTTTAAAAATGTAAAATTATCATAAAAACTTCCAGTAAAAGTAATTCTAATTTTAAAGTATTTTTTGCATATTTGTATTGACATCTGACATCAGCATTTTGTAAGGTTTATATATGTGTGTACTTAATCGTACTTCTGGCAGCATTAACCCTAGCGGGGTTGAGTCAGCTTTTTCTCTAGAGTAAGTTTTATAGAACTTTTTCATAACTTCACAAGCAGTCCCCACTCACATGTGGTGTGAAGATTTTTTTCACACTAGGCTATCACTTCTTACAGCAGTAAACTGGTTGCCAACCAAGGCTATACAACCTAGTTTATTTACCCATAGCTGGTGGGGAAGAAGAGATGGATTCACCTTTCCCAAGGGAATTAAGACGTAAATGAATATAACGTGGCTCTCAGATTCCTTAATACGTGCTACTATTCATCGCTCCACAGTGCCCATGTGTATGCATACATTTAATATATATTTAGCCAGCAATAACTACATACATACATATATATATATATATATATATATGCTTCATTAAAAATGACAGACAAGGTATTTTCATTAAGTTTTTTTATATAATTTTTCATGTGTCCATATAATTTTGTTCTTTGCAGAACTCAAATTATATAAGAATTCTTCAAAGGTTTTGTACTCGAGAGCTTTCGGCTATACTTTTAGCCATTATCAAGAATTAATTTTGTTTTACTTATAAATAAACAACCTCATTATTAATAATAATAATTCACCTGTAAAATTTAAACTGCAAAGTACCAGTGTCATTTATGAATTAATATGTCCTTTGAAGAACTGTGTTCCTCAACTATCCAAATCCATAAACAACTGCATTGGCTACACCACCACAGAATTGATGAGACGATTGACATTGCACCTTTCCCACAACAGTTTAATCCGATCTTATTTAAACATATATCGAGATCTTCCAGGACCTATCCATGATATACTTGTTGATAATGCATAAAAAATAGAATCATTCACATGCAAAAGAAGATTAAAAATAATGGAGGCATTACGAATAAAAAAGAAAAATCCTGCACTTAAGATCAATTATGAACATGGTAACAATGTGCTTACAGTGTTCGGAACTTAACATACACAAGACTCTTTATGCATAAACCTTACATGTTTATTTATATGTTTATTGTTTTTCTTGAAAATATTTTTAGTGTGGGTAAATGGTAGAAATGTTTGTGAATTAAATTAAGAGTTTCCGAATGTTAGTTTGGATGTTACGAGTGAATGGTGAGTTAAACCAAATAATGCTATGTTGACAGGATTTCGGTTTATTTCTGCCAACCTTGTTTTTAAAGGAATATTCTAAACTAGTGTTGAGTTTACTTTTCTCTAAAGCATTAATATATTTGTGTATTTAATGAAGGGGATATATATATATATATATATATATATATATATATATATATATATATATTGTATGTCTATATGTAAGCCGAAAGCTTAGATTGGATTATTAAAAAAATTATGTATAAATATTGTAATTTTCTTTCTTCATTTAATGACAATGCTATTAAGCTTATCAGAGAATATGAAAAAAATTTACATAAAATAAATAGACATGAGTTGTGTACATTATTTAATGAAACACACACACACACACACACATATTTCTCACCAGTCGCCAACAAGCTACTGGTGAAGGATATATATATATATATATATATATATATATATATATATTCCTCACCAGTTGCACGGCTTTGGGTTTGATGCACAATGCAATCTTCAGGTGCTGGTTAGAAGTGACTATTATATAACGTAAATTTTAATAAAGATATCAGGTTTATGCTGTTGCAGTCCATATATTATATTCAGATTATGTTATTTTTATTTTGAAAATATATGTTGCATTTAAAATAGAAGGGATTTTTGTTTTATATATATATATATATATAAAATAAATGGAAATAAAGATTTTATTTTTTATTTAAAATAAACAGGGATTAATGATATCTATTAAGATAAATATTATATTAAAATAGACAGACCTAAGACTATATAAAAATATTATTATTTTATATTAAACACAAAGGGGTATTACTGTTTTCTTTTTAATTTATATTTAAAAAAAAAAACAAAAAAAAAACAAATTCAGAATTTACATTAAAAATTAATCTGGACCAACATATTTAAAAAGATATTTATTTTAAAGACTACATCAGTTCATTTCTCTTGTTTTATAAGTTAGGGTTATTTAAATGTTTTAAGATAAGTATATTTATTAATATACATTAAAACAATAGGGAAAATTAATTAGATTTATGTATTTCAACATACATTTACTTTTATGTCTACATGTGACCATCAAATCATTTCTCTTGTTGAATAAGTTGGGGTTATTTAAGTGCTTTAAGATAATATGTATATCTTCCTTCACCTTAAGGCAAAGGTATTGGATTCAGTCATGTTCATCTGTTTGTTTATTTGTCTGTCAGTAGATGTCAAGGATGATTGGTCTCATTACTGGCATGAAATGAATGAATTTTGAGTTCAATCCACTGCAAGATAAAATTTCTAGGTTATTTTTCCTTTTTTTATTTACTTTCACATGCCAAATACTGAATTATCTCTCCTAGATTGCTTTACATCATTATATTTTCTGAACATACTTTTTTAATAATACTAAATAACCATCTCTTGCTAAACACTGAGATGATGTCAGCATTGCATGTTATTAATATACATTCTAAAAAAAGGGGAAATTAATCTGGACCATTAAATTTCAAGATATATTTATTTTTATGTCTACATGTGACCATCAATTCATTTCTCTTGTTGAATAAGGGTTATTTACATGTGTTAAAATAACTAATTTTTATACAAGGCATAAATTATATATATATATATATATATATATATATATATATATATTTGAAAATGATTTTATGAGTACAAAACTTAATTAAAGCAATGAAAGTGTGCAGCTTGTTATTACACATTATGAAATAGTAATAAAAAACAAAGCAACCGGTTTCAGTTTCGCTCCCGCTCGTCAGGCCTCTATGGGAGATTTAAATTAGAATTAAAATAAAGTGTGTCATGGAAAATGAGGAGAGGAAAAAAAAAATATGAATGCAAAGAGCTAGAGGCTAATAATATTGAGCCTTAACAAATCATGCTGTTTGCACAGTGAAGGTTTGTGGGACCTGATATATAAAGTCTCTAGCACCTTAAGATGGAATAAAGAGTGAGATCAGGCCACAACAGTGAACCAATCTTCACTAAAATACGCAGTACACTTTCTATTCTTTAAAAGGTGCTCACAAATAGCTGATCCCTAAGTATCTGGAACGAGTCCATTTCGAGGTAAAGTGTGGTTTCATATAAAACCATATTATATATATATATATATATATATATATATATATCATAGACAAAAAAACTTATCTTTATCAATGCTTTTTCATCTAAAAAAAACTCAAAATTTACCAATAGCACAAAACACTGTCAATTTGAGAGATTTTAAAAAAATAGAACTTTTGTCCATGTGCATTTTATATAATGCACATAAACAAAATAACAAAAATTGTTAATATTTGTGTGTGTGTGTATACACATATACTTTTTAAAAGCATCTATAATTCCTTTGTCTAGACATGCTTTTGCATAGCTCGTCTCACCCTAAGCTTGTGTCCCAACTACTGTCTCTACCCAAATCCTCCCACCCCTCAATATTTCAACACCCTTGCCCCATTCCATTCATGTAGATAAAGAAAATGTATATGGAATGAAAAATTAGGATATTGCAGACATTGTGAAAGATTTTCTTTAAATAAGGTTCTGTGTGTGTGTGTGTGTGTGTGTGTGAGGGGGTGGAATTGAAGGTAGCCTGAGTCGAATATTGTTTTCTTTTCTATGTTACGCAAGAAGAGTAAGAAGGTAGGAAATGTAAACTTTTGTCTTCCACGTAAATTCCTTCACTTGTCGATTGGGACAAGCAAAAGAAAATGGGTTTCATAAAAGAGGGGCTCAGAGACAAAATTGGCTAAACAGACATGAAGAGGGTTAGAGGAAGAGGCAGTTGGGGGCATACAAACAGGTTGACAAAGAGAGAGGTAAATACATAGGGAGAGAGAGAGAGTTAAATTCTGACAAGTGAACAGAGAGGGATAAGTTCATATGTAAAGAGAGAGAAATAGGAAAATTCTTAGTAGTATAGGAGAAAAACATATCAAATATAGAATATGTAGCATTAAAGGTAGTTTCGCCAGAGACTGCAAATTTCTACAAAGCCAAAAATTTGAGACATATTCTCGAATAGCCTCATCAGATATAGACTTTCATATAGATATTATGCATGGCACTAAACGTGTTCAAAAATATATATAAACTGTCAGCTGTATACAGCCACTTTCTAAGATCAATTATGAAAAAAGATTTGT
Organism: Ascarosepion bandense; assembly: GCA_037127315.1. Taxonomy (NCBI): domain Eukaryota; kingdom Metazoa; phylum Mollusca; class Cephalopoda; order Sepiida; family Sepiidae; genus Ascarosepion; species Ascarosepion bandense. The sequence continues at coordinate 102,228 of JBBBDQ010029519.1, read as the reverse complement.
TAAAAATTCTAATAAATCCTGTGTTATTAGCATATTTTGGGTTTCTTTTGTAAGGGGTGATAAATTTAGAGAGTAAACAAGACAACTTTTATATGATATAATAAAAAATGGTCTGCAGTGCTTAATCTATAACAGTGGTTCATAAATAGTGGAGTGTACCCTATAGGTACAGCAGAAGAAGATAGCAGTTGAGGTGGAATGATTGAAAGACAAAGATTTAAAAACATTCCTATGCCGAAAATAATATGATTTTGAAATTTAAAATATTTTCTTGGATTACATCAAGTATTAAGACTATCATAACTAGGGTCTGCAAATTGGAAGAGAGAGTTATCAAAGATAATATTCTGGCTTCTCCTTTTAACCTTCACTCTGGAACTTCTCTGCTATAAAGTTGCTTGCACCTTTTCAGAATTTGATGAGATGGGAGCAAATTATCATTCTAAAAATGTGGCCCAGAGGAAAAAAAAAAAAAAAAAAAAAAAAAAAAATGGAAATCACTGAACTATTATAAAAAAAAAAAGGGATTATTTCTACACATGGTGCCAACCAATTCTAAAAACTTCACCAAAGTAATTTGCCCATACAAACATAAACATAAAATAAAGTCATAAAAACCCAAGGAGAAAAGCAAAGAAGTCAATTGAAAATATTATTTTGTATTCTTTCCTTGATGCTAACTTTTATTTTCTTTTAATGGAAAGCATGAAAGAGAAAATACCAATAAAAACAATACCTAATTGAGCTACTTAGTAATCCTGAGAAAAATCTGGAAATAAATATTTGCTCTTTTGCAAAAAGTCCTCAACTAACTGAAATAAAAAAACATTTATGCAACTAATTTTTTTTTTTAAGTTTTTAAAGAATTTAGTGAATAATGGGAGTGTATGTACATATTGACATATTAGAGGAAGTGGGTTAATCTAACCACTGAGAACTTTTCAGCATCTGTGTGTGTGTGTGTGTGTGTGCATGTGTGATGATATGAGGGCACACCATTTCAGAATTTAACCACTGAACAACCCACACCTACGATTTCATTATTCAGTTAAGGTTTGTGCAGAAGTATCAACGCTGATAGAAAAAAAATATACAATGTCTACAAAATCTTCAAACAGGCCTCCTCAGATTTAAATCCAGTTGTCTCTCTCCTATACTGGCTGCCAACCATAGTCAGCCTTATGGATATAACAAGTTGAAACACAAGTTTTTTGTCTGATCACTGAACTGAAGCAAAATTGACCCTGGTCACTGCCTAAATAGGAAACCATTCTGGAATACCAATAACTGTAAGCTTGTGTGTATGGGTGGTGTAATGGATAAAGTTTTCGAATGAGAAATTGGAAAGCAAAATTTGCACTCCACTCAGATTTGTTAAATTCATATATACATTTTTTCTCCCAGTTATGGGTTACACAGTAAGGCTTGTCTCAGAAAATTATTTTCTTCAAAAAAAAAAAAAAAATTCTAAAAAATTTTGAATTTGCATGGTGATTCTACTTATTGCATCAATAATTCGGATGCTACCTCCCATAAAAAAAAACAAAAAAAACAAAAAACAAACCAACCCTACACCAATAAAAACTGCAAATGAGAAATATAATCAATCAATTGCTGATATTCCCTGACTAGTGGATGGAGTGATTTTTGCAAGGTCCATTTTAGAAACTCTTGAGTCAGGATGTTGAAGGTAACATCAATCAGCGAAGTGACAAACTTTATACTTCTATTAATTCTCTCTCTCTCTCACTCTCTCTCTCTATATATATATATATATATATATAGATAGATAGATAAAGCTTTTCATGTTGGTAGATTTTCTGCAAACCTCAAACTAAAGGTTGTTATTTCTATGCAACATTGATATCTAGAAAGTGTAAAGTGTTGTAAAATGCAGATTCAAAGGTAAAGTCTATTATATGCTCAATGTTATTCAATTTGTTCACAAGGTTACATAAAATTATGTTTTGTGAAGAATTATAAATGTATCTGAAACAAAAACTCAGTAAAAAATTTTGAAAATAGACAAACCAAAAGGCCACTGAGAGGTGACCCCATTGGTAAACCAAATTTGTTTATCAAAATTATTATCAAAGATGAGAAAACATTACTGAATAAATAGCATGATTTTATGTGTAGGAATTGGTAAGTATTAGGGGCTGTAGTCTCTAATAGAAACCTATAATTATTCCTGATTTAATCTTCTTACAAGATTGAATAAAATAATATTTTGTGGATATATTAGTAGAGAATCATTTACATATCTGAAATAAGAAGGAATCTGAGGTAAAATATTTTTGAAAGGACCCCATTCCATAAATTTCAAAAATAAACAACCTAAAACACTACTAAGTAGATTTATTGGTATATATAATTTTTGTCTATGAAAATAGACAAACATTTAATTTACCCATGTGGTTTCTCCTTAATTGTTTTAACTTGTCTATTTTTGTTATTTCTAGAAAGTGGTTCTTTCAAAAATATTTTACCACAAAATTCTGAAAAATTATAGAATTTGAGAATGTGAGTTATTTAAAAAATAAAAAGAACAAAAAAATTTTGAACTGGTTTTCAAAAAATGTGAAAAGAACAATAGGATCCAAAATAAACAAGCATCCATTTTAAAAAACTGCTGTGCATGAACCAACCTTTAAATGATTAATACATTTTCTACAGCTTATCAACCCTTTTCTGGCTATTTAAAACCAGAAAATTATTTTCATTTTTGGAGATAATGACAGTTTAATGGCACAGGTCTTTATAATTGAAGCATAACTAGGGTGAGAAGAGGTGGATTCATATCTTTCCCGAGGGTATTTGTGCTTAAGCAAATATGGGAACTAGAACTTGGCTCTCCAATTAACGGTGAACCTGAAGGAGACTACCACCACCTTTAGATTTGTTGTTTTTCATTTTTTTTTTTACTTTTTTCAGTGAAGTCTTATCAGTTATTATATAAAGTTTCCGATTATCAAAAAAAAAAATTGAAAAAATTTCAATATTTAAACAATTTTAGGAGGGGCATACTTGCTCATACAATGTTATAGTAAATCAATTCTCCATTTTGGAACCACTCGCGTTGGGGTCTCTTTGTTTTGGTTTTTTTGGGATGAGTTGTTGCTCTTGTTTTTTGTCTTTTTCAAGTTTTTTTTTCATTCTTACAATGGCATCTTCTTTGGAAACTCCAAGAATGGCTTTATTCAAAAATTTCGCAAAGGATTCAGTTGCTGAATATGTGCAAGCAAAAAAGTTAATTGCACAGGATCAATTTACTATAAGATTGTATGAAAACTGACCCCACCACAAAAAAAAAAAAATTGTTTAAATGTTGAAATTTTTCCAAATTTTTTTGTCAATCGAAAAGTTTAGGGTTTAATCGATAACATTGCACTAAAAAAAAATAATAAAAAACTGATAATCAACAAATTTACACTTGGTGGTAATGTCGTACCAGTGAGTGGTTCCAAAATGGAGGATCAATTTACTATGACATTGTATGAAAAACTGAGCCCCCCCTTGTTGAAATATTGAAATCTTTCAAAATTTTTTTTTTGTCAATCAGAAAGTTTAGGGTGTAATTGATAAGATTGCACTGAAAAAGTAAAAAAAACAAAAAAAAAAAAACGAAAAAACAAATTTAAAAGTGGTGGTAGTTTCCTTCAGGTCCGCCCAATTAACAATTCTGAACAATTATCCTTTGCACCGCCTGCACATTCAAGCTTACAGAATCTGGTATTCCCAAGCAGTTACTCATCTAAGTACTGACAAGTCTCAACATTGCTTAAATTTGGTAACTGTACATGAACCAGTATTTCAGTGTAACCATAAGCCTCTTGAGATAGCTATTTGCTGAAAGAAGTAATATGAATGTTAGGATAGAGAACTGAAAATAAATATTAAGATGATATGGAAGATAGATAATGACTGTTCCTTGAGTTGAAGATATTAACAGTGTTTGGGGAAGCATCCATTAAGATTGTGGCATTAAGGGAAGCAGAGAGTAAATAAAAAAAATGTTTTTTTAATATACACATGGAGGCATGGTGGAGTAATGAGTAGCATCTCAGATTCAGGAATCGGAGAGCCAAGTTCAAATTGATTACATTCACTTACATGCTAATACCCTTGGGAAAGGCAAGAATCTATCTCTTCTCCCCAAGCTATGGGTAACATAGCAGGACACACTATAGCCTTGAGTGGCAACTGATCTAAGAAAAAAAAAAAACAGAATTCAAACCAGTCTGGAGAGGGATGGACTCTGTCAGGCTGTCATGCCCAAAGAAACACCACAAGAGGCAGTACATGTGGTGTCCCTTTGACTCTAATGAGTCATGGGATATCTAGATCTGGAATATACATATATTTACTGATATAGTGAACAAACCCTTTTTTTATATATCTTATTTTGACTATACTTCTGAGATGAGGTAGTATTTACATTATTTACATTGTTCAGATTGTTGTCTTCATCTTTACTACCATGTTTACAACATTTCAGTCATTTGCACTATTTACATTATTTGGACTATTGTCCTCATCGTGGTTGCCGCTTGTATGACATTTCAGCCGTTGAATGCTCAGGCCTTCTTCAAGTGCTAGAAATTTCAAATCAAGCCTTTTATTACAATCATTGGGGTATATCATTCTCATTCTTTGTGTAAAGTCTCTTTTGGTAGTCAAGTTACTTAGAGAGTTGGGTTAGAGGGAAATAATTCAAGACTACCAAAA
>JBBBDQ010029519.1:0-92500 GCA_037127315.1 Ascarosepion bandense | reverse complement strand
TCGGTTATAAGTGAGAAGGTTGATTTAGTCAGATTTTGAAGAAAAAGTTGGTTCTTTTTAGAAAACTTGAAATGTCTTCTAGTTCTGTATTTTTCAAAAACCAGTTTGCAGGTCAGGTTTCATTGATGCATTTTTGTAAAAAGAATTTTGTTGACAGTCAGATGTATTGCTAGTATTTGTTTTTTGGAAAAAAACAAAAAAAATGCTGGTAATATTTTTCCTTTGGTTTTCTTTCAAAATGTATTGCTGGTAATATTTTAGTAACATTTTCTTCAAAAATGTATTGTTTGCAATATTTTTGTTCAAAAAAATATTTCTGAAATTTTTACGATAAAAAGTATATTTTTATACTTTCATAGTGTTTTGACCCCAGTTTGGTGGGTAACTATTTGCACGTATCTGGGACCCTAACAGGTGCAACCATCCCGGGTCAGGTGAACCTGCAAACAACAAGAATTGAGAGGTGGTTCCACGTTTCTCAAAACCTCCCAAGTGTCTTTTAATAAGTCCAGAAGAAGCCATACAAAGTACCTATGAGAATGCAATTCTTCATGACAGTAATTCTCTTATGCTTCAGTCTTTCATGAGATTTATATTAAAAGTCCTTCACCCTGGCTGAGTGTTATGAAGTATTCTTCAGGTTCCGTGCTTCTGTCACTTTTATAGCCCGACAAATGCTTTAAGTACTCTTGACTTGGTATTTAAAAATTACACTATGTTCTTATCCCAAATCTTAACTGACATTCACTGACCAACAAAGGAAGTGGCTATTTTTTTCAAAACATTCTAACACATTTTAAGAAGAGCCATCATCATCCCAAGACTTGACCAGACTGGTGAAAGCATCTATTGAGTTGCTGTTATCACAAATGATTTGATTAGTCTATTCTACAACCTTCTTCAGAAGTTCAAATCTATATAGAAGACAGTTCCTAGGATTATTTCATCTGCTGAATGCATTCTTGGTCTATCTATTTGATTATTATATTACTATTTTCATAGTGCTCAAGCATGAAACAGGCTATCATGACTCAGTGTTAACCTCAATGTTCTCTTTTATATTTACATATGTTCAGCCCTGGTATTAAGCACTTTTGTCCATAAATATAAATAGATTTTTTGATCCCTGCCACAAGTAAGTGGATGTCTAGCCACACTCATGAGCTGCGATACAGCTAAACAAGCTTGTATGTGAATAACAAATATATATACCTTCCTTTTTTATGGAAGGGTGTACATTACTGGTGAACCGGAAGCCATCTGCAATTGGACAATAAATTGTCCAGAAGAGTGGCATTGTGTGCGTTTTAAAAGATAGAAAAAGTTGTAGCTGTCAGGAAGTACACAAGTCGATACCTGATCAGTATCGGCTAGGTCACCGTTGAGACAGAGTACGATGTTTAAAAACCCGAAACCCATAATAAACCTTGGCTACAAACATCACTGATGATGTGTACTCTAGCATCAAATAGATGTATTTTACAAACCGGTGTGTGTGTGTGTATATATATATATATATATAATTGTATGTTTGCACAGCAATCCCTCTTTTAAATAAAAGTTTTATTAAAAATGATTGACAAAGTAGTGCATTTATATTTTTAATTAAAATTTTTGTGTTTTTATAATTTTATTTTCTGGACATAACTTACATAGAAATTATCCAAATGTTTTGTATGTCCAAGCACTTTCATCTATACTTTTAGTCCTTACCAAGGATGATTTTATTTTTACTTTGTTTTATGTGTGTATCCAGAGTGATAGAAATGCTTTATTTTCCAAACATGGTCAGCACATTGTGGCTGTGTTCATAGTTTATATTATTGAGCATTTCTTTCTTATTGATAATGCTTCTATTATTTTTACTCTTTCTTTTTTACATGTGAATGAAGCTATTATATTATCAAGGAGTATATTGCAGATGAAGTTTGGTAAGTCTCCATGTGTACTTACAAATTTGTATGTCTCTTACGGGACTAACCCAAATTCATAAATAGTCAACTTATATTGGCTATACAACATGCTCAACAAGAAAATTCATTTTATATCTCTCTGACCATAGCTCAACTAGGACTCATTTAAATACACATGTATTAGTCTGGGGAGGTGATCCTAGTTCATGGCACAATTGGAAAGTATCTGAAAACTACACCAATTAAGCATTGTGAGTATAATTGATTGGATAAAACCACTCAGAAGGTTGTGTTAGCACAAAGACACAAGTCATCATGACCAAGGTATGTACCGGTCTTGTTCAAAATAATTATGCACTCTTTTTCAGAAACTGCAGTTAAGGTTTACTCGGCACAGTTCTAGTTTAAACCACTGAGGGTTTCTGTGGGTTGAGTGGGAACCTGTAAAAAGGATTTGCTAGCCGCCTTACCAGACATGGGTGCTTTGTAATGAGAAGCCCTAATATATATATATATATACTGGGCTCTCACAACATTTTTGATGTATGAGAGTCAAGCAGCTCAGACTTTAGAACTAACAGCTAGACTACCTGTACATATCATTTGATTACAGTGGTGAAGGCTTGGAAGACTATAATATTGAGAACTGGTGCACAGCCTACCACAAGGTCGTCAAATGACAATCCACTGGTTTTGAGTTATCTGACCAAACCCTAACTGTTATATATAAAATCTTTAGCCAAGTTGAATGACCTTTTTCCATTCCACCTAAACTTCCTCCAAATATCTTCCTCGTTAGACTCACCTATTATTTTCCAGTGAATATTGTGGGAAACTAGTACGAAGTTGAACCCATTCTAGTGTCCGGTATATTATAGTTTTGTCACCTTATTCCTGTGTGTTTGCTGAATATTTTTGTGTGTTACAATAAATTTCCTTTCTGTATAAAATTGTCTTGCGTTATAGTTTAATTCACTCCCTTCAGCATTATTCCAACTAAAATTGTATTTTTATGTGTTGCTGACCCAAACGGGTTCATAACAATATATATATTAGTCATCCACATACAAGCCTGTTTCGCTGTGTCACAGCTCATCAATGTGGCTAGACACATCCATTTGCTTCTGGCTGGGGTCAAAACTCGACCAATTTGGTGCCAGTCGGAGTCGCTACTTCCTAAGCCATAGACACATGGAATCAGAGAAGGGAAATTTTAACGTGTTGTATATAAGCAGTGTATACACACGCCAGTCACCGAAAGAACTCAATTCTTGGTGTGTATATATATATATATATATATATATATATATATATACACCAGCCATAGTTCTTGCCTATGGTGCAGGAGGTTGCAGGTTCAATCATCAATCATCAGCTAGGTTATACCAAAGACTTTAAAAGTCGTACTTGAAACTTCTCTGCTGAACAGTCAGTAACAAAAAAAAGATCGAGAGTAAGTAGAAAAATCCAGAGACAGAAGTCATGCCCAAACCTACTGCAAGGTAGCATCAAAAGAAAAGGGAGCATTTGGGTTGGCCTAGACCTAGCAGTTGACAAACTTATAAATAGACATAGCGGTTTCAGGTAAGAATATTAGAGAATATTCTACTGAAATGCCACGAATAATCAGCTACGAGATCTAAAAACTACTCCCCTCTGCCCCGACAACTGACATTTTATAATATTCTGCCCTTTAAAACTTCATTTCAAACTTAGCAATAAAACAAAAGAATTTATGAAAAAAGGATGAGAAAGTTGGCTGTTTGGCTCTTTGACTTGGAAAATTTAAATACATATGCACACACAATTACATACACATATACATTTTGAGGACATATAAAAATTTAATTGCATATGCACACACAATTACATACACATATACATATACATTTTGAAGACATAAAAATTTAAATGTATATGCACACACAATTACATACACATATACATTTTTAGGACATAAATTATATAAAAATCTTAATGCATATACGTACATGCACAAAAGCACACACAATCTATAAGCAGTCACACCCACATTCATATTGACCCACATGCACTAAATAATATATATGTACATACATGGTCATAAGTTGACACATTCTCAATATGCCCACTCACTAACACAATCATAAGTACCCTCACTCACACACTCAATATACCCACTCTCTGATACAATTGTAGGTACCCTGATTCTTACCCTCAATATGCCCACTCACTGATACAATTGTAGGTACCCTCATTCACACTCACAATATGCCCATTCACTGACACAACCATAGGTGCCCTCACTCACACCCTCAATATACTGATACAATTGTAGGTATCCTCATCCACGGCCTCAGTACGCCAACTCATTCATACTATCTTAGGTACCCTTACTCACACATTCAATTTTCTCACACACTCAATTACACAATTATATAATTTCATTTATCTATTAAAAATCATGCATACAATCACAAGTATACGTATACACATTCTCAATCATACACACATAATCACACAAATATATTTCACACACACACACACACACACACACACACACACACACACAATCATACAAATATATTTTATACGCACACACACAATCATACAAATATATTTTATACACACACACACACACAATCATACAAATATATTTTATACACACACAATCATACAAATATATTTTACACGCACACAATCACACAAATATATTTTACACACACACAATCGCACAAATACATTTTACATGCACACAATCACACATATATTTTATACACACACAATCACACACAGAAGTTTGTCACTTAGCAGGGCAGTGTTATTTCAGTCATGCTGACTTCAAAATTTTGTGAAGGCATTATTGTGACAAACTTCCTCTCATTAATTCTATTAACACTATCTCTATTTAGACCACTTTATGACAAAAAAACCTGCTGATATTATTGAGTGTTGACTCAATAATATCAGCTTCGAACATACTAACAACATACCATATTCGGTATATAACACATGCTAATACTCCACATTAAACATAACTCCACTTACATTCAGTTACACATAAAATAACATTTATCCTTGAAAATGGCTAAAAGTATATCTGAAAGTGCTCAGATAAATAAAACATTTGGACAGTTTTTATATAATTTATGTCTTCAAAAGAAAGAGATCATAAGATATGAAAAATTACATAAAAAAACTAAACCATCACACCTTGTCTGTCATCTTTAATGAAACATATATATATATATATATATATATATATATATATATATATATATATATATAAACAATCATACACATGCCAACTGACTATTATCACCTTCCATGTTTCGAGAGATTAAATATTTTTCTAAAAAGTATATATTCGTATTTGTCTGCAACTCTAACTTATATTCATCTCAGGTGACATTTCAAATGTCCGTGACATCAGAATATATTGACAGGAATAAAGAAGGTCAGTAGAACATTGACATATCAGATACCACAGCTAAATTCGGAGAAGAACAAAAAAAGAAGAAAAAAATAACATTTAAACATCATTTATTTTCCCATATAAAGTTTAACTGTCATTGTTTATTCCTGTGAACAGGAAGTGCAGTAAAAATCATTCTTCCCCATTTTATTTTTGCTCACTCAATCTAAAAGAAAAAAATAACTTTTCGAATAAGTATCCTAAGTGCACAAAATAATTTGGTAAACATTTTAAATCTCATTAATTCTAACTTGAAAAACTAAGGAAGTTATTATTCTTTTTAGTATTGATAAGTGTTTTCAGGGAGCCGAGTTCGAATTCCAGTTGAATTTGTTGCATTCATTTACGTGCAAATACCCTTAGGATCCTTCCAGTTATGGGTTAAATAACAGGACAGATTGGGTTCTATAGCCTTGGCTGGCAACCAATCTACCGCAGAAAGCAATGGCAACCTACTGCGAGATAATCTTCTGCCTAGTCAGTCATGTCTCTTTCGAGACATGATTGTCCAAAGCATGTATCATGTTTGGCACTTAACTGACTGAATGAAGATAATAGTTGGAAACATAAGTAAGGCTTCTACTGGACATTAAACGGGGGATCGGTTTTCTATTGTTATGAAGTAATAAACTGATCCCCCACTTAATACTTGTTATTAATACAATCCGTCTCTTCTCCCTTCAGCTATACTTTAAATAGCAGGATAAAAAATCTTCTGCCCAGTCAGTCATGTCTCTTTCGAGACATGATCGCCCAAGCATGTTTCACGTATGGCACTTAACTGACTGAAGTGTTTCCTTTCAAACTTTTTGTTTTTAGCTGTAGAAAACAAACATACTGGTTATATTATTATTTTCTTTTTTCATTAAATATTCTACTCATTTTTGTTGTAGTTATTGGAGGTGCTCAATTTTTTTTTTTAATCATATCACCCCGAGCAAGGTGGTAACGCCACTGATGTGCAGGGGGCTACGTAAGAGTGAAAAGATTAGAAGAGAGAAAGCCGGAAACCACATCCTAAACAGGGAACAAGGGATGAGCCTCTACACCTATTCAATAGATGTTGGTGGAGTATGAACCGGGCGATAGTTTAGTCTATCTACTCCAACTGAAAAAAAAAAAAAAAGAAAAGTGAAAAGATTGGAAAAAAGGAAGCCGGAAACCACAACCTAAATAGGAAACAAGGGATGAGCCTCTACACCTGTTCAATAGATGTGGGTGGAGTGTCAAACCGGGCGATTAATGTAATTTCTTGTTATTTGGTAAAACTAATTTTGTTTGTTATTGTATAGCACTAATCTATAGGATTTAATGAAGGATCGTATTTAAGATTTAAAGAATGTATTTGCTTGAAGTCAGTTTTGTCATTGATCTGAGAAAATGATGATAGGTTAGGCATTTCTGAACAAGTGGGATGCCATGATTGACATCCATATAAAATAATCTAGATCTGTTGAGACTATTTAAGAAAATTTAAAAGTCATTTATTATCCCATATAAATTTAACTGTCAAATTAAGGCAGTTTTGTGAATGATAAAATAAGCTGTTGCCATCCAAGAAACATTCGGCATTCAACCGAACAACTAGTGTTACTGTCAGATGAATTTTAGAGTATCTTTTTCTAGGAAATTTAAACTACTCAAGTTCACTGTTATAATTCTTTCTAGTATTAATGATAATTTCCTTTCAAACCTTTTGTTTACAGTAGCATGGAAAGTTAACAACCTGATAATATCATTATTTTCTATTCTAGTTTAAACGGATATTCACTTTGTTGTTGTTCCTGTTGGAAGTTTTCAAATGATGTGAAGTTTGTTATTTGGTAAAATGTTTTTGTGATTTTTGTATCGCTAATATTTAGGGTTGTATGAAAAATTTTCTTCTTGAAGACAAAGATTATATTCATTTGAAGCAATTTTTAAATCATTGACTTCTTAAAACAGTTTCATATAGTAATATTTTATAAATTTCTAGATGAGTTGGATGCAATGCATGGCATCCACATGAGAGCCTCGATCTAACAAAGTAATTTGAAAACATGATTTGAGTTTTCAGGTTAATGATTTGGTTTTGTAGTATCTTATGATGTTGGATAAAAGTATCCCTAGTGCTATCTATCCTGTGTTCCAATAAGCAAAATTATATATATATATGTACCTTGGTCAAGTTTCCAAATGAAAAGAACAGATATAAATCATAACATTATACATAGTCAGTCAGTTAAGTGCCATGCGCGATACATGCTTTGGGCGATCATGTCTCGAAAGAGACATGACTGACTGGGCAGAAGATTATCCCGCAGTAGGTTGCCATTGCTTTCTGCGATAGACTGGTTGCCGACCAAGGCTATAGAACCCAATCCGTCCTGTTATTTAACCCATAACTGGAAGGAAGAGACGGATTAATACCTTTCCCAAGGGTATTTGCGCGTAAGTGAATGCAAGGAATTCAACTGGAATTCGAACTCGGTTCCCCGATTTCTCGTTTCAAGCCGATATCCACTGCGCCACAACGCACATACATAATATTACCCAAATAAATTCTAATAGTTTGAACATGAAAATTATACATAAAAAGAGACAAAATACTAAAAGCATATACAAAGGGGTGCTGAAAAATTTATTTATTTTCATCATTTTACCCAAAACAAGGCAATAAGCCACTAGGACACAAGGTGGGTTATTGAGTGTTAGAGAAAACAAGAAAAACTACTATTAAGAAAGAAGGACAAAACAACACACACACAGTAGGCTGAAAAGTTCATGGCTCAGCCAAGAAAGTATTAAAACAAAATTTCTGATTATTTACAGTATAGCGAATGTTGGATGACCTCTTCAAGGATGAAGGAGAGGATTAAGGAAGCAGAAATGTGGTTTTACAGAAGGATACTGAGGATACTATGGACTAAGCACATGAGCATCAGTGAGATATTGGAAAGGATGCAAATGAGAAGAAAACATACTTAACATCAGAAAGAGACAGTTGAGGTTCCTGAGACACATAATGAGGAAGGAAGGTTTGGAGAATCTGATACTCACAGAACGGATAGAAAGAAAGAGAGACAGGGGAAAGCAGTGAAAGACATATTTGATGGGCTTGAGCAAATAGATGGCAAAGGAGGGTTTTTGTTAGAGATACCAAAAGGTAAAATACTAAGAGCAACAAGGGACAGGAGCAAGTGGAAGTCCATGACTGCCTATATCCGGAAAGGACATAGTGCACGAAGAAGACATATTGTCCTTATTTTAGTTGTTGTTATCATGACGTTTTAGGCATAATACTCTCCGGCCTTTAAATAAAGAGTTCAATTAAGAATTTCTTGTCGGTTACCTGGATTGATATACACATAATGAAGGTACAATGGCTGAAATATGTCGAAAGAACAACAAAAATGAATACAGTAGTCCGAATGTAAATAGTGTAAATAATGGTATCTCCTCGTCCAGAAATTAAAACAAAATTTTTCTGTTTGTTCATTTATGTTTTTCTTCACCCCCTTGTGGAGATATGCATTGGAAATTATATCACCACTAGTTATTTCTATAACCAATGCTACCTACTTCAGGCCTTATTAAATAAATATGTCAGCACATTCATTTATTTGAATGATTACCATCCTTAACAGGTAGAATTTATTAAAACACATACGTCAAATCTGTCATTCCCTCCAATGATTATACACTGACACAGTCAATACTAAAAGCAGAGATAGGAATGCATTGCAAATCATTTTTAACAAAAACTATTCATCATGTGTGATACTACATACAGGGTTTATTAAATATATACATCAAAATTTTCATTCACTTTCATAATCACATATACAGTGACACAGCAAATTTTAAGTCTTCATAAAAATACATTGCAAATTATTTTAATACAATGTAACCTGTGATACCACATAGCAGATTTATTAAACAAACATATAAATTTTCACATACTTTAATTATAATATGTAATGAGATAGCAAATAGTAAAAATATATATACAAATACAATTTGCAATTTTACAATAATCAGAAATGTATTACTAATGATTTTACTATAGGAATTCATTGCAAATGATTTTACTATAGGAATTCATTGCAAATGATTTTACTATAGGAATTCATTGCAAATGATTTTACTATAGGAATTCATTGCAAATGATTTTACTATAGGAATTCATTGCAAATGATTTTACTATAGGAATTCATTGCAAATGATTTTACTATAGGAATTCATTGCAAATGATTTTACTATAGGAATTCATTGCAAATGATTTTACTATAGGAATTCATTGCAAATGATTTTACTATAGGAATTCATTGCAAATGATTTTACTATAGGAATTCATTGCAAATGATTTTACTATAGGAATTCATTGCAAATGATTTTACTATAAAAATGTGTTGCAAATGATTTTTCTGTAAAAATGTATTGCAAATAATTGTACTATAAAAATTCACTGCAAATGAGTTCACAATAAGGATGCATTGCAAATTATTTACTATAAAAATGCACTGAAAATTGTTTTACTGTAAAAATGTGTTACAAATGATTTTACTATAAAAATGGCAGACATGATCGCCCAAGTGTGTTTCATGTATGGCATTTAACTGGCTGATATTTATTGTTATATCCATCAATATGAATGTCTGTTACATTCCACAGTCCTACCAGTTCAGACCTTCACCCCTAGGAGCTGCCATGCCCTGTTCACAGTGACAAATCATCTCTATTTTCGTCATGTTCCTTTGGTAAAGAGTACAATCACTATTACCTTGTGGAAGAAACTCCTAAGTGGATGCTTCCCTGATCACTATAATCTTAACCTCTTCAAGTCCAGGGTCAACCAATATCTATCCAACATAACCTCACAATATTCACTTCTTATCATCTGTCTCTATTGTTCCCTTACAACAATGCCACTCAGTAACCCCACTACCTTGAGTGGCTCTTAGGTCTTGAACCTCCCCACACACACATTTTGCGTGTGTCTATGGGCTTAAACAAAGTGATAGGTATCCACATAGCACAGTGGCTTTCAGGTTGCATTCCTCCACTTTTAATTTCAGATTTCCTAAATTTCAACGAAATTTTAAATTTTAATCGAATAACATTCTTTCACCTTTACTTACAACTTTTACATCTGGCTAAAATTCCTCCTTGAGATTTTTCAAGTGTCTCCCCTGGGAAAAAAGTGCTTCCCCTTTGGGAATCACTGATCTCAAGCAGATTGGATAGCCTTGAAAACTAATGATAGAGTTATAAGTTCAACCCTCATCATTTGCCCTACTGCTGAAACTCTAGAGTAGACTAAATTTAACTGATTTTCAGTTACAAGCAAATCCTTCCCACTTAAAAAGTTTGTGCAAAAAAAATCTTCTCTCATTATCTGACCTTGTGCCATACTAAGCTAAACACAAATAATAAACATAAATTCTATCTCATGGTTTTGATAGTTGTATATTACCCTCCATACCATCTCATGGTTTTGATAGTTGTATATTACCCTCCATACCATCTCATGGTTTTGATAGTTGTATATTTCTCTGTTTGAGACAGCATACTGAGGATACCATAGACTGAGCATGTGAACAACAACAAGGTTTTGAAAAGGATGCAAATGAGAAGAAAACTCATACTTAATATCTGGAAGAGACAGATGAGGTTCCTGGGACATGTAATGAGGAAGGAGAGCCTGAAGAATTTAATACTCACAGGATGGATAGAAGGAAAGACAGTCAGGGGAAAGCAATGCAAAACATAATTGATAGGCTTGAGCAAATGGATGGCATAGTGGTATCTGGGAGAAATGCCAAGTGAAAGTCCATAATTGCCTATATTCTGAAGAGACATGGCACATGAAAAAGAATATTTCTCTCGAAAGATTATGGTTGGTAATTTCAATGAAGGATATTTTTTACAACTGTCAGCCTCTCTCAACTTGTATAATTGGTGCAATACAATCTTCTGCTAAACTTAGCCTTGTGCTATACTAAGCTAAATATGAATAATAAATAAATATAATAGCTTATCAACTAGTGGCTGGTGCTTGAACCTAGGTCAAAAATCAGTTTAAGAACACTTGATCAACAAAATTAAGCAAAATCCTTTTTGTATGTTGTCATATGAGTGAACACTTAATAATATCAAAAAAAAAGGGGGGGGGAGAATATTTAATATCAGTAAGGGTAAAATGGAATGTGCTCATAGGGAAGTTGTTATATTTATAGACAGAGTATGTAAGCAGGAAGGAAACTTTAAAGGAAAATGAAAGCAAAAATAAGCCAGAAAATAGCAGTTTAAATTTCTGGGACACTTAATGAGAAAAACCTAGAAGATTTGATACCCACACCTCTTCACAGCAAGAGAGATCAAGGAAAAGGCATATTGAAAACAGAAGAGATAGAAGAAAGAAACATATTGAAGGCAAAGAAGACGGAAGAAAGAAACATATTGAAGGCAAAGAAGACGGAAGAAAGAAACATATTGAAGGCAAAGAAGACGGAAGAAAGAAACATATTGAAGGCAAAGAAGACGGAAGAAAGAAACATATTGAAGGCAAAGAAGACGGAAGAAAGAAACATATTGAAGGCAAAGAAGACGGAAGAAAGAAACATATTGAAGACAAAGAAGACGGAAGAAAGAAACATTGAAAGCAAAGAAGATTGAAGGAAGAAACATATTGAAGGAAGAAACATATTGAAGGCAAAGAAGACGGAAGAAAGAAACATATTGAAGGCAAAGAAGACGGAAGAAAGAAACATACTGAAGGCAAAGAAGATGGAAGAAAGAAACATTGAAAGCAAAGAAGATTGAAGGAAGAAACATATTGAAGGCAAAGAAGACGGAAGAAAGAAACATATTGAAGGCAAAGAAGACGGAAGAAAGAAACATATTGAAGGCAAAGAAGACGGAAGAAAGAAACATATTGAAGGCAAAGAAGACGGAAGAATGAAACATATTGAAGACAAAGAAGACGGAAGAAAGAAACATATTGAAGGCAAAGAAGATGGAAGAAAGAAACATTGAAAGCAAAGAAGATTGAAGGAAGAAACATATTGAAGGCAAAGAAGATGGAAGAAAGAAACATTGAAAGCAAAGAAGATGGAAGGAAGAAACATATGGAAGGCAATGAAGACGGAAGAAAGAAACATATTGAAGGCAAAGAAGACGGAAGAAAGAAACATATTGAAGGCAAAGAAGACGGAAGAAAGAAACATATTGAAGGCAAAGAAGACGGAAGAAAGAAACATATTGAAGGCAAAGAAGACGGAAGAAAGAAACATATTGAAGGCAAAGAAGACGGAAGAAAGAAACATATTGAAGGCAAAGAAGATGGAAGAAAGAAACATATTGAAGGCAAAGAAGACGGAAGAAAGAAACATATTGAAGACAAAGAAGACGGAAGAAAGAAACATATTGAAGGCAAAGAAGATGGAAGAAAGAAACATATTGAAGGCAAAGAAGATGGAAGAAAGAAACATTGAAGGCAAAGAAGACGGAAGAAAGAAACATATTGAAGACAAAGAAGACGGAAGAAAGAAACATATTGAAGGCAAAGAAGACGGAAGAAAGAAACATATTGAAGGCAAAGAAGACGGAAGAAAGAAACATATTGAAGGCAAAGAAGACGGAAGAAAGAAACATATGGAAGGCAAAGAAGACGGAAGGAAGAAACATATTGAAAGCAAAGAAGACGGAAGAAAGAAACATATTGAAGGCAAAGAAGATGGAAGAAAGAAACATATTGAAGGCAAAGAAGATAGAAGAAAGAAACATATTGAAGGCAAAGAAGATGGAAGAAAGAAACATATTGAAAGCAAAGGAGACTGAAGAAAGGACTTATTGAAGGTAAAAGAGACGAAATTTGTGGCTAGTCATGATCACCCACATATTGAAGGGTTATGGAATATTGGAGATTTTCTATGTGACATTTCTCCTGTCACCTGAAAATCAAGACATAGAAAATGTAATTGTATTTCATTTACATGTATTATACAAGCAATGGCCACTAGGAGGCTATAAACTTTAACCTCTTCACACATTTAACTTTTAAGTCCTCACAAAAACAAGAACCTAATGTTATGGTAGTGTTTATTGCTGCAATAAAAATCCAGTAAAAAAATACTTGAAAATTTTTCTAAATTCTGTGCCTTTGAATCTTAAATTATGATCCAGTAGCTCATGATTACTTTCAAATCATGTTATAATTCCATTAGTATAGGTGTTATTCCCTGTCACTGCCTCAAATAATTAATGGACAATTTTGTCTTGAGTTCAAGGAATGACAAAAGAAAAGATACATATGTCAGAAGATATGTCAGAAACACATTTTGGTTTCAGGGAGAAAAAAGAAAAGATACATAATAAAAAATAAGTAAAGTAAGATAAAGAGGACAACAATAATACTCACATGCATTTAAAGTCTGCTTCAGTGAAAAAGAAAATCTTATCATTTCTTAAAACTTTTCATCTTACTTCTTTAAACAATGACCTACATTCATGCTTATGATTGTCATTGCAATATTTTATTAAAGCACAAATATTTAACAATAAAACAGGAGACTTTCCACAAATATTTTATAGTCGCAAGGAGGTTATTCACTCATCAAATTAAGAATTATGATTTATCAGAAAATTCAAATATGGATACAGTACTACTAGTAATGTACGATTAACCAAATGCACTTGAATTTCAAACAGATGGCATGGTTAGAATAAAAGGTGTGGCTAAAATTTTTTTTAAATAACTTTTTGTAATTTTCATTAATGAAATATTCTGTGCTCTTATGCCTGCAACCTAAATTAAGAGGTGGAAGAAAATGTACTAAATATTTATTAAAAGTGGTGGTTGGAAGAAAAATTATACTAAACTATTTATTTCAAATTCAAAGAAAAACAGTTCAAAATTAATCAAGATAAATGGTTTGGAGAATTTGACACTCACAAGATGATGACAAAAGTAACTGTGAAAACTAGGAGTTACCTACTTAACAAGAGTGTATAGATAGACATCAAATTAAAGAGTGGGAATGATAGGATGTTATGGAGAGCCATGATTGCCCATGTCCTAATGTAACACAGCACAAAAAATAATATGAACGTGCTAAAGATGCATTTAATTGTAATCTTTTGATTTTGGTGAAATCTTGAAAAACAGATCAAAAGATTAAAAAAAAGGCAAGAATTGTAAGTAGAATGTTTTTCAGGGTAGCAATAACAGAATTGCCAACTGGCAACTGTACTGCAAATCTTTGACGGTCAAAAGGTAGAGTGTATTATAGAGCCGAAAGCAGCTAATTGGGAAGGCTATTTGGAGTAGGTAAATTCTATCAATAGTCATAAAGTACCCATAAAAAGTATTTGGTTACAACGATGGATCCAGTAATAATATTCATGCATCATAAAACCTGGAGAAACAAGCCATTCCACTATAAAGGGGAGAAAGAAAAAAGTGATGCAAGGTACCAAGACAAGAACCTGCGACAATGTTTGGTTATAGCACTAAAGAGATTTTTTTTTGTTTTGCTTTAAGAGGGTTTTTGGAGATAGTAGCTTCTGAGAATTGGGAGGAAAAATGGTTAAATACAGAAAAGAGGGGTGCGAAGAGTAAGAAAGAATTAGAAAGAAAAATGAATGAGGAAAAGAGAATAGAAGATGAAAGAAAAAGTTAATATAAAGAAAAATGAAGAGAGACTGACCTGAGAAATAAAGAGATAGAAAAAATTAGAAAGGATAAAAGAATAAGCAAAAGAGTAGAAGAAGAAAGGAAAATAAAAAAATGATTTGAAGAAAAAGAAGAGAGAGAGAGAATTAGAAAGGAAGAGAGAATGAATAACAAAAATCAGTTGAACAAGAAGAGTAAAATAAAAGGTAATATGAAAGAAAATGAAGAGAAACTAGCTTGGAAGAAAGAAAGAATTAGAAAAAAAAAGAGAATGAATAAAGAAAAGAGAATAGAAGAAGAAAGGAAAAGAAAAAGATAATATAAAGAAAAATGAAGAGACACTAGCCTGAGGAAGAAAGAGATAAAACAATTAGAAAGGATGAAAGAATAAGCAAGAATAGAAGAAAGAAAAAAAAAGAAAAAAGAAAATTTGAAGAAAAAGAAAAGAGAGAGAGAGAGAATTAGAAAGGAAGAGAGAATGTATAATAAAAATGAGTTGAACAAGAAAAGTAAAATAAAGAATAATATAAAAGAAAAAGAAGAGAAACTTGTTTGGAAGAAAGAAAGAATTAGAAAAGAAGAGAGAATGAATAAAGGAAAGAGAGTAGGAGAAGAAAGGGAAAGAAAAAGATAGTATAAAGGAAAAGTAGGAGAGACAGGTACAAGAGAGAGAGAGAGATAGTGAATAGTGAAAAAAAGAGTAATAGAAGAAAGTCAAGAGCAATATGAAAAAGACATTAAAAAGAGCAAATATGATAAGAAACTGGCAAAAAACAACAGATGGAAAAAGAGAAAATTCGAAAGGAAACAGAAATAGAAGAACAAATGAAAAAGAGTGGAAAGAAAAAGAAGAGAATAAAGGATAGAAAATAATGAAAGAAAGGAAAAAGAAATGAAACAATAAAAAATGATAAAGAAACAGTAAAGAGAAGAGAAAGAGAAAAAGAAAGGATAGAAAATAAGGGAAAAAATAAAAAAAATAAAAACGAGAGATAGTAAAAAAAAGAAAAAAAGAAATAAGAATGATGAAGCTAGAGTAAAGAGAAGAGAAAGAGAAAAAGAAAGGATAGAAAATAAGGAAAAAAAAATAAAATAAAAACGAGAGATAGTAAATAAAATAAAAACGAGAGATAGTAAAAAAAAGAAAAAAGAAATAAGAATGATGAAGCTAGAGTAAAGAGAAGAGAAAGAGAAAAAGAAAGGATAGAAAATAATGGAAAAAAATAAAAGAAAAGCGACAGAGATAGTAAAAAAAAATTTAAAAAAATGATGAAGCTACAGTAAAGAGAAGAGAAAAAGAAAAGGATAAAGTAAAAAGAAGGGAAAGAGAAATAAGGGATTGAAGAAAGGAGGGAGAAGAGGAAAAGAACAAAAGCCAGTAAGAAAAGTTCACTGAGCAATGAAAATAAGGCATAAATGAAGCGCATCTGCCATGAAGTGGCGATTTGCCAGCATGCACTCAAAAACTGAAGATGGCCATCAATGTGGAGGTGTGGCAGCCCAAAGGTAACAGAGTATAGTCCCACAGAACAAAGGGAAGATCTGGGTCTCTCAACTTTCCTTGTTTCTAATTCAAGAAAACTGCATTTCTGTGACTATAATCTACCAAATGTATGCTGAGATGTTCTCAGTCCAACCAAGAAACTTTTAAAAAAAGCCTTTCTGGTTATTTCATAAAATTCTGAGCAGTGTGTTACACTCAGAAGCTTTCAACACAATCTTGTGCTTGTGTATTTAATCTACCATCATGATGGTAATGTTGTGGCCACACTAATTATAAATGTCAGTCAGTCAGAAAATGCATGAATCATGCTTGGGCAATCATGTCTCTTTCCACCCAGGACTTACTATACAGAAAGTTTTCCCAGAGTAGGTTACCATTTATTTCTACAGTAGACTGGTTGCCAACCAAGGCTATAGAACCCAATCTTTTCTGCTATTCATTTCTTTTATCCAGATCAGTCAGTTAAGTGTCATACATAATACACACTTGGATGATCATGTCTCTTTCGGTCCCTGACTGACTAAGCAGTAAATTTTCCTGAAGTAGGTTGACAGTTCTTTCTACAATAGACTGCTTGCCAACCAAGGCTATAAAACCCAATCTGTTCTGCTATTCAACCCATAGCTGTAGAGAGAAGGGTAGTGAATTATAAAGGTAGTCAATGCTTAATTTTTTGTCATAACTCACAGTGGGTTCTCATAATAGAGTCGTGTGCACATTTTTAGTTTTGAGCCCCATGAATGATTTTCATCTCAAGCAATTTAAGAGAAGACAGAAAGTGTGACAGGGAAATCCAAAGGTATATTGTGATGGCAAAAGATGCCTTCTAAAAGTTAGGCCAAGTATCAAGAAACAGAAAAATATCGTTAGAAACAAAGAAAAGTAACTGAAGTGTTTTGTAATATCCTATATAGCAGCGGACACTAAACCATCCCTGCATTGATGAAGAACAAACTGGACATCATAGAAATGTGGTTCTACAGAAGGATGCTATGAATGGAATGGACTAAACATATGAACAAGACTGGAAACAAAAAGGTCAGTGATGTTAATTAAAATTTCAAGGGTACATAATAAAGAAAAGAGTGTTTGAAAAAGTGATCTTGAGGCTGCAATGTGTGTTCAAGGTGTTGATGTTACTAAGTTCTGCAATATGCATCAGATTGCACTCTTCATTGACAGATGAGCCAAGTGATCTCCAGTCGAGTTTGTTACACCCAAATACCCTTGGGAAATCTATGAATCCCTCTCTCCACCTTGCTAACTATAGATAATCAGCAAAATTGATTGAGTCCTAGAGCCTTGGTTGGCAACTGATCTAAGAGAAGAATAACTCTGAATCCAAATCGCCTGTCAAGGAGATTAAATGGAACAGCAGTACTAAAAACAACATCTGCTAAAAGGTGGATGAGCTACTCAAATCCAATACCCATGAAATCAGCTATAATTTAATTAATTTTTACAAATTATAAATTAAACGAAGCTGCTATCTATTAACCATCACAGCCCCTACCCCACATCAGCATGAATCAGGCTAGTCTCCCTGAAAGCAAAACACTGCACCTCCTCGGCTTAACTCTGACAACAGACCTCAAGTGGAATGACTACATAGAATACATAGCTAAATCTGCTGCTCATAAAGTCAGTTCTCAGTGTAGAGCCAGGAAGATTTTTCCGCCTGAAACAATCCTGCACATATATAAATCTACCATCCACCCATGTATTGAATACTAGGGGTCCTTGACAAAATCTAACGGAGAATCTGTAATGTGATAGATCCTGACTTGGCAGCTCATATACAGTCACTTTCTCACCAGTGCAATGTGACTTCCCTGTGTCTCTTCTACAAATACTTTCGCTGCTTCTGCTCCGATGAACTTAGCTCACTTGTGCTCTCTGTATATAAATTTACTCGAGCCACAAGATTAGCAACTAGGTCCCACCCTTTTACTGTGAAACCAATAAATTGTAAATGCAAATTCTACTCCAGCAGCTTCTTTTCTCACACTTCCCGTCTGTGGAATTCCCTTTCTTTTACTTGCTTCTCCGACAGCTCCAAGAATTTAAATATAAAGTCAATAGTCACCTATCTCATTAACCTGCATCCTCTCTCTCATGCTCCTTTCTCCATTCACTTCACTTTCATCGGTATTCTCGTCCTTCTCTTACCCACTTTCTGACACCCCCTAAAACCTGTCACTCTTTCTCATAACTTTCCTCCTACATAACCCCATGCAAAACAGTGGCAGTAAAATGCCTTGCTTGGGGCAATATAATTATTAAAAAAATGGTCTCACCAACTTGCAATTGGCCAAGCGTGATGGGTACAGATATGCCTCTGTATACCTAGTTAGCAAGGGAGGGGTTCTTCCAGTAGGAGTGAGAAGAGCACGGATTTGTATTTGGCTTAGACTTGGGAGAAATGGGGCAAGCAATCACTGAACAGTACTAAGAAAAAAAAATATTAGAGACGTGATATCCCTTGCCAGTTGAATTTTAGAAAACTTGTTTCAATATATATATGGATGATCTTCAGTAAGACCAAAAAAGTCATAAAAATAGAAGCAAAAAAAAAAAAAAAAAAAAAATCTGTCACAAAAGCCTTCATCACAGGTGGATCTGGAGATGGTGCAAACAGATGACATTTACACATCTCTGACCCAAATTGAAGAACATTTGCAATTATCGCCTGTAAAAGGTGAAAAGCCAAGAATCTCTGAGCAAATTTAAAAAAAAGACACTTCTGCATGAAAATTGGATACAGATTAAAATGTAAATGGAGAGTGATATTGTAGAATAGGCAATGTGATCACAAATGATCATTGTTTTTTCTTCTACCCAAATTTCTGGAATGAGAAATCATTACTTTCATTATTATTATTTTTTAATCATTTCACCCCTATTAAGGCAATAAATAAGATATCTGCCACTAAGATAGAAGTAACTACTGGGAGTGAGAAGAATTTAATAGAAGGAACAGGAGGTTCAATCCTAAAAAGGTAACAAGGGATAAAAAGTGTCCTCATTTTTCATTTACAACCATTGAGCTCTTTAGCCTTCATCAGGTGATTCTTAATCCAGGTATCTTCAAAATGAGCCCTTTATTTAGTCTAAGTGGGTAAAATGTTCTCATTCCACTGACCATGCTTATCTAGGTCTTTCCCTCAACATCATCATCATCAAGATGCACCCAACCCCCAAACCCCCAAACCTGGAGGACCGGTGGACCATTCTTGGTCTTTCCCTTATACTACTCAGTTATTGCTTGCCTCATTTCCATCCTTCAAAATACACAATGCCCATTCCAGTGATATTATTTATATTACTATACATCAAGCCCTCCAGGTTATGAATGAATACATTTAGTTAAATTTGATAAAAGGGGGTCCAGTTGCTCTGTATATTTATCTTCACCTATGGAAGCCAAAAGAAAATATGTTTATACTAGATAATTTTTTAAAAAAAAATTGTAATCAGGTGTGCTAAATTCATAGTAATTTATGAAAAGATGCACCAGATGTCCTGAAAAGACAAGACACATAAAGAAGATGACGACTCCAGAATTTAATTTTAAGAAATTATTTGATTTGTTTGTTTAATGGCATATCCACTCCTTAGGGCACCTCAACATGGTCTAATAGCTAGCAAGATTAAATCATTAAAATTGAGTAGTGAGTTTGATTCTCACTGGGTACATGATACTTTTGGCCTTGTGCCATATTTAAGCTACATTTAGAAAATCTCTATCCACTCCTTATGGATCATTTAACACCGAAATTTAATTTTCTTGGAAACTTTGAAGTAATAAAAATAGGATATATGTTATTCTGCTTTCATAACTGAATACATGGTAGATTATACTCAGATTTTGTGTATATACAAGTTTGTGTGGACATGTTTACTAGAGGCAGTGATGTGTGTTTTGTTAAAGTTATATTTTGGAAGACAGCATGATTTTAAAAATTATAGGATATAAAATGGATTAATGTCATGAAAGTTTTTTTATGTTGGTTTTGGTAATATTTTTAACAGTCTTAAGTGAAGTTGCTAGAATTTTTTTGTATGTGCATGTTGTTAGTAATTTTTTAAATAAAAATGTATTGCTGGCATTTTTATACTTTCATAGTGTTTTGTTCTGCTTAGAGCATTCATTATTTGCCTATAGCTAGAACCCTAACAGAGTCCTACCAATTTGGGTCAGAATAAACCTGGGAACAACAGCAATTAAGCAGTCAGTCAGTCAGTTAAGTGCCATATGTGATACACACTTGGGCAATCATGTCTTAAATGAGCCATAACTGACTGGGCAGAAGATTATCCCGCAGTAGGTTGTTGCTTTCTGCGGTAGACTGGTTGCCAGTCAAGGCTATAAAACCCAATCTGTTCTATTATTTAACTCATAACTGGAGAGAAGAGACGGATTAATACCTTTCCCAAGGATATTTGTGTATAAGTCAATGCAAGGTTTTCATCTAGAATTCGAATTCCACAAAACAAAACCTCCATTCTCCCATTTAAAGGCTTTGCTGCTGAATGTAGTTTATCGTCATACCCAGGACTAAATTTTAAGAAATCACGTAGTATGAGCATATTTGGCTTCTGTAGGTGAATCAATTTATATAGCAAACTAGATTCACTATGACCTTTTATAAAATTTTACTTAAAAAAGTATTTTTTTAAATTTTTTATTATTATATTCATGACCTGGAGTACTTAAATTTGGTTGTGTTGGCTACTGTACAACACCACCAGACAGAGATTATTAAACAAGATGCAAGAGGGAAAGACTACAATGAAAACAGTAAAATTGTAGCAGAAATTTGATAACCAAGGGAAATGCATTTTGAGAAAAGAAAGAAGACAAAGGGGAAAAAGAACAAAACCTTTTACACAAAACGATCATTTACCAGCGTTTGATGTGCACATTTAGGGAACAAAGAAAAGAAACAATGAAACATACCCAACGGAATAACTATTAATTGTAAGAAAACAGTTTGCATAGTTTTGATTTTACAATGATGTTCACTCCGTAAAAGACCCAGGGTCCACTAGAGCTAGAGGGATACAGAATAAGAGGTAATGAGGTAATAAGAGGTAATATAAGCTTATGTGGGGAAGATAACGGTAAACCATAAACTTAAAGAATACAGTCGTGATCAGGGAAGTATCTTCTTGGGAGACAGTTTCACAAGGTTCATGGAAGAGGCTGCTTAAATAGAACTTACATATTGCCAAAGAAATAAGAGTATGAGGGTGGTTTGCAACAATGAGCATGGTATGGCAGGTCTTACTCAGGCTGGTTAGAACCAGTGGAAATAAGGAATGTAGTTTATCTGAACATATTTGATGTAAATGTTGATAAAGCAGCAAGAGGCCTGTGATGTCTCATCTGTGAGAAAGAAGTTGCAGGATGGAAAATTATTCTTCACACACAAGGATGTGGAAACACTTTTGGACTTATTAGAACATCATGACTGAACAGATCTTGGCCATATATGGCAGCAGTACTTCTTCATCAGCCTGATCTGGCTCTTGTAAATGTAAAGGATAGCAAGAGGAATTAGGTACTTGCTGAAGGAGTACAGGGAACCAACCATTTTCCCAGCATCGTTAGCATAATGTACAAGTTCAACTGGGATGAGTTTAAACCCCAAGAGCTGATCAAGGCAGATCATCAGCAAGACAGACAGTTATCTATTAAACCACCCACGTATCTGAGTTTACAGTAACTGATATTCCCACACGGTCATCCATGTAGGTATTAACCAGGCTTGATGTTGCTTAACTTTGGTGATTGTACATTAACTGGTGTTTAAATGTAATATGTCAGAAAATCAGAAGGAAGAGGAAAAGTAATAATAAAATAATAGTAATAATCAATTGTAAGCGGACAAAAAGCATGGCTGCTAGCAAAAGGAAGAGCCAAAGATGCAAATTATAAATTAGAGATACCAAAATCAAACAATTAGAAAAATTTAAATATCTGGGAAGTGTTTTAAGAGAGATCAGAAAATGCAACATTGAAATCCAAAGGTGAATTAGGATAGTGAAAGTAAACTTTCAAAAACTAAGCGATGTATTAAGAAATAGAAAAAAATTCATTAGAAACAAAAAGAAAAGAGTAACGAATCAGTCCTTTTGTATGACAATAAATTCTAGACAATCTCCTCACAGTTGAAGAAAAGACATAAGGCAACAGAACTGTAGTTCTACAGAAGGATGTTGAGAATATCATGGACTGAATCAGTAAAGTTTTATAGAAAGTGGAAACAAGAAGACACTTATATTTAGAATCAGAAAGATTAAATTTTAAGGAGATATAATTAGGAAAGAGGGTTTGGAAAATTTGACACTCACAGGACATATTACAGGCAAAAAAAAAAAAATAGAGAAAAACAGTGGATAACCTATATAATGAATTTGTGTAAATTGTTGGCAGAACAGGGATTAGGAGATATAGCTAAAAAAAAAAAACTACTAAAAGCTATAAAGGACAAGAAATTGTGGAGAGCCATGATCAACAATGTCTTGAAGAAAAATAGAAGAGTGGATAAAAGATGAAGAATAATGAAGAGTGACCTTGAGAGTTGTGATAAAAAGCAACAATAATGATTCCCTACCACCCCTTTTCACTACAGATGAAACAATGGAAGCCTCTCACTACTCTATCACTATTTCTTGGGCAAATTCTTTCACAATCTACATCTTTTAATTCCACCAGCCCAGGTCTTAACAGCTGAGACCCACTATGTAAGTTTTAGCTGTGCACTTGGATGAAACAATTCCCATTCTCTTTGTATTTCAATTATTAAGAAGGAAGTTCAAATCAAACAGCTTTTTCCCAAGAATTACCACTTTGTGGATAAAGATTCCCAAAAGGATTTTGGGAATCTTTGCCAACCACAACTATTTTCAAGTTGAGGGTTAGATGCTATCTTTCCTAAATATCTTCATAAACTGCACTTTTATGTTCCCTCAGTAAAAGAACCAGGGCCCACTAGAGCTACAGGGTTACAGAATAAGAGGTAAAGCTTATTCAGTAATCCTCTACCTGGAGTGGCTCTTAACCTCTTCACTCTCATTCAGTAATTCTCTACTTGGAGTCTTCATGTCTAGGGTTGACTGTTATCTTTCCTACATATCCTCATGAACTGCACTTCTTATCTCTTCCTCCTCTTATGCTCATACAACCCCATTCAGTAATCCTCTACTTGGAGTGACTCTTAACCTCTTCATGTCTAGGGTTGACTGTTGTCTTTCCTACATATCCTCATGAACTGCACTTCTTACCTCCCTCTTTTATGCTTCATACAACAACCTCATTTAGTAGCCGTTCTGCCTTCAGTGGCTCTTATACTCTTCATGTCTACGGTTGACTGTTATCTTTCCTACGTGTTTTCATATATTCCCTTATTATCTTCTGCTCTTATGCCTATACAACAACCTCACTAAGTAACCCTCTACCTTAGATGGCTCTTAGGTCTTGTACTGAGTGAACAAAGATGAATTCCAAAAGCTAAACAGAGTGTTACGAGACAGAAAAACTTTGTTAGAAACAAATGAAAGAGTATTGCACTGTTGGATGATATCTGTCCTCTGAGAGGGTAGTGAATGTTGGCAAATCTCCTCAAAGATGAAGAGACTTGAAGCAATCGATATGTAGGATGCTGAGGATACCATGGATCAAAACAATGAGATTTTAAAGAAAATGGAAACAAAAAGGAAACTAATACTTAAAATTAGGAAGAGACAGTTGAAATATCTAGGGCACATAATGAGGAAGGAAGGAAAGCTTGGAAAATCTGATATTCACAGAACAGATTGAAGGTAAGGGTAACAGGGGAAAGCAATGCATAACATACTTAGTGATCTTGAGTAAATGGACGGTGAAACAGGGTTTGGAAGAAATCACAAAAAGACCACATTTATTAAGAGGTAGAAAGGAAAAGGAAATTGTGGCAAGCAATGATCTCTTATGTCCTGAGGAGACACTGCACATATAGAAAAATAAGAAGAAAGGGTACTGATCACAAGGAGTGTGGTCGCTGAGCAGGAGACGAAGAAACACTGGCTTGAATGCAACAACTAACCACAGATGTTTGATGATTGTATAAATGAAGATGAAACTCTATCCACAGCCAATTGTGAAAGGAAAGGAAGAAGTACAGAAAAAAAAAAAATAAAAATTTGGAAAAAAAAATACAAATAATAAAAGAAAAAGTTTTCTGATAAAAAGGCTATTTCTATTTGTAATGGAATTGGAGAAAGTCAGGTAAAGAGAAGTCAGCTTTGTTTATAAACATCTTTCTTATACCTTTTATCAGGGACCTCTGGGCTTAGGGTGTCTTAGTTTCCTTTTTATCACTTTCTTTCATTTTCTCATTCTTTCTTTCTTTTTTTTAGACATATCTTTTTCACTTTTATCATGTTGCCCTCTCTCTTTCTTTCATTTTTGTTTTTATCAATTTGTTCTTCTTTCTTCCATAAATTTCTTTTTTATTTCTCCTTATGTCTTTCTGCATGTTTTTAATTTTAACTCTATTATTTCTACTTCTTCATTTTTCTTTTATTTATTTAATCTTTAATTTTCTAATTTTTTTTCCTTTTAATTTTTTCATTCTTGTCACTTTCATCCTTCTTTCCTTGTCTTATTAGTTTTATGTTAAAACTTCAGTTTTCCTATTATCACCAAAGTTATCCACTGTCAAGATGAGTGGTCACTTGAAAATAGCAGGTGCTGTAAGATAGGATATGCAAAGGGGTGCAATGGGTAACAGCTCAGAATTGGAGATTCAAGATCCAAGTTACAATTTGTTGTGGCCTGTTAGGGTCAGGAAGAAAGACACAAAAAGAAGAAGATAAGCTGAACCAGTGTATTGGAATAACAGAACATATATACAAAATAAGAGCGTTATTTGTCAGCAGATAGAAGTGTCTCTCTGAACTGTCAATTTACGCTGTGTCTTGACTCCCTCGTTGGGAAGTTTCGCAGGCTAATATTTATGAAGGAGGAAGAGTTCATTCCAATGTAGATAGGGCATCATAAAACTATCTATCTATCTATCTATCTATCTATCTATCTATCTATCTGTTGTAGCTTGTTAGGGCCAGGAAGAAAGACAGGAAAAGAAGAAGGTAGGTTGAACCAGTGTATTGGAATAATAGAACATATATACAAAATAAGAATGTTGTCAGCAGAAAAAAGTGTTCCTCCAAACTGTCACGTTACACTGCATCTCGACTGCCTCCTTAGGAAGTTTCACAGGTTAGTTTTTATGAAGGAGGAAGAGTTCATTCCAATGTAGATAGGACACCATAATACAATTATAGCTAGGTTTTTTATATTTGCTTACACAAAAAACACTTTTGCCACATTTCCTCCTCGCTATGGGTTAATTAGTAGGACTTGTATCAGTAAATCATTACTATTTTTTTAAAAAAAATTCTTCAAATCTAAAAATATTTTCTAGCTTTGAATAACCCACAAAAGGTTGATAAGCAGTAAAAACAAATCAATCAACTTTTGTTCTTTCTTTTTTTGCCTTCTTAATTATGAAATAAAATACTTTAATTCTTAGTTGTTAGCTTGTCTTTTCATTCTTTCATTCATTTATTCAATTAGCACATTTTTCACCCACTGTTGTTACCACTCCCTTCCACCTCACAATTATAATTCAGGGTGACGTTCAAAGCAGAATAATGCAATGGCTTGCTGGTTCCTTTTACATTAATGATGTTGAGATAGTCTCGTCCCTCCTCTCAGAAGTTAAAGAGGCAAGACCTACAGAGTTTTCCTTCTCCTAGGTTGATGATGGTATATGGAGGTTGTACACTGCTCAGACTACATACAACCACCCCCTCACCCGTACTGACAAAATCCAAAGGAATACTGGACATTATATTTTGGGGACAGCTTGGCTGTAAGAGTTGCCAAAAAGTTGTCAATGTTGACAGACAACCACTTTCAGGGCTCCACTCTGGATGTTCTGTCAGGATTTACTTCTATAGCCTTTTCCATGTTTTGCATATGACTGCAAGGTAGCAAATATTTTAAGGTTTTACCTCTTCTAAATGGACTGCCTTCCTGGACTGTTGAGTATCATCTACTCAAAGCAGCTGTTTATGATGCGCCAGTTTTCTACCTTCACCAATTCTCTGGCTTGGAGTTGGACTTCAGTCAGTTAAGTGCCATAAGCAATACATGCTTGGACGATCATGTTTCAAAATAGTCATGATTGACCTGGCAGAAGATTTTCCCACAGTAGGTTGTTATTACTTTCTGCATTAGACTGCTTGTCCACCATGGACATAGAACCAAATCTGTCTGCTATTTAACCCATAGCTGGAGGACAAATCAACAGATTAATATGTTATTAAATTAAGTGAATGCTACAAATTCAACTGGAATTTAAATTTAAATCTCTGATTTCTCGTTCCAATATCCACTGGACTACAACATACATCCTGGAGCTGAGCTTATTTGTCAGAGACTATTTGAGATGCAGGACATGGAAGTATTTTATAGACAGTGAGAACTTGTCCTTATTATAACCCCCAGCTATGACAATCTTTGTAAAATATATAATGTACATATATAAACATTTATATATATTACGAATTTTAGAACCTCAAAAAAATTAAGGTATTTTTTTAAATATATAAAATTTTAGGTAAACAAAAATGCTAGAAACTAAGACAAATTACAAAATAATTGTACATAAATAAACAAATACAAATATCAAAAGGTTTGGTAATTTTAGAAAAAAATAGCAGAAGAAAAAAGTAAAAATAAAAGAGGCACGCCCATTCAGAACGACTTTCATTTTGCGGTTATTTAAGAAAGATTGGATTAGATCAAGCAGGCGACCAGTAATACCATAACCGCATAGTTTGCATAGGAGGCAAGAGTGCCAAACCCCGTCAAAAGCCTTGGAGATGTCCAGAGCAACCGCGTGAGCCTCGTTAGACTCATCAAGGGCCTGTAGCATGTACTCCGTTACGGTTGTTAACAGGTCGGCCGTGGACCTGGCAAAGCGGAATCCATATTGCCTGTCGGAGAACAGTTTGTGGACGGTCAGATGATGAACTATTTCAGCATTGATTATAGCCTCAAATACTTTCCAGAATATCGGTAGAAGACTGATAGGGCGATAGTTGGATGGGTCCGAGGGTTCACCACAATTCTTAAATACAGAAACGACTGAAGAGAACTTCCAGCATGCAGGAAATCAGGCATTTAACATAAAATAATTTAGACAGCTATTTTAACATTAGTAACACAAAAACTATGAACTGATAAAAAATGAATGAGAGTAAAAAATGCAAAATTATAAATATAACTTTAGGTAAACAAAAACAGAAAGTAAACTTAAGACAAACGACCTTGGTTTAGTTGTACTAAAACAACTAAATAGTAATACAGAAAAACCTGATGACTGTGGTTAATTTTGAAAGAGATAATAATAAACAAAGCATATACAACTTCAAAATAATGTAATAATCATAACATGTATAGTAAATATAATGAAATAAATTACAATAGCAAATTATATTAAATTCTGATTAAGACAATATTCACCTCTAATTACTATATACTTGGAAAAAAAAAAAAAGTCCAATAAATAATTATTACATATTAAGAAATAAATAGGAAAAATAAAATAAGGCACAAATGGAAAAACAATGTTTCCATAAAAATAAGGACACAATAAATTATGCTGCTATTGTTGAGGGCCTGGGTAAACTAGTATATTTATAACAAAGACGCAATGAATATATTTCTTTTTTTGCAATTTCTTATAAATAAAATTAATAAAAGATATGATTTTCAGGTTAGTTGTCTAAATCTATTTTATTGGTACCATTTCATCTTTGATTCTATCTTATTAGTATCTTTTATCATGACTGTTAGTCTAAATATTTATGTAGTGTAAAATTGAAATAAAGAAGTAACTTTAAAATATATACAGGAATATAGTTTTAATCTTTTTTTTTTTTGTTAAATCAATTCACCCTATAGTAAAACTGCAAGAGGCCAGTAACCTTATTAAAGGTTTTATTTGCTGAACAAAAAATATGGAAAGTAAAAAGAAATATATTAAAGTGGAACAGTCTATCTGAGATAAAATGAGTATGTGTGTGTGTGGAAGGGGTTGTTTAAACAGTTTCTTCTCTCCTCCTTTAATTTTTAAAAACACACACATATTATATATATATATATATATATATATATTTGTTTCTGATGAAAGGCCGAGGCCAGTTTGAAATATCAAATATATACATATAATAATAGAAATAAATAAATACTGCCAAAAAAATACATTTTTAAACTTACAACTTTTCAGTAGTTTTTCCTATACATATTAAGACAGTATATGTGGATCATCATTATGCTATATATATATATATATATATATATATATATATATTATGTTTTGTAGCCCATGTAATGGAAAAGCTTTCAACACTCTCAAGTAGTTAGCTACACCACTCCAGGTGTAGAACGTTCGATTTCGGGTCAGGTCTTTCTAGACTCTCATGACGCAGAAGGCAAAATATGACTAGTTTTGATTGCAGGTTCAGCCAGTGGTTTAGTGCTTACAGTCTCTGAGATAGTCAGTTAAGTGCCATACGTGAAACATGCTTGGACGATCATGTCTCGAAAGAGACATGACTGACTGGGCAGAAGATTATCCCACAGTAGATTGCCATTGCTTTCTGCGGTAGACTGGTTGCCGACCAAGGCTATAGAACCCAATCTGTCCTGTTATTTGACTCCTAACTGGAAGGAAGAGACAGATTAATACCTTTCCCAAAGATATTTGCACATAAGTGAATGCAATGAATTCAACTGGAATTCGAACTCGGATACGAGTTTCTGAAAAGCTGAATCTAAAATCACTTCAGTTGAAGGGTTTGGGACCAAATCTTCCCTGATAGAAGCTAACTCACAAACAGAGACAGTTGCTTCTCATTTGTCAACACATGAGCATACTGAGGATTAGCCTCAATTAAACCTGCTTCATCCACCAGTGATTCATACTTACTATTACAAATATGGCAGCACAATAAAACAAGGCCAGGGATAGTTAGTCAAGTGGGTAAGGAGTGTCCACTTAGAGATACCAGCAATGGTATTGGAATAGTATTTCATAAAGAGTGGTGCTGGTGGCAATGACCTGATTGAATGCAGTACTTCAGGTAATGTCATTTCCCACTGTGAGGTCCCAGGACCTGGCAGCTAATGATGGATGTGTGTTGTGGTGCGGTAGACATCATCTCAGAATGAGAAATCAGAGAGCCAAGTTCAAATTCCAGTTAAATTTGTTTCATTCACTTACACACAAATACCATTGGGAAAAGTATTAATCCATCTCTTTTTCCTTCAAGTATGGGTTGAACAGTAGGACAGATTGACTACTATAGCCTTGGTTGGCAAACAGTCTACTGCAGAAAGTAATGGCAACCTATTGTGAGAAAATCTTCTGCCTAGTTAGTTGTATCTTGAAAGAGACATAATCGCCCAAGCATGTCTCGTGTATGGCAATTAACTGAGTGTCATATTTCCATATTACCTCATTATAATAGCTTTCCATATTACCTCATTATACTGCTCGCATTGTCAGACTAATTGCACTGCCAAGGTTGGCCAGTTATTTTTTCATATCTCTGATTTGACATGAGAGTCCACAGTTCGAATGTGCGTTTGAAGGGGACCTAAGCACCAAAAATCTGGTTCAGACATTTCATAACTGAGCCAATGGTCAAATCTAGGCAGGCGAAAGTGAATGGGAATATTTGTCCACAATAGCCACCAAATAAGCATTCTTAGAGGAGGAGAGAAGTACCCCTTTGAAGTCTATGCTAAGTCACTCTACAGGTTGAGTAGCTTTAATGAGGGTAGTAGAATCTGGAGAGTAAAGACTAAACTTTAAGCGAGCACACTCAGGGCACTCTTGACATACTTTTCATATTTCTTCAATGGAGTATAGCAAATACAGCAAATTTTTGAATTTGTATGAGGCTAGTGACCTTATTAAAGACTTTATTCACATAACAAAGAATATAGAAAGTAGAAAGAAATATATTAAAGTGAAACAGTTGATCTGAGATGGAATCGGTGGGGGGTGTTAAACAGTTCAGTTCATATCCTAAGAAACATGTTAATACCATTAAGACACAAGGGGTTAATAGGAATTAGAAAGAACTAAAATCCAATCCTAAACAATAAACAAGGGATAAACCAATTATCATGGTTAAAAAAAAAAACAGGGGAGGAGTGTGAACTGGGCGATAGGGGAATCTATCTACTTCTATTGAGAAAAAAATAAAAAATTTAAACATATGTTACAAGTATAATATTCATACTTGTTTCGCCACTGAGACGTGCATGTGACACAAAGCTGTGTTTATTGTGGAGTTTCCAAATGTGCACAAACAGGCCAAAGACAAAATTTGCTCAGTCCCATCAACTGTCGATTGCACTGGCCTCGGTGGCGACCATCAATCCACCTCTCTAGTGCAATGGGCTGGTTCAGCCTCAGGATACTGTCTCCTGGTACCAGGCACCTTTCAGTACTATATTTCTCAGAACTATATCTACCATTGAACAGAGATACAACTGAGAGAACCTGAACCCTTACCTACCTGGTAGGTAGGTAAGGTTTAGGGTTGAAGTAGAATTTAGATGGAACCAGAAACCCAATCCCAAAGAGGAAACAAAGTATAAACCTATTCCTCTGATCAAAAGATATTGAAGGAGTGTGATCTGAATGGTAAGCAAATCTATCTACTCCTATTTTTTTTTCTTTTAATTCTGTAACTCATTTGAGTTGTAGGAGCACCACATGCACTGCAGCCATAGTAGAAGTGGTGTTTATTTGGGCACAACAGCCTGACAGAACACGACCCTCTCCAGGCTGGTTTGAAATCAAATTTTTCCTTCTCCTAAACTGGTTGCCACCCAAGGCTACTGTCCTGCTATTTACCTATAGCTGGGGGGAAAAGAGATGGATTTATACCTTTCTCAAGGTTATTAGCACGCAATATGAATGTCATGGATTTGACAGAAATTCAAACTCAGCTCTCTGATTTCTCAATCTGAGCCGCTATCCATTACTCTGCCGTGCCTCCCATCGATACTCCTATTAAGGAAAAACAAATAGATAGAAAAAATTCAGAGTTTAGATGGAGATGTTAGAAGTGTAGAGTTGAAGAAGACTTTAGAAAAAGCCGGAAGCCCCAATCCTAAATAGGAAACAAGGGATAAACTTACTATTTCTGTTCAAAACAGCCAGGAAGACCGTGAACCAGATGACAGGCGAACCTATCTATTCCTATGAAATTACTTGAATTCTGAAGTGAAATATTTTCATTTTAGGTTTTTGCCAGTCTTCATTTCTATTTTTGTGTTGCGCCGAAAAGCAAAATATAAATATTTTCTTTTTTTCCCTCTTTTTTTCATGTCTTTTTCTGTTTCATAATTTGTTCCCTATTTTGTTTTGCAGCATTTCTGTCTTTCAGTGTGTTTTTTCTTTACCCGTTGCAATTGTTCTCAACATCAACTGTTTAAATGCTTCTTGTAACCAAGGATATGAATCTAAAAGCTTAATGCCTTATTCAAAGGATAATAAAGTTTACAAAAAATACAGTAATGTTCACTCACAGCTTTTTTCCAAATTCAAATACAAAAAGGAATATATTTTGATAGTGTCATGACCCCTATAGATAGTGAGGTATCAAATTTGTATTTTTTCGCCTCTTTTATTTTATTTAAATTTTATTCAAGTCGGTTTTTTTTTTGTTTTTTTTTACCAGTAAAACTTTTTAATTCATTTTCTAAACTCTCCAAATTTTCCCTTTCTTTCTCTCACTTTCTTACTTGTTCTTTCTTTCTCATCTATCTTTTCTTTTTTCCTCCCTCTCTTTTTATTGCTCTTTCTCTCCTTTTCACTTTCTTTTTTCTCCTCCCTTTTTGCTTTTTCTTGTCTCCTTGCCATCTTCTCTCTTCCTCTTGTTTTCTCCTCTTCTTTTACATTTCCTTTCTTTCCTCTCTAGTGTTCTTTTTTTTCTCTTCTCATTCTATTTTCCCATCCCACTTTCTCTTCACTAATTTATGCCCCTTTTCTTTCCTTATCATCATTTTTCTCATTTTCTTCCCTCCCACCGTTCATTTCTTTTCTCATTTTCTCTCTTTTTTTTACTCTTTTCTTTCACCCCTCCCCAGCTCATGTTCATACCTTCTCTTACATTTTTACCTCCTTGTTTTACCTTTTCTTTCTCCCACTCCTCTATTTTCTTGTCTTGTTTTGCTCTTTTTCACCCCTCTCCATTTCTGTACATCTCTCCTTGAAAGCAATGATTACACGCCTTTCCTGCAGCCCTCCCTGACTTCCTCCAATTACAATCCTTTATTTGGGCTGTCCTTTCTCTCTGACACAGAAATCACAGATCACTTGCAGACAATGACCTTGAATTGTTCCAATTTACAAGCATCTACAACCAGAAAATCTCACATATAAAGACAGAACTGTCTACTTTCTTGTGATAAAATTCAGCTTTTTGGAGATATACAAAGTGAATTGAAATTAGTTTTTGGCATGGTAGAGAAGGAACACAAATATATCCGGAGTCATGCGCTTACATAAGTTTATTCTTATATACTGATGTAGACTGGTAATGGGACCACGAAATGATAACTCGAAACACGGTGGTAAGGTTAACAACATATATTAAGTCAAAAATAAATACAAGATAAAAGAGTAAGCTTGGCTTACTAGTGACTAACAGACAGACTGCGGTAAGCTGATCTGAAGCCACGAGAGTGATTAACTCTCAGTTAAAATACAGGTAGGAAGAGTCCATAGTTAAGTGGGTAATGCCCCACAACATATACTAAACATATATATCTAATCTAAACTTATTTATAAATGGAACTGTGTCTGTATGTGTGTCCGTTACCTATAGACTTCGAAACGGCTGAACCGATTTTTTTAAAAATTTACACAGTTGTACTGTAAGCATCTGCGAGTGTTCTTAGCTAGGTTTTGTTGAGGTACCCCCGATAAATATTAAAAATTGATAATCGAAAAAAATTGGGTTATAGAAGGAGTGGTCTGATTTTAATCAAATTTGATACACTCATAGACAAAGACATAAGAAACGATATTCAGAAGTTTCAAGGTTGCAGTTCTTACAATTTAATATCAATATCAGGAAATCAAAATTTGACTGACATCCATTCATTTTTCTTTCAGTCTACGGTTTCGCTTTAACTGGAAACAACTATTACATTTTAGTCTTTTGTGCCAACGTCCAAAGAGTGTGAGCTCCAGGAACATGGATTAGTTTTAAAGCTTTCATTACACCCGAGCAACGCCGGGCTATACTGCTAGTATATATATATATATATATATATATATATGAAAGACAAGATAGATAATGTAACAGTCATAACATAAAAAGTTTACAAAGAAATAATGGTGTTAACACGCAAAAGGGAAACAGTCAAGTGATTGTAGCATTTTAACTTAAAAACAGAAAAGTAGTAAAATATGGCGGATGAGACTGAGAAGTTGTCTATCTTATTTGCCAGGAAAAAATCCCAGCAAGCCTATAACTCATTTGTCTATAAATCTGATGCATTGGCATGCCTAAAGACACATTTCAAAAGATAACTAGAATACTGAGAGACAGGAAAATCTGAATGGAAACAAAGAAAAAAGTACTGAACTGCTATGTGATATCTGTCCTTCTGTATGGTAGTGAATGTTGGACGAACTCATCAAAGATGAAGGATAGGCTCGAGGCAGCAGAAATGTGGTTCTACAGAAGGATGGTGAGGATACAATGGACCGAACACATAGGCAACAACAAGGGGTTAAAGAAATTGCAAACAAGAAGAAAACAGGAAGAGACAGCTGGTATTCCTGAGACACGTAATGATGAAGGAGGGTCTGGAGAATCTGATACTTATAGGATGGATAAAGGGAAAAAGAGACAGGGGAAATCAGTATGAGTAGTAATTGATGGGATTGAGCAAATGGATGGTGGAGTGAGGTTTAGGAGTGATACCGAGAGGAAAAATATTGAGAGCAACAAGAGACAGGGCCAAGTGGAAGTCCATGATCCCTATGTCCTGAAGGGACATGGCACATGAAGAAGAAGATAAATCTGGGAAGGTGAATGTTTTTGCAGTAATTCCTATCTGAATTAGAACCAATAATCCTGTAAGAAATCATTTCAGCCCAAGCAAGGTGATAAGGCCATTATGACACAAAGTGGGGGGAGGGGGTATTGAGAGTGAAAGAAACTGTAAGAGAACAGGATTCAAGGAGATGACAACAGAGTTGCATTTAAATTTTTAAAGATTGGAAATGACAGCAAATCAAGAAACTGGAAAGAGTTCCACAGTCAAGAAGTGTCGGGGAAGAAACAATTACCTTAGAACTAAAGGCTACATCTAGCAATTTCAACATTGAAATTGTGAGACCTAGCTGACAATTGAGTATTAAATTTAAATTTGAGTAACAAAATGAAAAGCTATAAAGCCTGATCTGCTCTGTTATTTCCCCATAGCTGGGGGGGGGGAGAAGATAAATTCATACATTTCTCGATGATATTTGTACATAAGTAAATGTAATGAACTTGAGAAGAATTCTAACTTGGCTTTCCGGTTCATCAATTAAAGCCACTATATCAATAACAAGTAGTGATAATATAAGCTGTCTCTTTATTTGGAAACATTTGGCACTCACTGGCCAAAGAGCCATGTAGCATAACACTTATAAAATCTTTCTATTAAATTTTTCAGGAAAACAGCTTTCTCAAATGCATGCTTGCTAGTATAGATAAAGGTTTCCCTCCTAACCTTTTGTTTGAAGTAGTGTAGAATGCCAATATCTTGATTATCATTATTTTGTTTTCTAGTTACATGTGCTATCCATGTTAGTTGTTGCTGATACTGAGAGTCCCCAAGTAATTTCTCTTATTTGTTACAGTTCTTTGTTTGTGATTTTGTAATGCCAACCCACAAAGTTCAAAGATGAATGTTTCTACGACTGACAGGCTTCATTCACTGAAAACTATTTTTAATCACTGACCTGAAAAAAAACAACAACAAAAAAAACAAAAAAAAAAATAGTATACAGTTTAGATATTTATGAAAGGGCTGGGCACCAAACATGATCTCAATATAAAATTCTTGATCTGTCAATGGCATTTAAGATCATGGGTGAAGCTCTTAGGTTAACGTTCTTTTTTTTCGTGTGTGTGTGTGTGTGGGGGGTAATCAGTATCACCCCATGCAAGGCAGTAAAGACACTAAGACATAAGGGGGTTACAGAGGGTTGAAGAATTAGGAACAGAAACATTACTAATGAAGAGGAAGAGAAAAGAGTAATCAGAAGAACAGTAGACAGTGATTGACATTGTGTTGTAACCTCACTGGTTATTGTGAAACAAAAGATTGCTGATGTGTTGTGGTATCACATAGTTGTATTGTTTTGGGTCTTGGTATATTACTACAGTTATTTGTTTATTTATAATGATAGTTATTACTACGAGGGAATTCCAGTATCTTGTTATTGCAAATAGTACTGTATTAAGAGATTCCTTCTACTAATACATAGAATCCTCTCTTGAGAGTCCTCCTGAGTAATCTACTCAAGAACTAAATAGTAATATCAGACTGTGAACACTGCTAGTCATTGTCCAGCTGATCTCCCTGGCTGATTCACCCAGACTTCTGTCTGGTGCTTAATACAGATTATTATCATGATCCCCAGTGGAATAATCCACTCTTATAGTTTTATTTGTTATCTGATGATCACTTTCAACCACATGTGTCGGTGTTGACTCTTTTTTCTACATGACACATTGCATTTACAGTTTTCTTTTTCATAATCCAAATCACCCATGCAAGGCAATAAAGCCAATAAGAAACAAGAGCTCACAGAGTGTGGAAGAATTAGAAACAGAAACATTGATAAGTGAGAAGTGAAGAGAGAAATCAGGAGGACAGTAGAGAGCAACTGACATTGCATTTAATCTTTTTTTTTAATCCATATCACACCATGATAGGCAGTAAAGCCACTAAGACACAAGGTGTTACTTGATATAGAAGAGGAAATAGCAATCAGCAGGACAGTAGCGTGACATTGCATTTAAATTTTGCTGGAAAGAATGGTACCATAAGAAAGAGCTCATTCAAACAATAAGCATGAAATCTGTCTATATTTCTGAGATGAGCTAGTATTTACAGTATTTACATTATTTGGACTATTGTCCTCATCTTTGTTGCCATTTGTACGACGTTTAATAACAGATCATTCTATTTGTCTATATTTCTGAGATGAGGTAGTATTTACATTATTCGGACTATTGTACTCATCTTTGTTGCCATTTGTACGACGTTTCGGCCATTGTACACTCCGGCCTTCATCAGGTGCTAAAGGACACGTGGTCCTGCGGATATAGACGTTGATTAGTTCCTGTGACTTTACCCAAAGAGTTGTGAGGCTACAGCAGTGGTGAACAAGTAACTTACAGGGTTAGAGGGAGATAATCCATGACTTCTAGAAAAGGCATTACGCAAGGAATGGAGTTCATATACCTCAGTGATTGTAATAAAGAGTTCGATTTGAAATTCCTAGCACTTGAAGAAGGCCGGAGCGTACAACGGCCGAAACTTCGTACAAATGACAACAAAGATGAGGAAAATAGTCCGAATAATGTAAATTCTGTGGCATGGAATTATTCAAAGAAAAAACACAGAGCGGCAACCTTACAACAGCAGGAAGGTGACTGAAGTGAAGCTGGCAGAGTAGGATTGATTCTTCTTTGGATTTTATTAAGCAGATGCACCGGAATATATGTGGAAGCTATATTTTAAGCATAAACAAATGGTAGACTTATAGATATATAAAATAAATTCTGGAGATGAAAAATTGCCTTGCACGGCTGATGTGGACCCA
Source organism: Ascarosepion bandense (assembly GCA_037127315.1). Classification (NCBI taxonomy): domain Eukaryota; kingdom Metazoa; phylum Mollusca; class Cephalopoda; order Sepiida; family Sepiidae; genus Ascarosepion; species Ascarosepion bandense. The sequence goes on along the minus strand of JBBBDQ010029519.1, from coordinate 55,002 downwards.
AAGTGGGGGTCACGGAAGGAAAACACGGAACACAGGTTAGAGGTAAAGAAAGATATATTAAACAGAAAGGTTACAAAGAATAGCGTAAGAGTAAGCGGAGGTTACTATCCACTGGTGTCCGACATTGGTAGTCATACACGGCTGTGCACTACTGTTGCTACACTCATAATACTAACATTCACATAGTAATATAGTACTGGAAGAGTCCATGATGTAGGTAAATATTGATCTCTCAATAATGGCACAGTCAACAAAAAGTTTCTTCGTAACTTACCTAGAAATGGATTTAATATAGTCTTTTTACTTCATGTCAGCCTGAGTAGGTGCACTGAGACACTTTCCTAAAGGTTAGCATCGGTCATATATTTTATAAAATCTTGTAATTTTAGACAAAACTGCTTATAAACCAGCTTATTCTATGTTCAATTTTTTATATCCTTTGCTAAATTTGTTATATCTGATTCATATACAAAGTTATTTAAAGTGTTTAGTATTTATTAATTCCTGAACTTTTATGATGAATTTAAGGTATGTGTCATCACAGCTTTCATCCTAATATTTTATTTGAACACACTTTACTGAACTAAAGTTGACAATAAGAAAGAAGATTTAAACTAAAGTATAAAAAAATAGTTAAAAAAGAATCCCTGTATGACAGACTATAAAATATAACATTTTAATTCCAATAGCCATGTCAGGCTAAACAATGTCAAAGTAGATTCTCAAAGATTTATGTATCGAAGGTTTTTCTAAAGGTTTCAGCTTTTAGTTCCAAACAAACATTTCTGAATTAATAACAGGAAAAACAAAAACAAAAAACCATACCACAAACAAAAGAAATAAACCCTCTCTTTGTTTTCCATAGAAGCACAAATTCTTTTGGTAGATTCCTGAAGTTTTATTTCTTGGAGGAGATAATTGAATTGTAACCCCTTCACATATGCTCCCCCTACCCCCTAACAAAAAATAAAAAAAAAATTGACACATGCTATAACTTGTCTGAGAGCGATTTCAAAAAATGTAACATTGGAATTCAGTTATCAGAGGTATTCAGCCTATTGTCATATGTAAATGTAATAAATTTTTTTTTTCTGACAGGAAACATATTTATTTGAGTCAGTTATTTAAGAGGAAGAAAATTTTATTCTTTTTTTGTGTTTTTACTATTTTTTGGATTCTTTGCTCATATCATAATATTCGTTATTTTTCATAAGTGCATGAGAAGTATTTTACTTGAGTAAATTGTACAATTTTCATTTCGTAGTTCAAATAAAGAATTTAATTTTTAATGAAAAATATATATATATTAATTTTGTTATTACAATGGTTTATAAAAGCATAATATCACTACACAGAAATTTTCATGTTTCAGAACAAAACTGTTTCTCTTCAGGTGCTATGCTAAAATAAATGGTGAAAACGATTTGTTTTTGAAAATATAAGATGAATTTTTGGTTATTTAAAAAATTAGGGAGTGGTAGTTTTGAGGAAATGCATTTAGGTGTGTCAAAACAGTTCAATCAGGATTTAGAATTATGAAACCATGGAGATATTTAAAATTGGGGTTATGGAAGGGGACAGGATGGCTTAGATCTAGACATGTCACTTTTTAATTTAGTCTGGGTAAGATACATAGTGGGACATTAGATTTTTTAAAGGGTAGGCAATTTTAATCAGGAGGTTGAATTTTATTTTTTTTTTATGAACAATACATCGAATCCATTGCTAAATCCGCTGCTATGAAAGTTGGCTCTCCGTGCAGGGCCTGGAAATTCTTTCTGCCTGAATCTATCCTGCACCTATACAAATCTACCATCCGCCCGTGTTTTGAATACTGTTGCCACATCTGGTCGGGTGCCCCTACTATTCTCCTCAGGCTTCTTGACAAAATACAGCGAAGAATCTGTAATGTGATTGATACCGACTTAGCTGACCGCCTGCAGTCACTCTCCCACCGGCGTGACGTGGCTTCTCTGTGCCTCTTCTATAAATACTTTCATGGCTTCTGCTCTGATGAACTTAAATCTCTGAGTATGAGTTTGCACGAGATACTAGATTGGCAACTAGGTCCCCAAACCGATGAAACCGATGAAATGTAACTGCAATTTCTACTCCAACAGCTTCTTTTCTCGCACTTCCCACCTATGGAATTCCCTTCCACATGCTTTCTTCTCCGATGGCTATAACCTCCAGGAGTTTAAATGTAAGGTCAATAGACACCTCCTAACACACTAACCCTCCCATTCTCTCCAACTCTCCCCCTATGTACATCCTAACTCATCTATCGCCCTGTGTAAGCCCCTGCGCTATAGTGGCAGTGGAATGCCTTGCTTGGGGTGACATGATTAAAAAAAAAAAAAAAAAAAAAAATTTTTGTTACTACTATCTATGAGTTTAAGTCAGAATTAGAATTAAATAATTGTTATATACTTAGTTATATTGTATTAAGAACGGCAATTTAGTATTGTGTCGGTGATTTTATTTTATTAAAATAATATTCATTTTTTTTATATTAGAGCATAAGTTATAAATGAAACACAGAAATTAATTAAATTTGAAAGAAAATTATCTTGTCTGAGTAAGGTACCTAGTGGGACCACATAATACTTAAATAGACAAATATATATATAATAAAATCAGGTAAGGAGAGAGTGGAAGGTGGAAAAGAAAAAGGACAAAAATCATATCACCCTACAAATACATCTGTGCAGAAGAGTGCATGGCCGCACATGAATAAAACACAAAAACAATATGGAAAATGTTTGCATCAATGATAAGTGAATAAAAGAGAAAAATTGAGAAATGTAAGCAGTCAATTGATGATGCTCCCTGAAAAGTGAACAGACAAGACAGTCTACAAACATCTATAGTTAGGGTGCTGAAGATAAAATCAATCAGCTGAGTGATAAATTCTTACTTATATCAACTTTCTGTCTCTCTCTCTCTCTCTCTATATATATATATATATATAATATATTATACATATGTATAACATATATATAATATATATATATTATGCATATATATATATATATATATATATAATATATATATATTATGCATATATAATATATATATATATAATATATATATATTATGCATATATAATATATATATATATAATATATATATATGCATATATAATATATATATATATATAATATATATATTATGCATATATAATATATATATATATATATAAACATATATATATTGCATATATAATATATATATATATATATATAACATATATATATTATGCATATATAATATATATATATATAACATATATATATTATGCATATATAATATATATATATATAACATATATATATTATGCATATATAATATATATATATATATAATATATATATTATGCATATATAATATATATATATAACATATATATATTATGCATATATAATAATATATATATATATATATAACATATATATATTATGCATATATAATATATATATATATAACATATATATATTATGCATATATAATATATATATATATATATATATATATATATATATATAACATATATATATTATATATATATATATATATATATATATATATATATATATATATATATATATATATATATATATATATATATATATATACATATGTATAACATATATATATTATATATATAATATATATATATTATGCATATATAATATATATATATTATGCATATATAATATATATATATATATATATATATTATACGTATATATATATTATACATATATATATATTATACATACATATATATTATACATACATACATATATTTATTTGGTATTTGGGTAACAATCTCTCTTTTATACAGGCTTCATTAAAAATGACAAACAAGGTATTATCATTAAGTTTTTTATATAATTTTTCATGTGTTCATATAATTTATTTTGCTTTTTGGAACTCAAATTATATAAGAATTGTTCAAAAGTTTTGTATTTTCAAGCGCTTTTGGTTATACTCTTAAGTTAACCATTATCAAGAACTAATTTTGTTTTACTTATAAATAAACATGTGTAACATACACAAGATTCTATATGCATAAACTTTGCACATGTTTATTTACAAGTAAAACAATATTAATTTTGATAACGTCTAAAAGTATAGACAAAAGCACTCAAGAAGTACAAAACCTTTGGACAATTCTTATATAAATTTAAGTTAGAAAAAATTGTAGAAACATATGAAAAATTATATAATAAAATTAATAATAATACCTTGTCTGTCATTTTTAATGAAACCTGTGTGTGTGTGTGTGTGTGTGTGTGTGTGTATATATATATATATATCCTAGTCTTAACACGTGGAAATTGAATGTTTTTTTATTTTATATTCTGATAAATCTTAAATTTTCCAATAATGATTGAATAAGCGCATTCTATGATAATAAAATATCTGTAGAAATTTCTCTGTTGCATCATTAATTATTTAAACGTAACAACTTTAACAAAATACTGCAATAAAAATCAAATATAAGGTTCTCTTTCTTCTTCATTAATAACATTCCTCCTTGTTTGCATTTGTTCTCTATTATGAACACGGATTGCTTATCTCTCTTCTGCTCATAATTATTCTCATCTTCTTCTTCTTTGCCATTATCTTGCTGTCTCTTTTTGCTGTCTTGTTCTTTCTTCCATTACAATGATTTTCTCCAGAAATATAATGCACTTACATAATACATTTACTTTCATTTATTATAGAAAAAGCATGACACACGTAGGTACCTGGGTAGGTATTATAAAGACTATGATTTATGTTGTTCACAGCGAGAACTGAAGGGCCAATTGGATAAAATGAATAAAAATAAACAGATGAAAAGTATTTTTCTTAGCTGAAAGATAATCAAGCTGAAGACAGCAAAGAAAAACTTCAAATTATTATTTCAAGCACAAAAATACCATAAATACAATAATACTCACTCTCGCTTTTTTATATACAATAGAAGATATATTTACAGTAATTCTTCTTTAAATTTATATTTTCTGTTTCACGTTTTCTTTCATTTATCATGCGTGTTTGTGTCTAGGTTGCCAGCATTCCTATGTTTAATCTTTTGTGTCTGTGTGTGCATTCATATTTCTTTCTACAGCATAACATGTAGATACTACAATATCAATATATAGATATATATTATGGATACATTTATATATTATATATACATTGCCCTGGATATCTTCAAAGTATTTGATAGGGTCTGGCATGCTGGCCTTTGGTACAAGCTACAGGACTATGGTATCACTGGACGCTTGCTTGGTTTGATCTAATCGTTCCTATCAAACCACATAATGAAGATCATCTTGAATAGACATGGCTTCACATCCTATCACATTAATGTGGATGCCCCCCCCATGGTTCCCTCGTAGGCCTGACACTCTTTCTGATCTTCAACATTGATCTCCCTGATGTGATCAAATCCCATGTAGACATCTACAATGATGACTCCACCATTTACTCCTGTCTCAGTAAGAAATCTACCAAGGCGGTCAAGATAACCTGGCTGCCGATCTTGAGAGGGACCACCAATCTGTGGTAGACTGGGGTAAGAAATGGCTCATAAACTTAAATGCGTCCAAAACAAAGCTGCTATCTGTCAACCACCACAGACAGACTCTCCTGCCCCCAATCAGCATGGACCTAGCTAGTCTCCCCAAAAGCAATACACTGCGCCTCCTCAACCTCACTCTCTCTTCTAACCTCAAGTAGAATAATTAGACCGAATCAATAGCTAAATCTACTACTAAACAGGTTGGGTCACTGTGGCAGGCCAGGAAGTTTTTCTCACCTGAGTCCATCTGGCACATATACAAATCAACCATCTGCCCATGCATTGAATACTGTTGTCATATCTGGTCAAGTGCTCTGCTATTCATGTAGGGTTTCTTGACAGGCTCCAGAGGGGAATATGTAATGTGATCAATCCCAACCTGGTAGCTTGACTGTAGCTACTTGTTCACCAAGATATGGCTTCTCTGTCTCATTGACAAATATTTTCATGGCTTCTTTGACGAGCTTAGCTCACTGGTGCCCCATCTACAAGAATTCACTCAAGTAACCATACTTGCAACAAGGTCAACCCTTTTACAGTTAAAACAACCAAATGCAGCATCCACTTCTATTCTGTCAGCTTCTTTTCTCACTGTTCCAGCCTGTGAAACTCCCTTCCATATACTTGCTTCCCTGATAGCTACAATCTCAAAGAGTTTAAATGCAATGTCAATTACCATCTCTTATCTACTTGACCCCAGTCCTTCTCCTGTCATTTCCCCAATACCCATTGCATCTTTTCCCTTTTCACTATACTCACACAACTCTCTGACACCCTCTGTAACCAGCCTCCTCTTTCTCTTTGTTCTCCTATATAAACTTTCACTCTCCCCTTATGTAGCCCTCTATGCACCAGTGAGAGTACTGCTTTGCTTGGGGTGAAAAAAAAAAAAAAAAAAAAAAATATATATATATATATATATATATATATATATTATACACTAGCAGTATAGCCCGGCATTGCTCGGGTGTAATGAAAGCTTTAAAACTAATCCATGGCCCTGGAGATCAGACTCAGCCTAAAGAATATTTGTGTGAAGTTTGGTGAGAATCGGATAAAAATTGTGGATTTGTATAAAGGACATACAGACAGATAAACAGACACACACAAACATCTTGCCTTTTATATATATATATTATCGATGTTCTGCACTATTGTAAGAACTGCAACTTTGAAACTTCTGAATATCGTTTCTTATGTCTTTGTCTATGAGTGTATCAAATTTAATTAAAATCGGACCACTCCTCCTATAACCCGATTTTTCAATTATCGATTTTCGATATTTATCGGGGGTACCTTGACACAAAACCTAGCTAAGAACACTCACAGATGCTCATAATAAAACTGTGTAAATTTTCAAGAAAATTGGTTCAGCCATTTTGGAGTCTGTAAGTAACGGACACACACACACACACAAAGTTCCATTTATAAATAAGTTTAGATAAACACACGCGCACACACATTATATATATATATATATATATATATATATATATATATATATATTAGTGTATCGAGGTAGCAGATTATTTTATCAAGATATACTGCTAAATAAAAAAGGCAATGAATGTCTATTATGTTTAATCCTGAGCCGTTCTAAACATCATATTTTAGCTTTAATTTCAGGTGAAAACTAAAAACAAAAATTGTCCAATATTTGGATATTTTTTTATTATGCTGGTTCTAAGTTTTCAGCTCACATAAGCCATCTTCAGAGAGGTTACAGAGACGTTAACATAAAGACATCCACTGTCAAAGATGATATTATCTTGTGTGGACATAAAACATTGCTATATGACAATAACAGTCACCAAATAGCAGGCGCAGTTTGTAAATCTGTAATGCGACTCTATGACGTCACAACACAATAATTTGATAGTGGTGTGTATACACCACACATATATAACACATTAAAATTTCCTCCTATCTCAGCTGTCTGCTGATTGGTTAGGGATAGACTCTCTGATTGATACCAAAATGGTCAAGTTTTGATGCCAGCTGGAAGCAAGTGGATGGCTAACCACACTGATGAACTGTGATACAGCAAAACAGGCTTGTATGTGGATGACTATATATATATATATTTATTTTCACTGACATTTTGTTTCTATTTTCATGTTGCCATTAAACGTTCACCCACTCGATTGAACAGATGTAAATATGCAGTCATACACACACCAACCAGTTGGCTGCAAAGTCCACAGCAGCTGCATGTACTTTACCAAAAGCTTTCATGTTGAATAGATACACAAGAAAAAGACAAATAAAAGGCATTACATATGTACAAGACTGACAGAGGTGACCTGTAAAGATGAACACCCACACACGCAGACCCACCCACCCCCAATAAATAGAAAGAAAAAAAACAAAGAGAACCTACGTAAAGAGAGTTAAACCTTTACTGAAGAGAAGACATTCTTAAAGCATTTATCTTCCAACTAGTTCTAGGGGGATTTGAAACGATGCATACTTGCATTTAGTATATTATAAACCATGAAAACTTCAGTTGTAGTTCCGGAAAAGAAAGCACTGACTCCCAAAAGAGTAATAGGAACATTTTGGCAAAGCTAACTTCTGGGAATTAAGAACCTGGTTTTTAAGAATATAAGGGTTTTTTTTCAATCATTTCACCCCAAGGAAAGGAATAATGCCATAAAGACGCAAGGGGTTACTGAGTTGAAGAGAATATGAGAAAAAATACATTAAGGCGAGAAAACCATAAAAGAAAAAAATTAAGACAGAAAATAACAGTTGATATTGCATTTAAATTTTTGAAGACAAGAATTCCATCAGTGATTGATAAAAAAAAAAAAAAAAAAAAAATCTCCGAAAATAAAACATGGCCCAAAGCAGCTGAACTTTCGCTTTCCAGCCTTGTGGGTGTTGAATTGTTTTCTACACTAAAACCTCTTTCCCTCCTCAGACAAATTTTCTATATATATATATATATATATATAAGTCCTATCACATTTTTGGCATGTTTCCCTTGAAGGCAGTTTTTCAATGAGTAGTTATAATGGTTGACTCCCCATACTTTCAAATGGCACCAGACACCTCCTGCCATACTCTATCTTTACAAGAGCCAGATTTGACCAAATGTGGAGTATTGCTGTCACATCTAGTTCAGAGCTACCTGATTATTACTTCCAGCCATGACCAAGTTCAAAAGCATTTCTGCAGTGTTGTAGGAGAATGGAACAGTTCAGTTTAGAACTGCCAGACAAGCCATACCTATAATTTGATTATTGTGGTGAAGGTTTGTTATCAAATATCATCAACATCAAATATCACAATAGATCATTATCATCATCATTATCATCATAACCTTTCACATGATTGATCATCATCATTTTCATCATCAAATATCATAATAGATCATCATCATAATCAGCATCCACATAAGTGATCATCATCATCATTAACATCATTTGCATAACTGATCATCATCCAAATTATCACCCATATGACTAATCATCCAAATAATCATCATCCACACGAGTGATCATCATCATCATCATCATCATAATCAACCATGTGATTGATCATCATCATTCTCATCATCAAATATCATAATAGATCACATCATAATCATAATCATCATCCACATGACTGATCATCATGATTGTCCATCACCATCAATTATTGTCATGACTGATCATCATTAACATTGATCATCATTATTAAATATCATCCTGACATTATCATCAACATCCTCATCATAAAATATTATGATTTATCATCATCTCATATTAAATATCATCATGATTGTTCATTATCATCATTAAATATGATACTGACATATTATCATCATTATCTGATATTAATTTTTCGTTTTCTACCAGTTATAAGGGCGAGGTTGAAAGGATATCTCTAAAATCAGTAGCAAATAAAACCAAAGGAAACAATCAACACTTTTCTCCTAGAACCCCCCCCCCCGCCCAACACACGCACACAAACATCAGAAATAAGTACAAAATTCCTAAATTCCCTTCTCCCCACTAAAATATTTATCATTCATTCATCCACCCAATGCACAGATAAACAATATCTCCAGGTCTTAGGGACATGTTCATACTTATTATATTGGTTTCTGAGTGTAACCACTAACACATACCAGGTCAACACTTTTCAAAACCAGGAGATAAAGATTCCAGCTAGATTGCAGGGTGGGAGAAAGATGGATAAAAATGAGATGGAAATATCCGTCAGTATCTGCCCCCCCCCCAACTCTCCCTTAAAAATAAGAAATAAAAAGTTAACAGATTTTCTACCTCAGTGGGAAAAGTGAAAGAAACAAAAGTGATGCTGATGATGATGACCAAAATAAGTGAAAATGAATATTTTCGAACTGCCTTTCCTAAGCTGATAAGGAAATCATAAATAAACATAGAAAATGGTTTTAATAATCTACTCTGTGTATATCTGAAACACGAAACATAAAAAAACAGAAATATTGGGACTTTTAAAACAAGTTTTAATGTTTCAGAAAAAAAAAATGAAATAAAAAACCCCAAAAAGCAAAGAAAAAACAAAAACAAAGAAACAAAACAAGTAAACAAAAATATTTTCAATTTTGGTCAATATTTCCATAACCTTATTTCTATCACTTTTGATAAAATTAGCAGCATTATGATGGGGGTGCTCAAAAGTTCTTTGGTTGAAACGTTTCCTAAAAATCCAGCCAAATAACTAAGCATCAGAATCTCTTACTGGTCAGACTAAGAGCTTTTCAACACTTCATAAATGTAATAGTATTTGAATTTCTTAAACAAGGTATTGTTAATTATTAATTTTTGACTAGGATTTCTCTTGTTTATATTAATAATTGTTATGACAAGCTCTTCACTACGGTAGCTAGACTGGCATCAAGATCTCATCATCTTACAGAAGATGTAAAATTCAATCTTAACCATACCATTTGTTTTTTCTCACACTTCTTGCTTGTAGATCTTCCTTTCAGCTCCATGCTTTCCAGGCAACTTTAATCTCAAAATATATAAATGCAATGTCAATTACTGTCTACTGTCCTTCTGATTACTCTTTTATTTTACCGTTCATTAGTAATGGTTCAGTTCCTAATTCTTCTTCAGCCTGTAACCCCTTCTGTTTTTGTGGCTTTACTACCTTGCCTGATATGATACAGATTAAAAACAAATTAAATGTTATGTCAACTGCTATCTACTGTTCTCCTGATTACTCTCCCCTCTCATTTTTAATGTTTCTGTTCCTAATTCTTCCAAACCACATCACCTCTTGTGCCTTAGTGGCTTTCTTGGAGTGAAATTGATTAAAAAAATAAAATAATCTTAAGTTGTGTACATTGTTAGTTATATTTTTAGTTGAAACATTGTCAGTTATTTATAACTAATTCAAAAACATTTGATAAAGTATGTCACAAAGAACTTTTGGTTAATTCTAGGGAAGTTTCATTTATTTGGGAAGAATATTAGAATAATCCAGAACTGTCAATCAACCACTCACATATGGAGAGAAAATGAATCCAGAACTGTCAATCAACCACTCACATATGGAGAGAAAATGAATCCAGAACTGTCAATCAACCACTCACATATGGAGAGAAAATGAATCCAGAACTGTCAATCAACCACTCACATATGGAGAGAAAATGAATCCAGAACTGTCAATCAACCACTCACATATGGAGAGAAAATGAATCCAGAACTGTCAATCAACCACTCACATATGGAGAGAAAATGAATCCAGAACTGTCAATCAACCACTCACATATGGAGAGAAAATGAATCCAGAACTGTCAATCAACCACTCACATATGGAGAGAAAATGAATTCAGGAAATATACAAAATTAAGAGGCATAAGACAAGGACATGCCTTCTCATCAGACTTATTCAATAAAGAAATCCTGAGAGAATTAGAAAACCTACCAGGATTCAATATTAGTGAACACAATATTAACAACATTACATATGCACAATGTTGACAGCAGATCTAAAAAGGAAATTACAGCAACTCCTACAGAATGTAGTGTGGATGTGAGGTGTGGTATAGTAGATACTAGTTTGAAACGAGAAATCGGAGAGCCAAGTTCAAATTCTAGTTGAATTTGTTGCATTCATTTACATGCAAATACCTTTGGAAAAGTTATTAATCCGTCTCTTCTCCTTACAGCTATGGGTTAAATATCAGGACAGATTGAGTTCTATAGACTTGGTTGGCAACAGTGTCTACCTTGATGAGAGGATAAAAGGGCCTGAGTAGGCTCAACACACCTACTTGTAAAAAAGGATGATTGATGATCCCCTTGTCGATGGTGAGGGATTGTTGATGGCCTATGTTCCATTCGGAATGACAGGGTTCATGGAAAGAAGAAGAAAGAACTCAACATCAATTGAAAGAAGATAAAATGTATGTATTGTGGAGTTAGTGTTGAAATAAATAACGAGAAGACTCGGAAACAGCGAAATAAAATAATGTATTAACAAAATACAGATAGTTGTTCAAACTGAATCGTATCTCCACTCAGCTGCAGGACAAATCAAGTTACGACCTTTATTCTCTGAGTCTCTGGATCTGACTGCCTGGAAGACAGAACCTGGTAACCAGACATGACGTCAGGAATAGTCCATTAGTCAATCAACTGAAAGGGGTGCCACCCTAACAGTATGGTTGTCAGTAAGGGAAAGGACCCAAAATGTGAATTACAAATTTAAGATATCAAAATCAACCAAGTACAAAAATTTAAATATCTAGGAAAGGTTTTAACAAGGGACAGAAAATGTGACACCAAAATCAAAAGGCATATAAAAAGAAGCTTTCCAAAAGCTAAGCAAAGTATTAAGAAACAAGAAGACTTCCTTAAACACAACGAAAAGAGTACTGAACTGTTATGTAATATCAGTAATTTCTAGAGCTCATAATGAGGAAAGAGGGCGAAGTAAATTTGACACTCACAGGTCATACTGAAAGGACAGAGGAAAGCAGCACATAACTGACCTAATGAGCTTCTGAAAATGGTGGCTGAACAGAAATTAGGAGAAAGAACAAAAACAAACTTTACTAAAAGTTATAAAGAAATTGTGCACAGCCAGGCCGCTAATGACACTGAGACATAGAAGATGATTTTCATTTTTCAAAAAATGAAAATAATAGCTTATATGACTAAGTAAACAAAGATGCTAGTGTAGCAAGTGTTGTGAAAGGCATGTTGTAGCCTAATTGTTAAGGCAGCTAACATGAAAAACCAGGCTCTGAAGTTATTTTTTACTTTTATTTTAATCTCTTTCATTATTCTGGGTTCTTTTTTATGGGATTTAAACAGAATGCATGACAAGTTTTTCGAAATATTTAGTGCAGTTTCTAACATGGTCATATCATGAGACTTAGATTTACAAAATTTATTTGTAGAATTTTCTCGTCAGGAAAATAAAATTCTTAAGTTCACTGTTAAAAGCTCTTTCTAGTATTGACATGAATTTCCATTCTAATCTTTTGTTTTTGGTTCTGTGGAAAGTCAACATCTTCAAATCATCATTTTTTTCTTCTAGTTAGATGTTCCGCACATATCAGTTGTAACTATTGGAAGTCTTCAAGTAATTTTGTTATTTGTTAAATTTCTTTGAGATTTCATTATATTAAAAATAATTGTGAAATTAGCCATTTCCATACAGGAAACATTCAGCATTAACTGATGTTACTTCCGGGTTGAAATTAATTTTCTTAAAAAGGTTTCAGGAAATTATACTTCTAAAGTTAACCTGTGCACCGACAGGTGTCATTGTAAAATAATTTACTGGGAAGTGATTCTAAGAAAAAACTTAAATCGAGAAATCGAATCCAGGAATTGTTGAATGATTCTCAGAAGTATCTGACAGTTTGAATTTTAGTCTGATTCTTTGTTTCTCGCTCTCAGAGGTTCGAATTTTAGTTTTTACATTTGAATCTTCTGACTCTCCCCCAGAAATCTGTGATTTTTATTTTATAATTTTTTTTTTTTAGATGAAATATAACTTGAAAAAATGAATCCAGTTTGGTTGAAAGGATTTTACAGTTATTTTGACAGTTTGCTCTTTTTCATATTGTTGGGAGTTTCCTTCCAAATCTTTCTTTTATGGTTGTGTGGAAAGTTAACACCTTGATTATGTGATGTTCTTCTCTTCTAGTTACTTGTGCCATCTATTTCAGTTGATACCATTGTTGGTAGTCTTCAAGTGATGTGGTTTTTGTTATTTGCTGAAGCTCTTTGTCATTTAGTATTACCAGTGTAGAATATCTGATGAGGGATTATTCTCTTTAGAGCTGAAAGAATTAATTTGCTTGAAGCCATTTTTAATCATTGATCTGGGAAAATGTTTTTATATAGTTGACATTTTTTAACATGGGGCATGAAGAGCATAACATTCATGAGACTAGATCTGACAAAATTATTTAAAAATACGAGACTGGTTAGTATTTTGGCTTTGTGTTTGAATAACTTGTACTTAGCACCAAGAAGAAAGAGTTGAAATTTCCAGTGCACAAAATGAGGAAAGAGGGCTTGGATAATCTGATACTCACAGGACAGATTGAAGGCAAGAGGAACTGAGGAAAACAATGCATAATATACTTAGTGAGTTTGAGTAAATGGATGGTGGAACAAGGTTTAGGAAAAATAGCATAAAAACAAAATCTATCAAGAGCTACAAAGGTCAGAAAATTGTGGAGAGCTATGATTGCTAAAATCCTGAAGGGATATGTCACATAAAAAAAGTACAGGTTTGTATAAATGGATGTGAGAAAAGAGCTTTTTATAAAATCTCATGAATGCCATGAATTGTTATACTTTTTTTTTTGACCTGAGATCAATCTGAAATACCTATTCTTATTTTTTAATCTCATCAATGGGGTGAATTGTTATAGTCTCTTTGGATTTTAACCTGAGATCAATGTGAGTATATGTACCTTTTTTTTTAATTCTTATAAATGTAGTGAATTGTTATGATTTCTTTCAAACTGAGATCAATCTAGTACCTGATTTTTTTGTTTTTTAATCTCATCAATGGGGTGAATTGATATTTTTTCTTTGAATTTCTACCAGAGATCAATGTAAAGTACCTATTTTATCTCATTAAGGTAGTGAATATTTTCTTTTTTTTTCAAAGATCAATTTACCAGTTCTTTTTTTTCTCTAACAACTAAAACTAGTCATTATCTAAACTAATATGAACGCCTTACATCCCCCTTTTTAAGCCCTTACAACAACCTCATTGATTGATACTCTACCTTGAGTGACTCTTGGGCTTTATATTAGATGAAAAATAGTATAAAAATATTCATTTCTCTGTGTACATAATCAGAAGGAGAGCAAGTAACAAAAAAAAAAAAAGAACAAATAATAAATACATAAAAGAAAACATAAAATATTTGATAAGAAGTAACGAATATAAAAAGGTAGTAAGAAGGTGAATAAGTAATAAATGATAAAAAAGATAATAGACTTTGACAGGAAGCCTTGCTATCTGCTGAGAAGTTTAAGATCACACACCCAAATCCTCAAAGAGGTCAGTTTATTAACTGGGGCCTTGTCAAAATCAACTTTGATATGAATCCGAGGTTGATAAGACAGAGTTCATCAACATACCACAATTGAGCAACTAAAACAAGTAAGGAGATTTTAAGTAATTATTAGCACAAATACAGCTGAGTAGAATTAGAAAAACAAACAAACAAAAAAAAAACATTGTCAATACCTTAGAAGCGGTTCCATACACAGGTTGCGATATCACAAAATGTTCTAATGATTTTATACGCACACAAATTCGAAAACAATATCTTTCATAGAGAATGACCCTGAAATCAGACCTGATTCTGATTGAGTGATTTGTTTTTTATTTACAACTTATCAACCATTTGAAGGTTATTTAAAGCAAGAAAATGTTTCTAGATTGTAAAAATTTGTGTACATATGAATACAACAAAACCTGACTGGAATTGGAACTTGGCTCCCAGATTTCTAATTCTACCCTCACATCCAAACTTAAATCAGCTGATATTCCCAAGCTGTCACTCATCTATGTACTAATCAGGCTCTACATTGCTTAACAGTGTTGATCAAATGAAAATTGGCATTTTAACATGAAATGATCGCAATCCTGAATGGTTATGAAGAAATGGTGCCTTAATATTCACTCAGTGCATCATCCCAGCAGGATGTTAAGACAACAATATTCTTCAGTGGTCTGCTAGATGAAAATGCAGATTCACCATATATTCTTGTAGTTACAAATTTTTAGCCAATGTTCGCCAATGAATTATTCATTAATGATGTGAAATTTGATTAAAAAGATTTGATGACTATATCAAGCAGCAGCTGAGAATATTAGTTGGAATATCACATTTGTTGGTTGGCCGTCTTAATTTAGAGGAATATCAATCTCTATATAGCATTTGTCTATTTCTGAGATGAGGTAGTATTTACACTATTTACATTGTTCAGACTATTGTCCTCAGCTTTACTGCCATGTTTATGACATTTCGGACATTGTATGTGCCAGCCTTCTTCAGGTACTAGGAATTTCAAATAAAATAACGGGTTCGGTTTGAAATTTCTAGCACCTGAAGAAGCCCAGAGCAAACAATGGCCGAAACATTGTAAACATGGCAGTAAAGATGAGAACAATAGTCTGAACAATGTAAATAGTGTAAAATACCACAATTTTGTTTTTGAGATAATAATGGTTTTAGTGATACTAGTCTTACTAATTAACCCATAAATAGGAGCAGAGATGTAGATTCATACCTCTACGAAGAGTAACTGCGCATAAGTGAATATAATGAACCCAACTGGAATTGGAACTCGGCTCTCTGATTAACAATTCTGAGACATTATCCATTACACCACCCTCGTATCCAAGCTTAAAGCACCTGGTATTCCTCAGTGGTCACCCATCTAAGCATCAACGTTGCTTAACTTTGGTCATTATATGGGAACAAGCGTTTCAACAGGAAATGGCTATAAGCACTAGAAAGTCAGATGGCATTTTAAATTATTCAATCTGAAATGACTGATGTATTCATTTTTTAAGCTGGTAATGTCTGGGAAGTATTATAACAGAGAATGAAAAGTGTAACACTGAAATCTGAAGTGACATTGAGAAAGTAAAACATACCTTCCAAAAGCTAAGTAAGAGAAAAATTTTGTTAGAAACAAAAAAAATAGTAATGAACTATTATGTGATATCAGTCTCCCTATGATTTGGTGAAGGCTGAACAATCTCCTCACAAATGAAGAGGCATGAAGCAACAAAATTGTGGTTCTACAGAATGATGCTGAGAATGCCAAGGACTGAACATGTGAGCAGCAATGTTTTAGAGCAAATGAAAACAAAAAAGAAAATATAGTTTTCTTTTTGTTTTTTTTCAATAATTTTATACCAAGCAAGGCAAAAAAAAAAAAACAACCAACAAACATACAGAGGTTACTGGGTGTGAAAGAATATAAAAAAAGGAAAAACATTATTAAGGAGCAAGAACAATAATTAACAGAAATTTAGATGACAGAATATAACAATCAACATTATATGTAAATCTTTGAAGATTGAACTTGATTGAAAAGCAAGCTGGTAGAGAGTTCCCAAGCAAGAATTGTGAGAAAAGAACTTCAGAAAGAGCCAATTCCCATTTCTAGGGTGCATGAGGAGGAAAAAGGGCTTAGGAACATTTGATACTCACTGAACTGATTGAAGGCAAGATGGACAAAGGAAAACAATACTTACCCTACCTAATGAGATTGAGTAAATGGATGATAGAACAAGGTTTAAGAGGGATAACAAAAAAAATTATTTAGAGCTACAAAAAACAAAAAACTGTAGAGAGCCATGATCACCATGTCCTGAAGGAACGTGGCACAAAGAGGAAGAACAAGCTTGAATAAATGGAGAGCAGAAAAGGGTTTAGAAGAGATAACAAAAAGACATTATTTATTAAAAGATACAAAGGACAGGAAATTGTGGAGAGCCAAGATCACCAACGACCTGAAGGTACATGTCACATAGAAAAACAAGCATGAGTAAATGGATGGCAGGTTTTGGAGAGATGACAAAAAGGCAATATTTATTAAGAGTAACAAAGGATAGGAAATTGTGGAGAACCATGATCGCCAACATCCTGAAGGTATACAGCACATGGATAAAAAGGAAGCTTCATTAAATGGATAGGCAGAAAGAGTTTAGGAGAGATAACAAAAAGACAATATTTATTAAGAGCTAAAAAAGAAAGGAAATTGTGGAGAACCATGATTGCCAACATTCTAAAGGGACATGGCTCACAAAAGTGTTCACCAACAAAGGAATCCTGTTGCTGTGGTGCAAGATTCAATATTTAAAAAAAAACTAAATTTATCTATTTGTAAGCAAAGTTTTTTGTCTCCCTCATATTTTTGAACAGTAGCAATCTAGATGCGCACTGTAGTGACATTTTTATTCCTCCTTGATATTGACTATATCTTCAGGAGAGTAACTGCACTCACTGTACTAGGCCAACTGAGAGTTGTTGAGGTTATTAAACCCATAGTAAGAGATTGTGAATTCAGAGTTGCCCACCTCCTAGACCAGTTGCCACTCAAGGCAATAAGACAGACTACCCTGCTATTTGCCTTCACTGGCAAATAATAAGAACTGTAAATATTTTGTGCTGATTAATTTTAATAATTGACTTTTTCAAATTACAAATAATCCTTCTCAGACAAGGGACTGGGTGGGACATTCCTTCAGAAATCATCACTAAGTTCTGGACGCATAGGAAAAAAATGCATATTTTCAAGAAAATAAGTTTTCAACATTTTATTGAAGTGGAATATTAACAAATAACATCCTCAATATGATTTCAAACATTTGTGATACACTTTTCAAGATTCACATTAACTTGATGCAATAACTCAACATGTCCATCAATTTTAGCAGGACCACTCTTTATGTGTTCAATCAAATGTGTTGCATTTGTGATTTTCATTGAGTACACCTTCTCCTTTAGCACAGCTGAGAAAAAATAATCTATTCTTTCTTCTTTCAACAAAGACATGTTTAATCTCTAGATGTAAAAAAAAATATAGTTAATGAGATTTCTTTTCTGCTCAGACTTTATCTCACACACACACCCATTTAAAATACACACACACAGTTTCTTGTTTAAAATTGTGTTTCCAGTTCTTTTTTCACTTCTAGTAGCCTCTTGCATTTTACTGGCATTAACACCTTGCCTGAGGTGAGTTAATTGAAAAGATAAATAATAATAATATTTATTCATATAGATAGGTGTGAGTTTGTGACCTTGGGTTTCACGCTCTTGCGATTGTCAGACAAACTAATTAATTTTTTTTTTAAATTGGCTATATGTAGGGTGTGAGGAAAATTTGTTGTTGTGACAAATGTAGACATATATACACACTTGTACACTCATTGATGTGCTCAAAGACATACACACACGCGTGCCTGCCTAACGGGACTCACACAAACGTAACTATATGTGAACCGTATGGGGCTTGGCATATATATGTATATGTGTGCCATTGCATACTCACACCTATCTATATGAATATGTCAGCTCTATTACTGATATTGAGCACTTTCAAATAAGTACCGTGCATATATATATATATATATATACATATATATATATATATACACACACATACATACACACACACACACACACACACACACATTTCACATATAATAATAATATTTATATGTTTATTTTGAAAAGAAAAATGTTTTAGCCACAAATTACTGAGGGAATATTTCAACCAGGGAAATTTGAACAGAGAAAGAGTGAGATATTCTAGCTACCAGAGACTTCTGGTAGAACAAAAAACCAACACTACTCTTCCTTGTAACACTGACATAGTGATATTTTCACAAAACCTGTTCCATTCAACCAATTTACAATCACAGCGTGAGATTTATATCATTTGCATCAACATTGGGAACCAATTTCTATGGCATAACAGATTTTTATATCAGTTAATTGTCATACATGATACATGCTTTGGGTGATCATGTCTCGAATAAGACATGATTGACTGGGCAGAAGATTATCTCGCAGTAGGTTGCCATTGCTTTCTGCGGTAGACTGGTTGCCAACCAAAGCTATAGAACCCAATCTGTCCTATTATTTAACCCATAATGGGAGGGAAGAGATGGATTAATACCTTTCCCAAGAGTATTTGCGCACAAGTGAATGTGAGGAATTCAGCTGAAATTGGAACTCGGCTCCCTGATTTGTCGTTCCGAGTTGATATCCACTGCACCAAGTAAAAAGAGGTTCAGAGTCTTTTGGTAACTATTAACAGAACTGAAATTAATAGAAAAAAAAAAAACAACTTGCATTGTTTACAAATGACAAGGGTTAAAGACTAAAGAGCACAATAAGGATCTGATAGCACAGATGTTTACCATAATCATCACCAACCTCTTTTGTACTTTTTGGCACTTATAGTCGATAGACATTTCGGTAACAGTTTCATTTCTTGCTGAGAGAAGGTTGATCTTTGAGGGAGAGGAACAATTTTCTTTTCATCTATGTTTGCATTGAAATGCGAGTAATTTTATCCCCAGCTCAGATTCATGTGTGGGTTTGTATGGGTGAAAGTTTTAACATATTCAGGCACATGCCTTTATTTAAAGAATGAAAACAAAGAAAGTAGTCAAAGCTAGATTTCAAACCATAAAATCATCTTCAAACATTTTTAACTCATCATTATCTTACACTTCTGAATGAATCTTCAAAGGTAACAAGTATTGTGCCAGTCAAAAGTGAGTACATTATTCACATATGCATTGGTTCTGGTTCAGTGTAGTATCTGTGCTTTCTGCTAAGGATTGAAGCCTCCTTCTACCAAAGATCCATGTTTTATCTGTGGAAACTGTTGATGGTCAAAAAGCCACACCTTGTTCCTTTGTTTTGAGTCTATCTATGCTTTCTTATAAGTATTAAAATATCACTCATCGGCCCTCTGCCTAGTATCAGTGTAGTATCTGTGCACTCTGTTAAGGTTTCAAATGACATGCCTGGGACTTCATAGTATCTGTGCAAACTAGTGAGGAATAAAATTTTACATAAAATTATAAAACCATTCTATTAAAACAATTTTTCAGAAAATTTTTTTTTCAAGTTCACTAATTGCTGTAGCTCTTTCCAGTATTGATAGAAGTTTCCTTCATAAGCTTTTTTAAAAAATCTATCTTGCACATTTATAAATCATGCTGGAGACTCTTGACAAAATGAAAAAAAAAAAAAAAAAAAGGACATGCAATGTAATCAATTCTGACCTGGAATCTCGACTTAAGTCACTTTTTCACCAATATGACGAATATGATGTGGTTTCCCCTCTGCCCTTTCTAAAAATATTTTCTGTGATGTGCTTTTTTCCCTTGTACCCAACCACATGAATTTTAGCGTGCTACTAGACTGGTAACAAGATCTCACCATTTTACTGTTGACTTAGATGCAAGCACCACTTCTACTCTAACAGTTTCTATTTTTGCTCTTCCAGCTTGTAGGACTTCCTTCATTTTTCCCTCATAATTGCAATCTTTAAAAATCTAAATGCAACATCAATCATCATCTTCTGTCTTCTTGAATCCCATTTATCTTTTGTCCTTTCCTCAATCCTCCCAATTCTCGGTTTTCTTATTCTCATTTCACTCCCTGTAACACCTTACATTCTAGTGCCATTATTGTCTTGGTTGGGATGAAATGATTTGGAAAAAAAAAATGGAGTAGTGTAGAATGCCAATATCTTGATTATGTTATTATTTTGTTTTTAAGTTAGATGTAACATCCATTTTAGTTGTTGCTGAAGTTGAAAGTCTACAAGATAGGTAGTTTCTGTTATTTGGTACAGTCAGTCAGTCAGTTAAGTGCCATACATGATACACGCTTGGGCAATCATGTCTCAAAAGAGACATGACTGACTGGGCAGAAGATTATCCCGCAGTAGGTCGCCATTGCTTCCTGCAGTTGACTGGTTGCCGACCAAGGCTATAGAACCCAATCTATCCTGTTATTTAGCCCATAACTGGAAGGAATATACAAATTAATACCTTTCCCAAGGATATTTGCGCATAAGTGAATGCAATGAATTCAGCCGGAATTCGAACTTGGCTCCCCGATTTCTCGTTCCGAGCCGATATCCAGTGCTCCACAAGTGTGAAGAAGGATAGTCCTCTTAAGACCTACAGGATTCATTTTTTCTAAGCCATTTTCAATCATTAATCTGAGAAAGAAATTGTATATATAGATACTTAGGAATGAGTATGGCACATCCATATGAATGTCTTGTTTCGAAGAGGATATTTAAAATAGAAAATTCCAGTATAATAAATTATAGCAATAATTAGCAATGAAGACAATAATGATTCATTTTTATTGCTATATTAATAAATAAGTAAAGAGGTGCATTAATTATAGTAATTGAAGAAACACTGGTTATCATGAAATATGAAAATAGCATCAACGATATTGCTAAAACTAATGATACAAATAATAATATGAACAAAAAAATCATCAAAGAATGTTTACCATAATGAGCTTGGCACAACCCTACAGCAATGAGACACAGAGTGAACTGAGACAAGCTTGTTAACCAAAACACTACAGTGATGGAGTCAAAATTAACTATA
The DNA here is from genome assembly GCA_037127315.1 of Ascarosepion bandense. NCBI lineage: Eukaryota > Metazoa > Mollusca > Cephalopoda > Sepiida > Sepiidae > Ascarosepion > Ascarosepion bandense. Next base: position 32,789 of record JBBBDQ010029519.1, on the reverse strand, counting down.
TATTCAAGCCTTTGCTACAAAAGAAATCTCTGAGACAAGCTCGTTAACTGCCACATAAGTGATGGTTTCAAAATTAAGCAAATATTCAAGTATTTGTTATGAAAGAAATCTTTGAGACAACCTTGTTAGCCACCATACTACAGTGATGATGTCAAAACTAAATATATAACGGTTACAAAATCCTTATTTCTTAACTAAAATATAATAATAAATGTTTAAAAAAGAAAAAGAATTTAATATTTTTTCCCTTCTGATACATGAACTAAAGATATTTTCCTCTGCAGTTAGTAAATATTTGAAGTTTAAAACATTTTCCTCCACCATAGTGGTAGTAGTGAGCAATTACCTCAGTATTTAGCAGTTTGGAGCATCCTAACTTTTCCTGTCAGGCAGGGTTGTCTTAACCCCTTCACATTTTAATCTCCTCTGTGGTTTGCAAGTAATATTCCAATATGAATTTGCAAGTAATATATATATATATATATATATATATATATATATATATATATATAAATGAGCAAGTGTGAAAAAGAAATAACAAACAAACATGCACGCATATGAACTTTCCAACCACTTATTTATATATACACAGTATTTTTGTCAGCAAGACAAACGAATCTCAATATGTAAAGTCACAAGTTTATTCACCTGAAGAGAGTCAATTTTGGACTTGAAACCTGTGTAGCAACACAAATACCATTATGAAGCAAGTAATAATAATAGCAATAAATCTACACTTTAAACAAAATGCTCACAGCTTATTGCACTTTTTCTATATATATATATATATATATATATATGTATGTATGTATGTATGTATGTATGTATGTACGCATTGTTTCTTTTTGGCTTGGTTGTAAGTCCTTATGATTTATGAAGAAAACTCAGGCAAGGTGAGCTGGTTAATTAAATGTATCAGACACATAGCGAAAAGATGAGGAGGATAAAATGAATGATGGCTTCATGAGTTTTTTGGGAGGTAGTGCGAGACTGCAGGCAGGCTGGGGAGAGGGTAACAAACAGAGAGTGAATGAGAATAGAACAAGGAATTGAAATCTGAATTTCTGACAAAAAAAAAAAAAACATTGCAAAAACAGAATGTTGATTTATAAGAAAACTAATAAGAAAAGTATAGGTCTTACAATTAATGCTGTTTATTATCAAATTATCATTAGTTTTCTGTTAAGTCACTGCACATGTGTAATTGATATTATGTAAGCCAGTACCGTGTCCAACATGGTTGGGGTAGTGTGGTGACAAAGACAAAAAACAAGTTTTACCTTGAAAAAAGAAAATCTGAAAAAAAGATCATGTTGACTTTAGAAGGCCTTGAAATATGTACCAGTCTCAACCAATCACAACTTTTCTTACCCCAATAAAAAACAAAAAACAAAAAAAAACACTACTTTGGACAACAGAAGTGTTTTTTTAACTTTTCATGGATTAAGAGGATGTTGCAAGTTGTAATGTAAATTTTTTTACACTTTTCAATTTACTCCCAGGAATTTTCAGATGTTAAACTTATAAGACTGATTTTTAATCCCTAAATTTACAACCTCTGATTTATGATTCCATTTTTAATCAGAACCTTTCTACTGCTATTTAACTTGGTTATAAATAAGTAAACCAGTTCCCCCCATCAGGCTTTTCTGGTGATGACAGTGGCTAGACATTGTTGGCAACAGAAAAATCTTGCCAATGATGTAATGGGGTAACAAACTCATGGCAAGCAAGTTGAGGTCAAGCAGCAAGACCTTTGGTCACAAAACTAAAAAAGGAAAGAAAGTGCAACATTAAAGAACTGTAGATCATTGGAAGAAACAAAACGAAGTGCAGATCTCATTTTTATGATTTCTGAACAATCTTGGTTGTATAATATAAGTTTCCTTTTTGTTTGCATCCTCTCTAAAACCTTGTCACTGCTCACATGTTCAGTTCATGATATCCTAAGTATCCTTCTATAGAAACACATTTCTGTTGCTTTGAGCCACTCCTTTATCCTTGAAGAGATGGTCCAGCTTTTGCTGCCATATAGGAGTACAGATATAGGAGTACAGATATGACATAACTGTCCAGTCTAAAAGAAGCTGCAACAACATTTTACATGTGCAAATGACAATTGAAGGGTAACAAAAGATAATTTCAATAAGGAGATATTTCATATTTCTGTATTTATATTTATGTGCTATGTTCCTATAAATATTGGTGATTATGACTTCTCACAACTTCCTGTTCTTTGTAACCCTCAAAAACTTTTTCTTTTTGTTATCTCCCCTAAACCTTGTTCCACCATTCATTTACTCAAGATTGCTAGGTAGGTTAGGCATTATTTTCATTTATACCTCTCACTACTTTATTCAAACACAAAGCCAAAATACTAACCATTGTCATATTTTTAAATAATTTTGTCAAATCTAGACTAAGGAATGTGATGCTTTTCATGCCCCATGTTAAAAAATGTCAACTAAGTTTTCTCAGATCAATGATTAAAAATGGCTTGAATGAATTCTTTCTGCTCTAAAGACAATCCCTCTTCAGATGCTTTACACTGGTAATAACAAAGGAAAAACACTTTGGCTGCTGCTGCTGGAAGCAACAATCATCTTGGCCAATTAACGATGAACACAGAATATGTATATATAAAAATATTAACATGTTTTTATTTTTTTTCAGTGATGGTTGTGAGTAGAGTGGTAGTCAGAGAAAATCACGCACATATGAGGGAGTTGACTAGCTGGAGTTGTCTTCCTTGCACTCTTTATTTGTCGTCTCTATATGCTACTTTTGACTGCAAAAAAAACAAAAAAAAAAAACCCAATCATATATAAGCTGAAATAACTCGAATTCTGCTTAAACACATCATCTATGGATAGGCACATCTATTAATCATTTTTGGCGATTATTGCCTTTAGGCCAGCTGCCTTTGATGTCATCACATTTTGTCTATCATTTTATATTTTCTGAGCTTGAAAACGACGGCCCTGATGCAAACACACTTATTTTTCATTGTTTCTGATGCCAAATCGATTTCTGTCAGTCACAGAAATACATTATATTCCTTTAATGTCAGCTGCCTTTGATGTAAACAAAAATTTTTTGTCACTGTTTAGATTCCTGCCGAAATCATATTTCTGTAGGTCACAGAAATATATGTATATACTAACAAAACACTTGAGGACTTTCAACAGTGGCAACAACTAAAATGGATGGCACACATAATTTTTTTCATCATTTTCATCTATTTGTCTCGCCTTCAATGTCCTATGAGCATCAAATTTTCAAAGTTTTCTTTCCTCACTAGAAATTTCAACTACCTCTTCCTGATGTTAAGTATACATGTCCTTTTTTTTTTCATTTTCTCTATAATTTTATCGTTGCTTACATGCTTGTTCCATGGTATTCTCACCACCCTCCGAAGCACTATATTTTTGTTGCTTCAAGGCTCTTCTTCATCTGTAAAAAGATTGTCCATCATTCACAGCCAGGATTGAGTACAAAGAGAGAAAATACACCAATATGCATGAATGAAAAGGATAAAAAGAAAATACTGGAAGTCAAGAACTACATAGGTGATACTCATGTGTAGAGACAAACTCCTGTTGATTTTACTTCTATTGCATGCTAAAGAGAAAGAGAATAAGAACAGGAAGTGTCCTGTTTTTATAGGTGTTTGGCAGTACCACCAAGGGAATTCTTGTAAAAACTGACAAAGTTATTTAGGGATAACCTATACATTTATTTTACGTAGTGGATCAGTCTAAAAACTTTCAGCACATCATTTAACAGAGATAAATATATGGTTCAAATTATAACAAAAAGGAAATGTATCTTTTAAAGATTTACCCGAAAAATTGGCTTTACTTTTCTTCAAAGCAATTGAATCTGTTCTCTTAACATTTGCAAATTTGATATCTTGATTTTCAGGGTTAAAATTCTTATCGAAATCTAAATTTCTGTTGACGATATCTTTTGTTGCCCTATATTCACACAACGTATCATTTACGCCATAAATGGTATCCATTCCAACTGAAAATAGAAAGGAATGCTTTTCTTTAGAAGAATGGTCAGTATTTTCTTTCACATAGACATTCTTTTTGCTCCAGTCATTCAATTTTCTGTCTTTTTTATGCCACATGCAAACTCGTTTCTTAATATCAAATTTTGCCTTGTCAGTTTCATTTTCATTATATTGTTTTCTTTATTGTCTCCCCATAACATTCTATCTCAAAACTTTTTAGTGATACTTAGTATTTTCTAAATATCGGAGGTACTTTTTTTTTTTTGATTGATAATCATCACTTTAAGATGGTAGCTATTAAATAGATAGTCTATGATTATCTCCCTTGTGGTCGAAAAACAAGTGACAGAATTTTCAATTGCTATCATTTATTGTTTTCTTCAAGTTAATTATATTCATAATGAAATCATTTTAGATTTTTGTTTGAACTAGCAGTATAGCCCAGCGCTGCTCGGGTGAAATGAAAGCTTTAAAACTAATCCATGGTCCTGGAGCTCAGACTCAGCCTAAAGAATATTTGTGTGAAGTTTGGTGAGAATCGAATATAAAAATTGTGGATTTGTATAAAGGATATACAGACAGATAAACAGACACACACATAAACATCTTGCCTTTTATATATATATATATATATATATATATATATTATTGATTTTCTGCACTATTGTAAGAACTGCAACCTTGAAACTTCTGAGTATCGTTTCTTATGTCTTTGTCTATGAGTGTATCAAATTTGATTAAAATAGGACCACTCTTTCTATAACCCAATTTTTTTGATTATCAAGTTTTTATATTTATCGAGGGTACCTTGACACAAAACCTAGCTAAGAACACTAGCAGACACTTATAGTCAACTGTGTAAATTTTGAAGAAAATTTGTTCAGCCGTTTCGGAGTCTATAGGTAATGATACACATACACACAGACAAAGTTCCATTTATAAATATGTTTAGCAAGATAGATTTAGATTAGATAAATAAATAAATGTTTCTTCAAAATTACTAGTGCTATTTTACCATTGTTTCTACATATTCTTCTAGGTTATTATGACTCTTTGGATGTGCATTGTGGTGCATTGGATATCGGCTTGGAACGAGAAATCAGAGAGCCGAGTTCGAATTCCAGCCGAATTCATTACATTCGCTTACACGCAAATACCCTTCGGAAAGGTATTAATCTGTCTGTTCCTTCCAGTTATGGGTTAAATAACAGGACAGATTGGGTTCTATAGCCTTGGTCGGAAACCAGTCTACCGCAGAAAGCAATGGCAACCTACTGTGGGATAATCTTCTGGTCTGAAAGTGAATGTTCTAACCATTCAGCCATGCGCCCATATATTTATATTCACACACACACACACGTTACATACATACATACATACATACATACAGATATACACATATACATACATACACACACACACACAAACAGACACAAAAGATGCACACAAATAGATGCTGAGACACAAACAAAAGTTTTAATTTAATTTCCTATATGAAGTTTTTTTAATAAATTTCTTTTACAAGCACAGCAGCCAAATCTTGCTTCGGTCATTTTTGAACCAGTTATATTTTATGTGCTTAAATAAACTAAACCGTGCAGATGTTGATAATAAATATTTAAGAAACCCTACTGGGAGCAAGAGGGTACAAAAATGAAAAAAAGAAATTATATAAAGCTAATTTGTAAATCTCACATATCTTTAAAGGGTTGCATAAAGTTCAAGGTAGCAGGAGGTTTAACCAACCAAGGATTTTTCCCATAAGTGTACTCAAATATTGTATATTTTAGATTGAACTAACCAAAGGAAATACACAAAAGGGGAGGGTATTAAAAGCTGTAATATTATATATTATTATAAACATTATATTTAGTGGGCACATATGTTTTTGTAGACATGTGTGGATCTTGTTTTTAGCTTTTTTATACAGTGAAATTAATGTCTACTGACCTAGAGATTGAAAGTATTAATAAAGGAAATATATCTCGCAAAAAAAGAATCGAGCATCTATTTTTCTTTTTATTTGGGAAACAGTTTTCAAGCCAAGTGTGTTTCACCATTAAGCTATAAGAATGCATGACAGCAAAGCAAGACAATTACATTACTTAAGAAAAACACATCTCATAACTCAGTTGTAAAGCAAGCCTGATTTGAAAGTGGTAAGAAGAAACAATATCTTATTAAAAAGTTAATTGACTGAGTAAAACTGAAAATGACATATGTATATACAAAGTATTGGAATGTTTAAAAGATGATTCTTTTAATGAAGAATTACTGACCAAATACACAATTATATACCAGTGCAATAGGTAAACTGTTGCCATTTTATTTTATTTTTTTTTAATTTTGCAGATACACGTTTGTTTTTAATTTTGTCAGCTACACAGTGTAGTAGGGTCATCAGAAGTTTTGCTTCAGCTACTAACTGTGACGTCTGTAAGAAATACACTAGACTAACTCCAATGTTTTTTTTAGAGTCACTAGAGTTCTTTATTTAAGCATCTACACTAGTTTATTTGAGTCACCAGAGGTTTATTATTTAATCCATAACAGTTGGAGACTGTCTGGGAGAAAAAAAGTACCATGACACAATTTACTCTGCCAGAAATTTAAAAACAGCAATTCAAATACAAACATTTCAGTGTGTTTGGGTATGAGTACAGTGACAGTCTGAGGACAGTGCAGTGGATTCAGAAAGAGTTGGAGGAGTCTGATGGTGATTACAAAGGTACAGCCGCTCTGAAAACTCACTCTGATCATTCTAATAAGAAAAGGGCCAAAAACTCAACACAGAAACTTAGATCAAGTGCATTGAAGAAGTAGAGCTACCTCCTGTCAAGAGGATAGGTGCTGGAAGATACTAAGTCTGGCAACAGGACTCTACACCATGCGACAAAGGCAGAAGAACCCAGCTATAGCTGTCAGGTAATTTCTGCGACTACATCATCCCTTAAATCTGGCCACCTAACTCTCCAGATTGATTGTTATGTGTAGAATGCCTTGTAATACCAAAGAAGAACTGAAGGCAAAAATTTTGGCAGCATTCCCCAACTTAAACTAGGAGAGTATCCAGAAGAGTTGCAGGAAAATCCAAAGTAATCCAAATACCATGATTAAAGTTAATGGTGATTTTATTGAATAAATTTACTTTTCTTTAGTATCTCAAGATATTTTTGTGTAATTTTGGTAAATATATCTTTTGAAAGAAATATCATTGTCATTTTCATTTTTTAATATATTTTTCATTTTTTAAAATATATCTGTTGAAACGAAATATCAGTGTCATTTTCATTTTTCTACAATTTATCCATCACCCACCCACACACACACACCCACCCACCCACACACAAAAGTGTGGGTGTGTGTGGGTGTGTGTATATATTGAATGTCAAATGGAATCACTAAGAGTCAACAGTGAAAGCATCAAATTGATGATCATTAAACACTTTATTTGATAGGACATGTAGCAAGAATAGAAGTGTCAAGATTTTCATGTCAATTCTTGTTCAGTGAGCTCACTTCAGGGATAAAAAACAACTCAAAATAATACTAAAAGCCACTGAACATGAGACTAAATCATCTAAAACACATGCACAAAATTATTGTAACTGCCAATGTTCCATCACCATCAGAACCAAAATCTTCAAGGCCACCAGAAGTGTAAAAGCAGTCAAACAACAAGAAAAAAAAAAAAAAAAAGGCTCAACAAAATCAACGCCATCCTCCACCACAATTACCATGCAGTCAGTGCCATTGGCTCTTCCTTGCAAGAACTGCTCTACTTAGTCACCAACACCATCATCATTGAGTTTTGTTTAACTGCATATTAACCTCTGTGGGTTATTTAATGCCAAAAACGTAGGGTTTTAAGGTATTTTTTTTTAATGTGCGGTTATAGTGAGAAGGTTGATTTAGTCAGATTTTAATGAAAATTTTTTGTTTTTATTCTTTTTTATTTTAGAAAACTGAAAATATTTTCTAGTTTTTTATTCAAAAACGTTTTGCTGAGAATAATTTTTTTTTCTTCAAAAATGTATTGTTGGTAATATTTTTCCTTCAAAAATGTATATTTTTCTATAAAAGTCTATTTTTAGGTATTATTTCTATAAAAGCGTATTTTTATACTTTAATAGTGTTTTGACCCCAGATTGGAGGTTAACTGCTTGCCCATAGCTGGGACCCTAACAGGTACTACCACTCCGGGTCAGAGTGGACCTGAGAACAACAGCAATTAAGAGGTGGTTTCATGCTTCTCACAGCCTCCTAATCAGAGGCCTTGCGGCCAGATGCAGTTTACTGTCATGCCCACGACCCATAAAGGAAGGAAGCAATAAGAAAAGAAGAAATTGAATTTTTGGATACAAGATAAAAGCCATCAACAATAAATATACAAATTTCATTGACAATGACTGATAAAGCACTGGAATTAAACTTTTTAATGTTTTTCTTAAATTCGTCAAAGCATTTCATTTCCTGTTCATAGAGTGTGTAAAAACTGACCAAATGTTCTATGAATATTGGCACTTTTGACAGATCTGTTAGTTATTATCAAGAAAATTTTTACATCTATATATCTGTAAGGATTATAAAGTTTGTTTTATTTTCCAAACATGGTCAGCATGTTGTAACTGTCTTCATAATTCATATTACTGGTAATTAGCATCTTTTTTTATTATGTTTCCATTATTTTTAACTGTTTTCACATGTGGATGAGGCTATTACATTTGTACCTTTCATGAGTATGTTGTAGACAGAAGTGAGCTCAACCTCTGTGTTTAAATGGATCTTAATGAAGCTATGATCTGAGAGATGTAAAGTAAGTCATCTTCGTAAGCATGTAGAATATAGATAGATATATAGATAAATGCCTTCCATATGAGGTGTCTGTGTGCTGTCCTCAATATCAAATGGCACCATAAAATTCTAGACTCAGAAGTGTTAGAACGTGCCAAGTGTGACAATATTCACGCCATGCTTCTGCGCTCTCAACTTCGATGGGCTGGTCATACATACCACATGGTGGATAACTGACTACCAAAGAGGCTCTTCTATGGTGAATTTTCCACAGGGAAATGTTCACTTGGCCGGCCAAAATTGAAGTACAAAGACAGCTTAAATGAGGCCCTCAAGTGCTGTGACATCCCATACTCCTCCTGAGAATCCACTGCTAAAAATAGAGCTGCCTGGAGATCCCAAGTGAAATCTGGAGTTGCAAAATTTGATGAGGGTCACATCAGGGCTCTCAAAGAGAGACACCAGAAAAGGAAGGAACATAAAAACTCCATCCACCAGCTTGGGTTTGCCCCCTGCATCCTCTGCCTTTTCTGCAACAGGCTCTTCCATGCAAAGATTGGCCTTATCAGCCCACTCTGTACCCACCCAAATCCTTAGTGAGTCATGGTCTTCGTTTGCGAAGGACAAACATTAATATATAGATAGAACAAAAAATTGGTTAACATGAACTTTAGTAGCATGAATCGTCATAATAGTAGAATGAAGAGTCATTTAATGATAGTGATAAATGTTGTGATAGGTATTTTAGTCACAATTACAGGATACTTCTGTAAATAAATTTTTAATTATAAAGAACAAAACTTTTAAATCCATACATTGATGAACCCAAACATGACAAGTTCTTATCAAATTCCAAGCACAAAGGTTAAGAACTATGTAGCGTATTTAAAAAAAAAATTCATATTGCTGTCATAAAAAAAATGAACCAAATTACTTTTTCATGTCAACACAAGGATTATTTAAATGCCAGGTAAATAGAACACGTTGTTCTTCATTTCTTTTATTGAAGAAATAAATCATTTTGTGAGATGCTCCAGAATAAACCACCCGAGATTATTTAACCTTTCAGCATTTAACATGCTCAAACCTGCCCTGCAAATTTTGGCTCCCAAAGTCTCACATTTTTTTTTAGGTCAAAGTTTCACTGTTTGTGTGACTTCCTGTTTTAGTTGTAATAACGTTTTCATATGTTATTATGGTGGAATATACATGGGTCAGGTTGGGGCAAGTCTAACATTGAGAGCTTATAATTAAAGGGCAGGTTTTGAGTGTGTTGAATGATAAAGGGTTAAAGAATTGATTTTCTTTTACATTCACTATAATTGGCAGCCACAATCATAAAAATGTAAGATATGCAGATGACATAGTGCTGATAGCAGAGATAGAAGAGAAACTACACGATCTTCTACAAAATGTAGCAAAGGAAAGCAAGAAGAAATGACTAATCCTAAACTACAAGAAAACTGAATGCATGGTCATCAGTAAAAAGAGGAGCCCAAAATGCCAATTACAGGTTTGGGATACTAAAATCAAGCAGGTACAGCGTTTTAAAAAAAAAGACAAAAAGTGCAACACTGAAATCCGAAGGTGTACTGTGATGGCCAAGGACGCATTCCAAAAGCAAATCAGAGTATGGAGAGATAGGAAAGTTTTGTTGGAAGCAAAAAAAAATATTACTGAACAGTTACATGATATCTGTTTCCCTATATGGCAGCAAATATTGGACAATTTCCTCAGAGGTGAAAGAGAAACTTGAAATAGCAGAAATATGATTCTACAGAAGGATGCTGAAGGTACCATGGACCAAACATGGAAACAATGATGAGGTTTTGGAGAGAATGGAAACAAACAAAAAAAAAACCCCAAAAAACTAATACTTAACACCAAGAATAAACAGCTTAAGTTTCTGAGATACATGATGAGGAAGGAGGGCTTGGAAAATCTGATACACCCAGGACCGATAGAAGGAAAGAGCTACAGAGGAAAACAGTGTGTGATATACTTGATGACCTTAAGAAAATGGATGACAGGACAGAGTTTAGAAGAAATAACAAGACAAAATATACTAAGAGCTACAAAAAACAGAAAGATGTGGGGGACCATGATTGCCTACTTCCTGAAGGAACACGACACATAAAGGAATATCTGCATAAATTCTATATTCTTGTATTGAAGGTGATATATGATAATATTTTTGAATCTTGTTCTATACTTTCTTTGGAAGCATCCTCAAAAAGGGAATGTCATGGTTTAAGAATTTTCTGTTCTTGGTCCTATGTATGCATGGATCTCCCACTTTAAACCCAGTCTTGTGCCATCCATATTCTGTTTGAGTGTTTGTGCAGTTCGATAATAACTGTTTTGGCACATAGCTGAGTAGTTAGAGTACTAGCCATCTGACTATGAGACCCAGGATCAAATTTTACCATGAGTGCTTGTACTAGATCAATCAGCACAAGTGGAGCTATCTGGTAGAAAAAGTCTGATGCTTAAAAAAAATTAAACTTTTAAGGAAGCCAGGAAAATACCAATGACAACTCATTTCAGAGCATTCAAAGAATTTATATTATAAATTATATAAATATATACACATACCAAATATAGATTGAAATCCAACAGAATGATAAGATAAAGAAAAAATAAGAAGCATTAATAAATCCAATATGTTTTGCTTTTATCAAAGCTTCATCAGAAAATAATATATGTTGAAGAAAAAGAATATTCTGCTATTTGTAATTTTTGTGTTGTTTTTCATTGGTTAGCAGACATCATGTGCATTTGTCTTGTCAAGTCATATTTGTGTGTATGTATATCATAATGCTAGTTTGTGGAATTCGGATGATAGTGTGTGTGTGTGTGTGTGTGTGTGAGTGCATCTATAAAGCACTTTTTAAGAAACTTCTGCTATTTTAAATTTTTGTGTTGTTTTTTCATTAAGCTAGTCCTAGATATGATGATAACCTATGTTCAGCAGCAAGGCCTCTAATTGGGAGTTGCAGGTTTTGAGAAGTATGGAACCACCAGTGTTGTTTCCAGGTCCAGTCTGATCCAAGGTGGTAGAATCTGTTAGGGTCCCAGCGATGAGCAAATAGTAACCCCATCCAACAAAAAAAAAAAACCCTAGGAAAGTATAAAATGACCAACAGTACATTTTAAGGCAGACTGGCCAACAATAAATTTAAGCTTTAGTTAAAAGCATACAACTGTGTTCAGAATTTATTTATTTGAAGCCATAAAATACTGTTCAAAATATTTAGATTTCAGCCTTAAATAACCTACAGAGGCTGATAGCCACTAAACAAAATCAATTAATCACTAATCCTTGGTTAAAAAGACTTGATGTGCATTTGTTGTGTCTTAGCAGCGATCATGTGTATAATTCATGTGTGCATGTGTATCATATACCATATCATTTCAGAATTTTCTTTTTTCTCCTTATAGTTCATTCTCTGATGAAGTTCTAATGAACACGAAACATGTTAGATTTATAAACATTTCTTATTTGTTCTTTATCCAGTCATATATTTTACTGTTATCAAAGTAAAATGACAAGTATCTGTTAAAAATTCTAAATTTTAAGAAATCTCTGCTGTCATACAAAGATGACTGTTTTTAATTTTGGGTTATCACATGTACTGCAACTGTAGCAGCAGTGTGTGTGTGTGTGTGTGTGTCTACAGCTCTGGTATTTTTTTTTAATTTCAAAAAATGAAATATCACTTCAGGATGTTGACAATCATAGCTTTCCCCAGATTCCTCTATTATCTGTGAATTATCATGACTTCTTGGTAAATATAGGCAAGTAGATCCGGTTGCCGTCTTTTTTTTTTTTTTTTTAAATTTAAAAAAAAATGACACATCTCTTCAGGACGTTGACAATCATGGCTATCCACAGGTTCCTTTATCATTTATGAATTATCATGACTTCTTGGTAAATATAATATAGTTCCTATTATCTTCTTTTTCATTTTTCTTTAATCATTTAACTCCAAAATAACACTGCTAAGATACAAGGGGTACTAGGAGTATAAGAAAATGAATAAACAGAAAACAAGGAGCAAAATCTACTCCTGTTCAAAAGGCCAGAGGAGTATAAACCGGTCTTTTGAACAGAAGTAAAAATTTATTTTTTATAGTTTTACACACAGAGCAGGCATTCTCTTATACTGACTGCCAATTAAAGCTACTAAGTCAAGTCTACTCTGCTATTTTGCCTATGGCCATGAGAAGAAATGGATAAATACCATTTTCCAGAGCATTTGTGCAAAAAAATTGGCAATAAAAAGCATTCAGAAATGTAGATTCCTGCTCCTTTTTTTTTTTCCTTTTTTTTGACTAAGGGCATCAGTGCTAAGTGAACACAATCAGCTTGACTCCATTTTCATTGCTCAGAATTGTTAAACTGTTAGTAACTGCCCACCTCTCCACTGTGGTCACCGACACAAGCACTTCTATTTACTAAGTAACAGACACACTATTTCCTTAAAAATTTTTGTAAGTGAACGAGAGAGAAATTTTGTTTATTGTTGAACACTGCGAGTACTGAGACGAGTTGGATAAAATGGGCCTGTTTGTTGGTGCAATTGCCCTGGGTGTATCCCACGGATAATGGTAAGTAATGACGAGGAGAGTTTGTAATATGTATGTCATTCTGATCAGATAACACAAATAAAAATATGATTTTGAGCTGCTTAGGGGTGGCAAGAAGTGTCTCTATAGTAACAAATGACATGAAAATGATGGTAATTCTGAGGGAAATGATTGGTAAAAAGGAGGAGTGCTTGCTTTATGTTTAACTATATTATGCACTGTCACAGAATTAGTCCAGTAGTGTTTTCAAACACCCCATAAAATATAAATAATTATAGATATATCATTAAACATTCTTTCTGCTTTTTATAGGATAAATAAAAAAGAAAAAAAAGCTGGTCTTATTTTAAAAAATCAATTTAAAAGGTTGATATTAAAAAGATAATTTATAAATTTCAAAATATCAAATATGCAAAAAATAAGGTTTGTAAACAATTTATGATCAATAATCTTGTATTATTTCAAACTATTGTTCCCATCTTGCTTAATGCAGATGTTATTATAGCCACAACATTTCAACCAAGTACACTCTAGTCATCATCAGGTGTCCATTGATTGGCGATAAGGGATATCAGTTGGTTATTATATTTTCTCACTGTGATATTAGTTACTGTTTATTCCTACTGAATTAGTGCTTCACAACAAGATTCAAGGATTGAACTCATGACCAATAGATAGCAGTAACATGTATAACCAATTCCTATATCCACTACAGCTTATAGCCACATTACACTGAAACGCTGGTTCCTGTACAGTCGCGGGCATTAAGCAATGTTGAGCATGGTCATAATCAAAATGAGTAACTGCTTAAGTATATCAGATGCGGTAAGCTTGGATCTGCAAGTGTTGTAATGTATAATGGCTCAGAGTTGTTAATTGGAGAGCCAAATTCCAATTCCAGTTGGGTTCATTATATTCCCTTGTGCACAAATATGCTTAGGAAAAGTATTAACACACCTCTTCTACACCTGCTATGGATTAATTAGTAAGACTTGTATCACTAAATCATATTATCTTCACCCCTCAAAAAAAACTTACAATATCTTGGCTTGAAATAACATACAAAGGGTTGATAAGCTATAGAAAATCAATCAATCAATCATATATTCACTACACCATCACCCAATAACTGATATTCCACATCAGTCAATCAATGATAACCAGTACATACTTAGTCAACCGTTGCATCTACAATAACATCTACAGTGTGCGGATAAAATAGTGGTAACACCATGGACCATAATAGCATAATTTTGGCTTCGTTTGGTTTGTTTTACAGCATATCAACCCCTTGGGGTCATTTAATGTCGAAGCATTAGTTCCTTCAAAAACGTATTTTTGTTGGTAACATTTTTCCTTCAAAATTATATTTTTGTTGGAAACATTTTTTCCTTCCAAAAGGTTTTGTTGGTAATATTTTTCATTCAAATATTTTTATGTATATATTTCATATGAGTTGGTTTTTATACTTTCAAAATGTTTTGACTCCCATTTGGAGGGTTAATTATTTGCCCATAGCTGGGACCCTAACAATTGCTACCACCCTGGATCAGGGTGGATCTGAGAACAACAGCAATTAAGAGGTGATTCCATGCTCCTCGCAACCTCAAAATCAGAGGACTTGCTGCCAGATGCAGTTTACCATCATACCCAGGACCCAGCATAATGTAGAAAAAATTGATTAAACTGTCAAAAGCTTATCTATTTTTACGTTTGTTGATGTTATATTAGTAGTACTTGATTTTTTTGCTAAAATTGTTGCCTTTTTACAGATATTTAATTAAGTTTAATAAAATTAACAGTCAAAACTATTTAAGAATTTTAAGTGATCAACTTCATCCTATGGTTCCAGAACTGCTTCCAGAGGGAAAAGCCATCTTTCAGGAAGATAATGCACCCATTCATATTGCTAAAATTGTTGCTGAATAGCACAAGGAACATTCTAGTGAAGCAGAACATCTTATCTGGCCGCTACAGACCCCAGATCTCAACATCATTTAACATTTATGGTTCATTTTAGAAAAACATGTGAGTAGTTAATATCCTCCACCATTATCACTGAAAGAATTTGAGACTGTTTTAGTTAAAGAATGGATAAAAATTGCTCTGGAAACAATTCAAACTTTGTATGAGTCATTCCCATGCAGAATTTAAGTTGTAATTCCTGCCATACCGAAATAGATTTGCTTGAAATTTCAAGGTGCTTATATTATTTTGTTCATCTCCTGTATATCAACCAAGATGAGAAATAATACAAGAATATTGACAATTACTCATCTCATAAATGAAATACTGACTTATGATGAACCAAACTTTTTTCAACTGTTTTTTTTCACATTCAAAGAAATGAATTAAATTTTTTTTGCATACATATCTACCATAACTCTTTGTCAGTAGTTATAGCATGCAGTCATACGAAAGCTATAGACATAAAATTCCAAGTTACTCACAGAACTATTTAAAACTATGTCTTGTTTATTGTTGTCTATTTAAAGCCAATAAAAAAAGTCCCACACCACTTGTAGTAATAGATACTTCTGCACCCCTAAACAAATAAAAAACAGTTTGTAATTCACACAAATATCATTACTAAAACCAGAAACTCCTTGACGTTTAATCAGTTTGGATCTTTACAGCTAAAGACTCGTATGCCACATACACAGGACACTGTGAGTATAACAATCAAGATGAACATGCTGGTCCAAATAGCAAGATACATAATGAGATAGATATTGGAAGAAGGCTGGAGGCTACAATGGCTGAAACACTGTGAGTATAACAATCAAGATGAACATGCTGGTCCAAATAGCAAGATACATAATGAGATAGATATTGGAAGAAGGCTGGAGGTTACAATGGCTGAAACACTGTGAGTATAACAATCAAGATGAACATGCTGGTCCAAATAGCAAGATACATAATGAGATAGATATCAGAAGAAGGCTGGAGGCTACAATGGCTGAAACACTGTGAGTATAACAATCAAAATGAACATGCTGGTCCAAATAGCATGACATGTAATGAGATAGATGTCTGAAGAGGTCCACAGGCTACAACAGCTGAAACACTGTGAGTATAACAATCAAGATGAACATGCTGGTCCAAAAAGCAAGATACATAATGAGATTGACACTTAAATATGGTTTTTCCTTCAAAATTATATTTTTGTTGGAAACATTTTTTCCTTCAAAAAAGTTTTATTGGTAATATTTTTCATTCAAATATTTTTATGTATATATTTCATACAAGTTGGTTTTTATACTTTCAAAAAGCCAGAGTGCATAAAAACTGAAACCTTGCAAGTATAACAATAAAGATCGTTGACTTCATTTTTTATGTCTTATCGCCCATTACATCAAAACATGAGCATGCTTGTCTAAATAGAAAAACATAATAGCACAGAGTGCTGAAGATGGCCAAAAGATACAACTGTTAAAACATTAACAATCAATATGATCATTCGATTATGAACAGGAAAGTTATATAATAATGCAATGCACCATAATTAAGCATCAGCACCGAAGTTAAATGATGTTAAGCCTGATCAATACCTAGATGATTGGCTGCATGAGAATAATAGACGCTGTAAGCTAAGCTTGGATGTTTGGGTGAGGTGATGGATAATGGTGCAGAATGAGAAATTGGAGCGCAAACTTCGAATTCTAGTCAAATTCATTACAATTACTTATCCACAAATACACTTGGGAAAAAATATGAATGTAGCTCTTCAATTAGCAGCTATGGATCAAATAGTAAAAACATCTAAATCCAATAGCCTTGGTAGGCAACCAGTCTACAACAAAAAATAACAGCAACCTACAGCAGAAATCTTTTTGCCAAATCAATCATGAATTAAAATGAGGTTTAATTTCCTACAGAGACATCATGCATGACACTGAGAAAACAAAGCCCGGTATACTATTACATTATAGGGAATACAGGGTATAGCAGAAATACTTCCCACATAATGGTAAAACATTAGTGGTAATGGTGTCTACATCTAGCTAATGTCTTCCATTGCATTGGAGGTATTTCTGCTGCACCTTACCAAATATTATAAAAATAATGATAGTGTCATTAGAAAATCAACAGTTTTGTGGAACTTCTTCCTGGTTCAATGTTTTCCAGCCAACTTTAATCTGTAAAAATATAAATGCAATGTCAACTGCTATCTCCATATCCTCCTGATTACTCTTTTTCCTTACTGCCCATTATTGATGTTTCTGTTCCCAATTCTTCCACACCCTGTAACCCCCTGTATTTTAGTGGTCTTATTGCCTTGCATGGAGTGATACCTATTAAAAAAAAAAAAAAAAAAAAATGCAATGCTAATCACTATCTACTGTCCTCCTGATTACTCTTCCCTATTTCTGCATTAATAAAGAACTTTTAATGTTGTTTGAAAAGAATATTTCGTTTTATTTCATTTCTCGCACTTCCCGCCTGTGAAATTCCCTTACATTTACTAGCTTTCCCAACAGCTATAATCTCCAAGAATTTAAATGTAAAGTCAATAGTCATCTCTTATCTCATTAACTTGCATCCTCTCTCTCATGCTCCTTTCTCCATCCACTTCACTCTCATCAGTATTCTCATCCTTCTCATACCCACTTCCTGGTACCCCCTATAATCTGTCACTCTTTTTTATAACTTTCCTTCTATGTAACCCCCTGCAAAACAGTGGCAATAAAATGCTTTGCTTGGGGTGATAGGATAATAAAAACATAAAAATAAAAAAATAAAGTTCCTTGAGCAAAATATTTCCCACCACTAAATTTATGCAAACCCCTTCCAGCATAAAAACAGGACAGACTCTCATCAAGAAGTGCAACTCAAAATTAAAATCTGTATAGAAAGCAACAGGAAACCACTTTACTATGTTTCACAAGAACAACCGATGGAATGCATAGAGCAAAAATATCAAAAGTAATGGAAGATGTGGAAAACCATGTTCACTTCTGTCTTGAAGGGATAAAATAGAGAAGAAATTAGCATAAAAATGTCACAACATAAATCCTGTATTCTATTAGGGTAATGGATGAACTGTATGTATGACAGCCTTGGTAGAAGTGGTGCGTCTAGGGCAAGATAGCCTGAAAGAGATTGTAGTACCCACTTACTAGAGGTCAGAAATAATATTAACTAAACATATTAACTTTGTCTTCTTCTCCCCCCTCTTCTCCAGGTGCTCCTACCTAGGTCAGGAACTACTATCCCAGAAATCCCTTCATCTCTCACTCTCTCTAGCCCATCCCTACTGACCAACAACTAGTAGCAGTCCAGTTTTTTTAGTTCCTCAAAAGATTTCACACCAGCCATTGACATTTTAGCCAGCCACAAGGGACTCACACAAGAATGTAGACAAAGTTAAATAAAGTTTGTTTTAACAGGTTAATATTTGTATCTCTTAATTATTATCCAAAACATACTAGGTACATATATTACAAGATCATTCCTCTTAAGCTGGTTTTGAATTCAAGGTTTTCTTCTGTTGGGGCGCTCTCCACCTGTGTTCTACTATAATGGATTTTTCCAATCACCAGTAATAGTGGGAAGACCTCAGGAGTCAGTAACGAGTAACCAGTCTCGAGAATGAGTCAGCCGACTAACAAGTCAGTCAAGTATTTCCGGTAGTAACCAGAAGTGTACTATTATCAGACTCTACATCTTATGACGATACATGCTACTAAACTCTTGTTCCTGTATGCTACTAACAAGCCTCTTTTGTAAATACTATTTCTCCTAGTAATATATACATTTACTATATTTCCTTTGTTGGTATTTATTTACTCAATAGGTCTGTTACGCATAACATAACATCTTCCTAGACTGGTTGCCACCTCAAGACAAGAGAAACTAGCCAGCTCTGCTATTTAATCAATAACTAGGAAAAGAGAGATTTATTAACACCTTTCACAAGGGTATAACTTCTAAGGTAGAATTTCATTACGTGTATAAAGAAAATTTTACGAAACAGTGAAACTAATAGATTGACAATTTACAAGCAGATTTCTGTATTAAAAAATATTCTGAAAATAATGATAGTGTCATTAGAAAATCAACAGTTTTGTGGAACTCCCTTCTGGCTCCATGCTTCCAGCCAACTTTAATCTGCAAAAATATAAATGCAATGTCAATTGCTATCTCCATATCCTCCCGATTACTCTTTTTCCTTACTGCCCATTATTAATGTTTCTGTTCCCAATTCTTCCACACCTTGTAACCTCTTGTGTCTTAGTGGTCTTATTGCCTTGCATGGGGTGATATCAATTAAAAAAAAAAAACTAAATGCAATGCCAATTGCTATCTACTGTCCTCCTGATTACTCTTTCCTATTCTTGCTCATTATTAATATTTCTGTTCCTAATTCTTCTACACCCTGTAATCCACGTGTGTCTTAGTGGCTTTACTGCCTTAAATGAAGTGTTACAAAAAAAAAAATAAAAAATAATAGTTATCTTTGTAATGGTATTGCAATTTGCAAACTAACAGTTGGGAAACTAGTACTCAGAGTAATGGTCACAAATGAAACAAAAACGAAGTATTTAAAAGAATCAATGATAAATGAAATTGAAGAGTGGGAAGTAAAGGTAGTAATCAAGTTATAGGAGTAGTGGTAATTTAAAGTGGTCTTGCTTGTGGTGCATGCAAATATTACAATCATAATGTCAGTAGTGGTGGATTCTTCTAACAATGGCTGTCGTGAGGGTAAGTAGATGAGAGTGATAAAATGTTCGCCAGGACTCAGTGAAATATTTCCCACCCATTCTAAGGCTTTTTATCCCAGTGGACAAACAGAACAGGAAGTCATTAATGTTATTCACAACAAGAGCAGACTGATTAACAAGAACACACCACCCTTGAGTTTACAACTATAAACTCCCACCTCCTTTGTTCTTGACTCTAGATGAAAATAAACAAGTATTAACACACACACACACACGTGTGTGTGTGTGTGTGTGTGTGTGTGTGTGTGTGTGTGTGTATGTGTGAAATGATTTGTTTGAACATTATTTTTGATCGATACTCATATTTAAGTAGATATTCTGTTTATAATCAAACAGTATTATATATTTACTTCTATCAGCCTTATTATTTACGATCAATTTTTGTTACGAAAATGTGTATTATTCGGCAGGATTCAAACCTGCGACCCCGATCCACACAGGCAGGTTTGAAAACCCCCAAATGACACATATTTTCGTAACAAAAATTTATTGAAAATAATCATGCCGGGAGAAATAAATATCTAGTATTGTTTGATTATAAACAGAATATCTGCTTAAATACAAGTATCAATCAAAAATAATGTTCAAACAAATTATTTCAAATTGTTGGTTGTTTAAAGAACATTTCGTTAATCTTCTCTAATTTCCATAAAATATATCACAAGATATCTACAAGTATATATGAGCTGGTCTGAGTAGATATGTATAAGTAAGTATAAAATAGTGCACAGTGAGTGCTGATGGCAATAAAACAGGGCTCAATGTAAAATTATAGTTTTTGGGAGGGAAAGAGCATTATCTAGTGTGAACAACAGTCTGAACAAGGCCAGGACGCTCAAACCCTCGGTCATGATGACTTATGACTTCAAGCTAGCACAGGCATTGACAACTCATCAAGGAGAGTTGTTTATCCAATTTCACTTGGCTTGGGCTTTGGTCAATTAGTGGTGTGACTTTCAGGCACTTTCCAAAGGTGCCGCATGCTGGGATCACCCCCTCCAGACTGATAACATCAAGAAGTCACCTTCCTGACAAATCGACCATAGTGAGATTTGAACCTGGGTTTCATGGTCATAAAGTGAACATTCTAACAACTCAACCACATGCCTATATATATATATATATATACACACACACACACACACACACACACCGAGGTTTCATTAAAAATGACAGACAATGTATTGTCATTAAGATTTTTAAATAATTTTTCACGTATTCATATAATATTTTTCTTTTCGAAACTCAAACTATATAAGGTATGTTCAAATGTTTTGTGCTTTCGACTATACTTTTAGCTATTATCAAGAATTCATTTTGTCTTGCTTGGAAATAAACATGTGCAATGTTTATGCATATAGAGCTTTGTGTATCAAGTTCCAAACATGGTAAGTACATTGTTACCATGTTCATAATTGATGTTATTAAGTGAAGGATTTCTCTTTTTTATTAGTAATGCATCCATTTTTAAAAATCTTTTTTGGCATGCAGATGATGCAGTTATGTATATATTATCAATGAGGATATCAGGGGTAGGTCCTGAAAGATCTCAATGCGTGTTTAAATTAGATCCTTATATATATATATATATATATATATATACACACACACACACACACACACTCAGATGCACATTAATAATCATACACATATATACCTGCATAGACATAAACATTCACACACACAAGTATATACATATATACACAAATATATATATATATATACACACACACACACACACATTATGCATATACAAATATATATACACACAATTATACATTTATACATACTTACACACAAATTATATATATATATATATATATATATATATATATGAATTTATCCCTCATACACACATATATACTCATGGATTATACACACACACACACACACAACATATAAACAAACAAACACACATATATACATGTATGTGTGTATGTACATACTTGAAATGTATATATCTGCATACACGGATAAATTTTAAGTAGTGTTTTTTGAAAGACCACCCAACATTTTTTTCAAAAATATGCTCCAAAAGCATCTCCTTGATCCTCTTAAAGGCAAAGCTGAGGTATCTAGTAGACTAATGCTTAGCCAGATGCCATCGATTACAAGTACATGTACTGAGACTAAATTTATAATACTGCAATATTAATTCTAAACTGTGGATGTCTCAGATGGATCAAATAGGGTATCACTGTCTCTCGCTCTCTCGATAATTGCAGATATTTCAACCAGCCTAGTTAAGTTGCCTCAACAGAATTTCCTGGGAAGTAGTTGTTATACAGTAAATGTTTAATTTTACAAATATGAGAGAGAGAAATATACAGTGTGCAATGGATAAACTCTCGGTATCTTATATGATTATTTTATTCAAGTGTGTTGTTTATTTTTGATTTTGTTGACTGCACTGTATAGTTGGGTCAGTTACACACTGTCTTTAAAAAAAAGTGCCATGACGTAAATAACACCACCAGAAATTTGGACGACATGCTGCACTGCTTGGCATTTGCACTGGAAGCTTCAATACAACCACTTCATAGTGTTTAGGTATCAATCTGAGAACAGTATAAAGGATTCAGAAAGAGTTTGATGTCTCTAATAGTGGTTATGAAGGTACAGCAGCTCCAAAAACTCCTTAAAACTCCTTCTGATAAAAAAATACTCTAGAATTTGTTGGTGAGGGGTTTAGACACAACATGGAAGACTACACAAAATGCCTTGAGAACTATAGTACTGCCCTGGTTCAATGGGGTGGCTGCTGAAAGAACCTATGTTTGGCAACAGGACTCTGCACCATGCCACACAAGCAGTCATGGCTGTCAAACAATTTCTGCCACCACATCATCTCTTATATCTGGCCACCTAACTCCCCAGACTGCAACCACTTTGATTATTGTGTGTGGGGTACAGTTAAGTGAGAGACCAGCAAAACTCCATGTAACACCAAAGATGAACTGAAAGCAAGGATTATGGCAAGTTTCATCAATTTAAATAAAGAGACTTTCTAGAAGATATGCAGGAGATTCCAAAATCATCTGGAAGGCAAGGCTGAAGCCAATGGCAATTTTATTGAATAAATTTACTCTTTAATATTTGAAGAATTTTTTCTGTAATATTGGTAAAGAAATTGGAAGAATAAAGGTTATTACATCTGAAGATGCTAGAAACCCAGCAGAGCAAGCCCAAACAAACAGTTCCTTTGCTTACAATGGAGGGTTGCCTAAACCTGATAAACAGTGTCTCCAACACTTTCAGATAGAGCAACAAGTGTGTGCTAACCAAAACAGAAAACCAGTTCATACTAGTTTGATATATAGTCCTAGATGTGCTGTATATTTTACTAGTCAAAATTTATATTTATATATATATATATATATATATGGAAAATTTTAAAATTTATGTATAAATATATTTAAAAAAATGCGGATGACTATATATATATATATATATATATATATATATATATATATATATATATAAGGAAGTGAAAGAACAGATAGATTAAAACCCACTGTTCATGCATTTACTTTTAGAAAGAATGTTCAATACAAAGTAGAGCTTAATATTGTAATGTTTATATTACAATAGTTTATAAAAGCATCAGATCACTACACAGAAATTTTCATGTTTCAGAACAATATTGTTCTTCTTCAGGTGATATTTGAAAAATAAATAATGAAAATGATTTACTTCAGAAAATATTAGATGAATTCATGGTTATTCAGAAAATTAAGGAGGGGTGGTTGGAGGAAGTTAAACAATATGATTGTGGGTGTGTCAGTATTACTCAAAAGTGAGAATTTGATTGAACTATGGACTGAACTCAATTCAGCTAATAAAATAAATACTACAAGAAAAACTATTACTGAAAAACTCAAAATTAGTGACAAAGTTAGTAAATTTTGTTCAAAATAAGCTTATATAACTTTAAAAGACAATAAACCCAACTTTGAGACCAATCTACCCACCAGAATCATCAACCTCAACCAGGTCAGAAATTGATAAAATCAGTAAATTTATTCTAGAATGGATTAATAACTAAATGAAACAGAACCTTGAATTATTACAGTGGACCAATACAACTGATGTCATCAATTGGTTTTGCAATATGAAAGATAAAAACAACTGTTTCTTAATCCAATTCGACATAGCTGATTATTGCCCATCAAACTTCAAGGATCTTTTCACTTTGGCATTGGAATTTGCAACACATTATTCAGACTTACCTAAGGATTAATATGACATTATAATGACCACTGAGACATCTGTCCTTTTCCACAACCAAGAACAATGGATAAAAAATAATTCTGGTGACCAATTTGACATTAAAATGGGTGTGTTAGACTCTGCAGAGTCTTCAGATCTCA
Source organism: Ascarosepion bandense (assembly GCA_037127315.1). Classification (NCBI taxonomy): domain Eukaryota; kingdom Metazoa; phylum Mollusca; class Cephalopoda; order Sepiida; family Sepiidae; genus Ascarosepion; species Ascarosepion bandense. Next base: position 8,289 of record JBBBDQ010029519.1, on the reverse strand, counting down.
TTGGTTCATTTGCTTCATATAACCTCATTGCACAGTGTGACATTAACACACATGGCTTATGGTTATATGATGGCCTTATGGTAATTCCACACATTTTAAAACTGATAAAATTAGAAAACTAATCCATAGAGAATTCAAAATTCTAAACCTAAAAGTAATAATCAGCATTAATTTAAAATTAGTGAACTTCCTTGATATAACATGGGACTTAATAATACTTACCATCCATACATAAAACCCAACAAATATCTATTATACATCCACCTGAAGTCTAATAACCCATAAAGTATAATCACACATGTACCCTCCTTTAGAGAATATAGAATTAGTAAAAACTCTTCTAGTGAAGACATATTTTATAAAAATAGCGATTTTTACAATAATGCACTAAAGAATAGTGGCAATGAAAACTATGGAATCAAATATATAAAAAATATGACTATAGCAGGAAAAATAGAAATAAAAAAACCATTTGGTATACATCCCCATTGAACCAAATGGTTAGCACTAAGTTAGGGCTAAAGTTCCTCAATTCAATTGAGAAACATTTCCCTAATACTAACCCTCTAAGTAAAATTTTTAATAAAAATACCCTTAAATTAGGTTGTACAAATAAAAATTATTAAAAATCATAACAATAAAATATCAATTCAGCACACAAACCACAGTAGCAATAATTATTTAAATAATGAAAATAACAATAATACAAATTTACATAATTGTTAAAATCATAACAATTCCCCACTGGAAAATAGGTGTCTAACAAATTCTATTGTTTATCAATGTACTATATCATCAAATGAAAACCTAACTATTAAAAAAGTTGCAGTGGTTTGACAAAGCAAAGGTGGTATTTGCATTTAACTTTCTTAAAAAATAATGCATACTGAAACCAAACATATTTTCTGCTTATTTTTTACATGACAATACTAGGTCGCATGTCGCTAAACGGGTAAAAACCTACTTGAAAACACTTAAATGTAAAGTCCTACTCCACCCACCATATTCACCAGACATTGCTCCATTCACCTCTCACTTGTTCTGATTGATAGCACATGGCCTGTCTGAGCAGCACTTTTATTCTTATGAAGATGCGAAAAATGTGGTTAGCTGCCAAAAATGATTAACGAAATGGTTTTAACAACTGACATTTAATTTATTTGTTTGAACATTATCTTTAATCAATACTTGTATTTGAGTAGATATTCTATTTTAAATTAAACAGTATGTTTATATATTTATTTCTACCGGCCTGATTATTTACGATAAATTTTGTTACAAAAATGTGTGTCATTTGGCAGGGTTTGAACCTGTGATCCCCATAAATAAAATATGTTGGTTGTTAAAACCGTTTTGTTAATCTTCGGGATTTTCCATAACATTGTATGTTTACATTTGTTGAGATTATGATACATTTCAGAGCAGAGATGGATATTTACGTATAATCGAAAATTGTGTTATATAAGGCTTGATTTGACTGATTAGACTGTGGAATCATTTATGGTCGAGTGGTCTAAGACGCACCAGATCAATTGGTGGCTTCCCCTATGTTGATAGCAGTCACAGGTTCAAATGACACACATTTGCGTAACTAAAATTTATTGCAAATAATTAGGCTGGTAGAAATAAATATATATCAATATACTATTTGATTAAAAACAGAATATCTACTCAAATATGAGTATTGATTAAAAATAATGAGTACATAAACCATCCACCTTACTCACAAGCATGTGTTTCCTCTGAACATTTCTAAATTTTGAAAGAAAGAAAACTTTACAATAATTTTAAAGGTGGTAATAGCAGATGTGCTTTGTGGTGTAGTAGATATTGGCTCTGAACAAGAGATCGGAGAGCCACTTTTGAATTCCAGTTGAATTCATTGCATTCAATTATCGGCAAATACCCTCGGGAAAGGCATTAATCTATTTCTTTTCCCTCCAGCTACAGGTTAAATAGCAGAACAGATTGGGTTTCTATAGCCTTGGTTGGCAACCAGCCTACCATAGAAATCAATGGCAACCTACTGCAAAAAAATCTACTCAGTCATGTCTCTTTTGAAGCATGATTGCCTTAGTGTGGATCAATATGGCACTTAACTGACTGACTGATCAGCAATTGAAGCATAGGACTTTTAATATAAAGAAATGATGTGCCAAGTGATTTCAACTGCACTGTAGATATACAGAATTGCATTTTGTTTCATGATGTTACATTCTGCCTTTCTGTTGTGTTACCGAGGTGTCAGTACAATACCAGATGATGTGTGCTGAAGTGTCTACAGCATAATATCCATACTAATGGATATTAAGTACAAACAAGACAGACACAGATTGGACAAAACAATAATAATTAGAAAGAGAAAAGAGGTTAAGTTGTTAGAGTCACAGAGAGCACAGTCTGATAATAATTGCCAATGACACTTTGAACCCTTGACTGTTATTAATCTTTATTTATATAGCTATTTCGACCACAGACCATTCCATCTTTGAGAATGCTAGAGAGGTGTCAACTGCTCTATAACACTTTCTGTGGTGGCTTTAGAACTTTTCAGTGGCTTATTTTTTATTTCATACAAGTTATCATTATTAAAAATCTTCGACACTGCATTGAAAATGCATGCAGTAACTTGCTGCTTGCTTTAACATGTAACCAGATCAATTTGTTTTCCGAATGTCTGGTCACTGTTGATGAAACAGTTATACGATGATGATGTAATCCTCCACAAAAAAGTACAATGTTTTTGTTCAACTCACATATTTGAAATCTAAAATGTGCACAAAGAATACCTTTACTTCAGAGATACCACTCAAAACCAAATTGACCATTTAGACAGATTTGCATCCACATATGTGAATGATGGCAAGTTAAAATCATTTTATATTACTATTTCGATTTGTTGCAATTGAAAGTGTTGGACAAAACTAGCCATATAACCTGATTCACTGTATCAGGTTATGAATTTATTGATCTACTCTTGTCGTTTTAAGCTCTGCTTGTATATTAGCTAATATCCAAGCAGAACCAAATGTATTATAAAAAATTCATCCTGCCTTCTGCGTATGTATCTCTGGGTATGTGCTTCTATGTTTTGTGAATTCAGATGAATAATGGTATATTCTGTCAGTGAGTGTGAGAATGAAGGTGACCTGTAAGCTGTATTTTTCCTAAGTAATTATATTCATGTGTAATGATACCCATGTGCATGCACTGTCCCCCCCAATTGACCCACATCAGGAATGATCCTCTTTCTTTCATCTTTCTCCCCCAATCCCCATGGTCATTGCTTTCGCCTGCTGAAGTCCTTGGATAGCATCAACATTACCAGACTGACAGACATGGGGAGGAGATGAAGGGTGGAGACAGTCACTATTCTCTCAAAGAAAGCAGGCAGGCAAAGAAGTTTGAGGTACGTGGAATGATGGGAAAAGACACTAAAAGATATTTAGATATTCCAGCCCCAGGCGGAATGTTACTCCAGACTGGAGTCAGGGCTTTGAAAAGAAATGTCATTGCGTAATTCCAGTGAGGTACACAGTAATTTCATGGGTCAAACTCAATAAAAATGAGGCAAGAGTAAAAGGAACAGAAGATGGCCTTGAACTAATACCAAATGAAAAACAACACAAGTTGAGGAGTTTGGGATTTCAGTTTCAATTACAAAATGGGCCACGAAGCAAAACAATCAATTAGAAAACGCTTGAGGCTTTAAAACGCATGTGGGAAGCCACAAACATATACAATTGAAAAATGGAAAATTTCAGTATGAACACATCATTGATGCCAAGAATAAACACATTCATACATGTGTGTGTGTATATATATATATATATATAAATTGTGTGTATTTAGGCAGCATGTTTTCTCTGATGCATGTTTCATTAAATAATATAAACAAGTTTTGTCTATTTTAAGTTAATTTTTTCATGTTGTCTGATAAGCTTAATAGCATTATCATTAAATGATGAAAAAAATCACAATATTGATACATAATTTATTTTATAACACAATCTAAGCGTTCGGCTTACATAAACCATTTTCAAAAATTTCAAATTACATTATAGTATAACAATTCAATAATGACAGTCTGTTTTTATTGAGATGAAAGATTTTCAAGCAACGACAAACTCATACATACAAGATGTTGGAAATGAATATCGCACCACATCGCTCATGTTGTCACACTTGACCATGCAAGAATGAAAACAAGAAATATTAAGTAAGGAAGCCATTGGAATAAACCAATAGATTCTGTTATTAATTATAGGTATTTAAGGATATCTCCCCAAATATCCTCTCTCTTTCTCTCTCTCCATGAGCAAGACATTAGGGATATATATATATATATATATTTTCTAAACATATACTGTTAAATATAAGAGACAATGAATGTCTGTTGTTTCATCATTCTAAATGTATTTTGGCTTTAATTTCAGTTGAAAATAAAGACAAAAATTCTCCAAAATTTGGATAATTTTTTTTATTAATTTGGTTCTAGGCTTTCAACTGAAATTAAAGCCTAAATATGACGTTTAGAACGGCTCATGATTAAACATAATAGACATTCATTGTCTCTTATATTTAACAGTATATATTTAGAAAATTATTTGCTGCCTCAATACACTAAATATATATATCTACATATATATATATATATATATATATATAGAGAGAGAGAGAGGGAGGGAGAGAGGAAGTGAAAGAGGAATGTATATATGTCTGTATGAGCAAAAGGTGTATGAGAGAAAAGAGTTTTCATTCAGGAGGACAGTAGATAGTGAATGACATTGCATTTAAATTTTCAAAGTTGGCTGGAACACAATCTAGGTAGCATATTGAAGAATTCATCCAAACAATTATCATGAAGGTATTAATAAAATAAAGCACAGCAAGGAAACCTTATGGCAGTGGGTAAATGGCAGCAGGTAAGCTGCCAGATCAGAACCAATAATATTGCTAATTATCCTTTGGATCTTATTGAGGAGCTCAAAGGGGCACTGGGCCATATATGACAACAATATTTTAAGCATGGATGAATGACAGATTTATAGATATGTAAGATAGATTCAGGAGAAAAAAATTCTTTTTTCCAACAAAGTGAAGTGAATTTCTTAGCAGCTGCCCTAGCAATAAATTCAATATAGTCTTTCTATTTCATATCAGGTGAGAACGTTAGCAATAATGAGCAATAAGTAACTTTCCTGGAGGTTATCATCAACTTTGCTGATGGAAGGTAGAGAGTGATCTCTGAGATAATTAATGGAAAGAAGTTTAATTTTGGAAGCATTAAAATTGACAAGCAATCTTTTGCCTCGGTTAAAAACAGTCTTGAAGTCATTTTGGACATCAACTGCCTCAATAGTAAGGCTGATCAGTACTTGTCAGACTGATCAGCCTTACTATTGAGGCAGCGTAAATGGCGTAGATGTAAAGTTGACAGCTGATTTCATTAAGGAAGGCTAAAATTAAAAACAGCATCAAACCAAGGATGGAGCTCTGGGGAGGGGGCACCAGCATTAGTACAAAAGTATATAAATGAGTAACCATCAGGATCACTTTCATTTCCCAATCTGATAGGAAGGACTGGATCAGCTTAAAAACGTGTCCAGAGATACCACAACATTTCAGCTTGTGGAAAAGACATGAATGTCTGACCCTGTCAAAGGCTTTTTTGAGATGTCCGATGATACAGCCCAGGCTTCATTGTTTTTATCTAGTGTGTGCTTTTTCCACAATCAGTACATCAGCAGTTGACCTGGAGAAATGAACATTCAGTGCCTCTAAAAGAAAAAAAATGTTGAAGACTAATAAACTGATAGGCTTGCCAAAGTTCGTAAAAACTGGAACAACAAATGATGACTTTCAGAAGTCAAAAAAGCAGGAGGCAGTGTGGCATTTATTATAGAGTTTGGAGAGAACAGGAGTCAGTTTGAGATCACATTTTGTAATGACTATTACAGGGATACATTCAGGTCCACATGCTTTGTGAGGATCTAGGTTAGAGATGATAGAAGAGATGATGGAAGGGGTTTATACATATCACTTAACAGACACTCAAGTTAGGGATACTCCAGATGAGTCAATAGTAGAGTTTAAAGAGAACATGGGATAAGCAGAAGATGTTAACACCTCAAAATGATTGAAGAAGGAGGGAATAGAGACTTTGCACTTATTTATTTTATCTAATTACAGAGCAATTATTTTCAGCAGACAGGGACTTTGCTCTTTTGCTTTCATTTAGTAATTTGATTTGATTGTTTTAACAGTATTCAAACCTTGGTGGTCATTTTATGCTGAAAATGTTTTCGAGTGACTTTGAAAGAATGTTGAGTTAATGTGCTTCTTGGTTTGGGTAGGCGTCTTGAAGTAGTTTAGCATCTTGACGTAGGCAGCTTCATGGAGGTATATAGCTTGGTATATTTGTGGTTATTCCAATCTTTTCTAGATTTTGTTATATAGACCAGCTTCTCTTACATATTCAAGTATTTTTGAAGGTTTTACTTGGAGGAATATTACTTTTAGGTTTGTTTCTTTGTCGTACTTTTGGTGAGTTCGCTTCAAGTCTAGACAATTTGTCAAAATGTGGTATATTGTATAGGGCTTCTGGCACAGTATACAGATTGGAACTCCCTCCTTCCTAAGGAGGTAAGAATGGGGGATGGTCGAGTGGCCCACATGGAGTCTTAATAATGTTACTTGTTCTTTTATAGTCATTTCACTGGAGTCATTTATTTCCCTGATTTGTTCCTTTATTGCATATAATTCCACGATTCTTGCCATTTGTTTATTTGGTGTTTGTTAATTGTTGTTATTAGGTCTGTGAAGGGAATTTTATCTTTTGAGGGTTCTAGTTCTAGTGCTTTTTTGCTACCTGGTCAGCTCTGTGATTCCCCTTTACATTGACATGGCTGGGTACCCAGCAGAAGACTATTTCTTTATTTTTTAGTAATTACATCGATCCTGTTTAAGATTCTGGTTGTTAAAGAGTTATCTGTTTTTCTATTTTCTAATGCAGTTAGTACTGACTTATTATCTGTAAAGATGACGTGTTTTTTCATTTAGTGAGCACCAATGATTAGGCACCTGTTGTGATGAGAACCATCATGCTGTTTCAGCTGAAAATAAGCATTCTTGTGTGCTATAGCGGCTGAGCATGCTAGTGTGAACCATGGAGAGGACTGAGGTATTACCTGATATTCCTGAGAAAGGATGAAAGCGTCCGTGCTGGCCTTGAGCCAAGAGGAAACATCAGTGGTGCAATTTTTAATTGGGTGGTTAAAAATGTCAGTCCAAAGAATGTCACAAAGAAAATCATGGGGTGATTCCCAATCAGTATTCTGGTAATGGAAAGAGGCCTTGTGGATAACGAGTTTCATTTTAATAGATGAGGGGAAAAAAATGTCAATGTTTTCAGTAATTCATTTTTTAGTATTTTTTTATTTTAATTTCTTCATGTTACTTATCCTCAGAGGATAGCTTATGTGAGTCAAAATCTTGATGACAGCTTTGATTTTCAATATTTTTTGCATCTGCATTTTTCATTTAAATAAAACTCATTAACTGATGTTCTGTGATTTTAGGAAACTAAGCACAGTACTAGATTGGCAGTAAGTGCTCATTATTTTACAGATAAAATAGCTAGCTGTAACTGTAAGTCCTATTCTAACAGTTTCTTCTAGCATACTTCTCGTTTGTGGAACTCTCTTCCAGTTTTTTACTTTCAAATCAATTTTTATCTTCAAAAATTTAAATGCAATGTCAATCACTATCTTCCACATTTTTAATTCCTGTTCTTTGATTGCTCTTACTCCTTAATAATTGATTTCCTTATCACATATTCTTACTTGCATCTCATTGGCTTTATCATCTTGCTTGGGATTTAATGATTACAAAAAAAACTTGTTTACAAGAACAACTGCCACCTAAATCAATATATATATATATATATATATATATATATATATATATATATATATAAGAGAATGGCAGTCGCATAAAGATGGACAGGATAATCCAAAAGATTTTAGCCAATTAACATAAATTATTAATTAAATAAAAATAGAGACCTTGGTGGATATTATACAGAGCATTATAAAATATTGAGAAAAGAACTATTTAGATCAAGATTTATTTCAACAGTGCAAATTTACTTACATTGTCTTGTTCAAACCGTTAGAAAAATAATTTTTTTTTCTAATTATTTTATATTTATTTGTCAATAGCCTGAAGAGGCAATGTAAGTACATTTGCACGGCAAAATATATTTTAATTTATAACTGTCTAAATATA